>JAKZAP010000020.1:5569028-6008963 GCA_023053575.1 Branchinecta lynchi | reverse complement strand
GCCAAGCACTACATTTGTGCTTTCCTGGCAGGAATGTAAATTGTGTATTTTTTGTGTCTTTAAATATAGTCCAATGAAACTGAAACTGAAAACTGAAGTTTCAAGGGGTTGACAACTTCAGTAGTAAGGTACACGCTGAAAAAAAAATAAATAGGCAATACCAGTTGTGAGACATGTAGGGGACTTGTACGCGACAGTCGACTGTTAGCTCATAATCATCTTCGGCAATGAGGGGTTTGCAGCTTTCGCTAGTTGGCGTAACTGTCATTTGATAGTAAGAACAATTTGGTTCCCAATTGTAAGACATGCAGGGGACTTGTAAGTAATAATCGGCTGTTATGCTACAAAAATCTTCAGCGATGAGGGGTTGCAACTTTTGCTAGCCGGTGTACCCATTATTTTTATCCGGTGAACTTGATGTCTATCACGGGGAAGGGACTTGTCAGTAGAATCGGTGCACGAGGGGCTAGAAATTTGTGCAAATTGTTGCACATTGTATTCGATTTATATAAATCTGACGGTAAGAAAGTTTGTATCGACGGTCTATCGCTGTAACCTAGGATTTACTGTTTACGCAACGGCTACAAACGATAATGTAAAACAATGTAGTTTCATAATAATTAATAGTGTCGTCTATGGTATTTTAATCCTGAAAAGTTACGGATAGCTTGATAATACCAACTAGATTATATAGGATATTGTTCCAAGTTTTCATCCGTCACGATGTCTACGATTGAAAAGGATAAAGTTCAACTGACTGCAAAGTCAATTTAGTCCCTTATTCCGATATTCTTTTGTTGTGGTTAGGGCAATCGATAGCCCTTGATGAGCTGATCAAAGTATATGTCATCCATTTTTTTGAACAAAAATCCTTTATGAGATAAACCAGTTTGAAAGTTTCAAGGGGTTGACAACTTCAGGAGTAAGGTACACACTGAAACTAAAAATAGGCGATACCAGTTGTGAGACATGTAAGGGACTTGTAAGCAACAGTCGACTGTTAGCTCATAATCATCTTCGGCAATGAGGAGTTTGCAGCTTTTGCTAGTTCATATACCTTTTATTTGTTTCAGGTGTATTCGATGGTAAGAACAATTTTGTTCCCAGTTGTAAGACATGCATGGGACTTATAAGTAATAATCGGCTGTTATGCTACAAAAATCTTCAGCGATGAGGGGTTTGCATTTTGCTAGCCGGTGTATCCATTATTTTTATCCGGTGAACTTGATGTCTATCACGGGGAAGGGACTTGTCAGTAGAATCGGTGCACGAGGGGCTAGAAATTTGTGCAAATTGTTGCACATTGTATTCGATTTATATAAATCTGACGGTAAGAAAGTTTGTATCGACGGTCTATCGCTGTAACCTAGGATTTACTGTTTACGCAACGGCTACAAACGATAATGTAAAACAATGTAGTTTCGTAATAATTAATAGTGTCGTATATGGTATTTTAATCCTGAAAAGTTACGGATAGCTTGATAATACCAACTAGATTATATAGGATATTGTTCCAAGTTTTCATCCGTCACGATGTCTACGATTGAAAAGGATAAAGTTCAACTGACTGCAAAGTCAATTTAGTCCCTTATTCCGATATTCTTTTGTTGTGGTTAGGGCAATCGATAGCCCTTGATGAGCTGATCAAAGTATATGTCATCCATTTTTTTGAACAAAAATCCTTTATGAGATAAACCAGTTTGAAAGTTTCAAGGGGTTGACAACTTCAGGAGTAAGGTACACACTGAAACTAAAAATAGGCGATACCAGTTGTGAGACATGTAAGGGACTTGTAAGCAACAGTCGACTGTTAGCTCATAATCATCTTCGGCAATGAGGAGTTTGCAGCTTTTGCTAGTTCATATACCTTTTATTTGTTTCAGGTGTATTCGATGGTAAGAACAATTTTGTTCCCAGTTGTAAGACATGCATGGGACTTATAAGTAATAATCGGCTGTTATGCTACAAAAATCTTCAGCGATGAGGGGTTTGCATTTTGCTAGCCGGTGTATCCATTATTTTTATCCGGTGAACTTGATGTCTATCACGGGGAAGGGACTTGTCAGTAGAATCGGTGCACGAGGGGCTAGAAATTGTGCAAATTGTTGCACATTGTATTCGATTTATATTAATCTGACGGTAAGAAAGTTTGTATCGACGGTCTATCGCTGTAACCTAGGATTTACTGTTTACGCAACGGCTACAAACGATAATGTAAAACAATGTAGTTTCGTAATAATTAATAGTGTCGTATATGGTATTTTAATCCTGAAAAGTTACGGATAGCTTGATAATACCAACTAGATTATATAGGATATTGTTCCAAGTTTTCATCCGTCACGATGTCTACGATTGAAAAGGATAGAGTTCAACTGACTGCAAAGTCAATTTAGTCCCTAATTCCGATATTCTTTTGTTGTGGTTAGGGCAATCGATAGCCCTTGATGAGCTGATCAAAGTATATGTCATCCATTTTTTTGAACAAAAATCCTTTATGAGATAAACCAGTTTGAAAGTTTCAAGGGGTTGACAACTTCAGGAGTAAGGTACACACTAAAACTAAAAATAGGCGATACCAGTTGTGAGACATGTAAGGGACTTGTAAGCAACAGTCGACTGTTAGCTCATAATCATCTTCGGCAATGAGGAGTTTGCAGCTTTTGCTAGTTCATATACCTTTTATTTGTTTCAGGTGTATTCGATGGTAAGAACAATTTTGTTCCCAGTTGTAAGACATGCATGGGACTTATAAGTAATAATCGGCTGTTATGCTACAAAAATCTTCAGCGATGAGGGGTTTGCAACTTTTGCTGGCTGGTGTATCCATTATTTGTTTCCGGTGAATTTTATGTCAATCACGGGAGAGGGACTTGTAAGTAAGAATTGGTTCACGAGGGGCTAGAAATTTTTGAAAATTGGTGCACATTGTATTCGATTTCTGTAAATATGACGGTAAGAAAGTTTGTATCGATGGTCTATCGCTATAACCTAGGATTAACTGTTTACGCAACGGGTACAAACGATAGGGTAATGTAAACCAATAAGGTGGTTTTGTAATAACTAATATGTCATCTATGGTATTTTAATCCGGAAACGTTACGGATAGTTTTATAATACCAACGAGATAATATAAGATATTGTTCCAAGTTTTCATCCGTCACGATATCTACGATTGAAAAGAATAAAGTTCAACTGACCGCAAAGTCAATTTAAGAACATACCGTTTTAAAAGCTTCGATAAGTTGACAATTTCAGCATTTAACCGACAGCGACGAAACGAAACCAAGGTGTTGCTCTCGCAACACTTTAGTCGGCGAAGCCGGACAAAGGTTGCCGCAACACTTCACGTTGCCCGGGCAACGTAGGTCTAGTTCTGATTCCTTTTAGTTACTTTTACATTGCACCGACACCAGCACAAATGCACCCCCCTCTGAATCTGAAAGGGAGTCCTTTTTGATGATGGTGATGATAATCAGAGCTTTCCTCGTCCGTGGTGACTCGCAAGACTACAAAAAAGCGGAGATTCCTCAAGTAGAGTCCTCGGTGAACGGCGAGAATACGCCTTAGGCTGTCAAACACCCTAAGCCGCAGTCCGCCGCGAAAAAACAGGAAGGGCAGGATTTCTTCTTTCTTAAGACAGGAGCCCCGTTCTGAGGGAGGAGCCCTCGTTTGATTAGGGCAGTAGTCCTGTTTTGATTGACAATGAAAGCGCAGTTGACAAAGTTGACAGTGTTGGTCTGGATTAGTCTCCCGCTGCCGGATCCACTTCAACGAAAACGATTGTTTGGAATAAAAAAAAAAAAGATCTGGAAGATGAAGCCTGGCTTCTAGAATATTTGTGCAGAAAAAACCTTGACGATGCTAGTTTTGCCCTATCCTTTTATTTAAAAAGAGAATCTGATTCTTGTGAAGGTAAAGTTCAACTGGCTGCAAAGTTAATTTACTCCCCACTGCCGATATTCCCTTTTTTCTTTACACACTGGGGTATAGCCATGTGATTACGTGTGATCTTCTTTGAATATACCATCTAAAACCTCGATGGGTTGACAACTTCAGCATTTAATTTCTTGCTTAATTTTTTAATTTTTTTTTTTTTCTTGCGGATTCCAGACATCCGTTTCCGTCAAGACGGGTCTGAAGATGAAGCAAGCCCAAAAACGTCTGGAAGTCCGGGGTACTACCCCCCACAGTCTGGAAGGGTGTCACAAAAGCAACACATCTGAGAGACACAAATGAGCAAAGTAGAAGTAAAGAGAAGTGTGACCCTTACATCATCTATCGATAGCTCTTCTACTTTCTTCCATACGAAATTTAACAATATACTAGACCTACGTTGCCGGGGCAACGTGAAGTGTTGCGGCAACCTTTGTCCGGCTTCGCCGACTAAAGTGTTGCGAGAGCAACACTTTGGTTTTGTTTCTTCGCTGTCGGTTAAATGCTGAAATTGTCAACTTATCGAAGCTTTTAAAACGGTATGTTCTAAAAAGAATAATCACATGATCAAAAGCTGTTCTTTAGCGTTGTAAAACCAACAACAAAACAATATCGGAAGAAGGGACTAAATTGACTTGGCGGTCAGTTGAACTTTATCCTTTTCAATCGTAGATATCGTGACGGATGAAAACTTGGAACAATATCTTATATAATCTAGTTGGTATTATAAAGCTATCCGTAACGTTTCAGGACTAAAATACCATAGATGACACTATTAATTATTACAAAACTACCTTATTGTTTTAGATTACCGTATCGTTTGTACCCGTTGTGTAAACAGTTAATCCTCGGTTATAGCGATAGACCATCGATACAAACTTTCTTACCGTCATATTTACAGATATCGAATACAATGTGCACCAATTTTCAAAAATTTCTAGCCCCTCGTGAACCGATTCTTACTTACAAGTCCCTCTCCCGTGATTGACATCAAATTCATCGGAACAAATAATGGATACACCAGCTATTAAAAGTTGCAAACCCCTCATCGCTGAAGATGATTATAGCATAAAAGCCGTTTTGGCTTTTTGGGAACAAAATTGTTCTTACCATCTAATACACCTGATACAAATAACAGGTATACCAACTAGCAACAGCTGCAAACTCCTCATTGCCGAAGATGATTATGAGCTAACAGTCGACTGTTGCTTACAGTCGACTGTTGCTTACAGTCGACTGTTGCTTACAAGTCCCTTACATGTCTCACAACTGTTATCGCCTATTTTTGGTTTCAGTTTGTACCTTACTCCTTAAGTTGTCAACCCCTTGAAACTTTCAAACTGGTTTATCTCATGAAGGATTTTTGTTAAAAAAAAATGGATGACATATACTTTGATCAGCTCATCAAGGGCATCGATTGCCCTAAGCACAACAAAAGAATATCGGAAAAAGGGACTAAATTGACTTTGCAGTCAGTTGAACTTTATCCTTTTCAATCGTAGACATCGTGACGGATGAAAACTTGGAACAATATCCTATATAATCTAGTTGGTATTATAAAGCTATCCGTAACTTTTCAGGATTAAAATACCATAGATGACACTATTAATTATTACGAAACTACCTTATTTTACATTATCGTTTGTACCCGTTGCGAAAACAGTAAATCCTAGGATACAGCGAGAGACCATCGATACAAACTTTCTTACCGTCAGTTTTATATAAATCGAATACAATGTGCAACAATTTGCACAAATTTCTAGCCCCTCGTGCACCGATTCTACTGACAAGTCCCTTTCCCGTGATAGACATCAAGTTCACCGGATAAAAATAATGGGTACACCGGCTAGCAAAAGTTGCAAACCCCTCATCGCTGAAGATTTTTGTAGCATAACAGCCTATTATTACTGACAAGTCCCTTGCATGTCTTACAATTGGGAACCTAATTGTTCTTACCATCAAATGACAGGTACGCCAACTAGCGACAGCTGCAAACCCCTTATTGCCGAAGATGATTATGAGCTAACACTCGACTGCCGCGTACAAGTCCCCTACATGTCTCACAACTGGTATCACCTATTTTTGGTTTCAGTGTGTACCTTACTACTGAAGTTGTCAACCCCTTGAAACTTTCAAACTGGTGTATCTCATGAAGGAGTTTGTGTACCAAAAAATGGATGACATATACTTTGATCAGCTCATCAGCGGCTATCGATTGCCGTCGAAAAAAAAAATTCTACCTGTCTTAGTTCAAAAGTTGACTTTTTTGCCGTAGGTCAACTTTCTAACGTCACCACTTAGAAAGGAGCAAAGGATAAGCTCTAGTTTCTTTAGCAATGAGAGAACTTCTAAAGTTTAAGAGGTACATCTGATACCATTTCTCTACCGCAAACCCAAGTGCAAAAAAACGAATGATAAACTCAGCTGAAATCGCGTACACAAATGGAACCAAATTGTTCTTACCATCGAATACACCGGAAACAAATAACAGGTACACCAACTAGCAAAAGCTGCAAGGCCCTCATTCCCGAAGATGATTATGAGCTAACAGTCGACTGTTGCTTAAAAGTCCCCTACATGGCTCATAACTGCTATCGCCTATTTTTGGTTTCAATGTACCTTACTACTGAAGTTGTCAACCCCTTTGAAATTTTCAAACTGGTGTATCTCATGAAGGAATTTTTGTACCAAAAAATGGATGACATATACTTTGATCAGCTCATCAGTGGCTATCGATTGCCGTCGAAAAAAAAATTCTACCTGTCTTAGTTCAAAAGTTGATTTTTTTGCCGTAGGCCAACTTTCTAACGTCACGACTTAGAAAGGAGCAAAGGATAAGCTCTAGTTTCTTTAGCAATGAGAGAACTTTTAAAGTTTAAGGGGCACATCTGATACCGTTACTCTACCGCAAACCCAAGTGCAAAAAAAATAAATTATAAACTCAGCTGGAATCGTCACAGACATGGACAGAAACAATAGATGGCAGCACTTTCGGACCCGTGGGAAAAAGCCACTTTTTTGTCTCTGTAGATTTTTCTATTTATCACTCAAAGAAGATATGTTGGCTGTGGGGCCGGGTAACTGCCGCATATATTTAACACTTATAGATTTTAGTCCATCTTCAATTTGAAACTGGTGCCTGCCTGCTAGCGTGCTAGAACGGAGCTTTCCACTCGAAAGCAGAAACATGGTTTGATGAAACGAAAGGTTCGCTACACAACTTGAGATGGTCCTCTCCGACATAGGCTATACAACTCCACTTCACTTCGCAAACCGTAGGCTCTGGCTCGATGACAAGCAAAAACCATCCTTATTGGCCCCAGGCAAGAGTTCTACGGAGCTTTCCAAAATGTAATTTCATATTCATCAATCCGGCCTAAGGTCCACACTTTCCGTAAAAACCGCACAGGTTAGACCCTTCCCAGTTACCAGGAATAAAATGAAATCGGAGTCATAGGAAAAAAAAAAAAAAAAAAAAAAAAAACGAGGACAAAACCAAAGTGTTGCTCTTGCAACACAATTAAATCGCCAGTTTGTCCTTAGGTGGCTAGACAACTTCCAACCAGGCTACGCAAACTGGAACTTATCCCAACCAGACAACGCTACGGAAAAGGAAAACTGTGTACATTACGGAATCAAAAAATGCCTTAACGACAAATGGAACGATGAAGATTGCGATCGTCCAAGCCACTATCTCTGCAAATACGAGCCATATATCACATCTTGGCTGGCGAGAAGGTTAACACGCTGATACCCGAAGATTTTGAGGATGAATCTGTCACCACTGCCGATAAAGATCACTGTTACATAACTTGTTTCAATTGTATACTTGTGTAAAAACATAATAAAAATAATAACAAATTTTTTTAGCTTGGTCTTTTTTTCCCAAAGTTCAACTACTTCTCATAGACATTTTCTTTTTATCTAGCGCAAACTCCGAAATCTCACACGTCAACGCACGTCAATGCAGCGTCTTCGCACAAAATACCAAATATCAAAAGGCGCCGCAGGCATTCACTTCTGGGATACTTGACACATTTTGTCGGCGCTTAGACATTTTGTCGGGGAGCCTATTAAGGGCAAAGTTGTGCCAAAGGATTTCAAGTATTCCTATCTTTTTGATCGAAACGAGGAGCTGAAATTTTCTGCAGTGTGCGAAATTACTTCGGTTTATTTTGCCAACAAGTTGGATTTGCAGCAGAACTAAAACCGAGTTGACCCAACAAGATCAGTCAGAAGCTCGAACAAAAGCTTGCCGAAAAGTGGGTATATACTTTTTTTTTGGGGGGGGGGTGTCTCTTCCGGGCAAGAAGTTGTTCCGGGCAAGTTGTGCCGAAGGATTTCCACATACGTATTTCTATCGCTTTGATTTCATTTGCAAATTTTTATAATGATGCGATAGGACTACTATTCATGTTGCCGACAAGTTGAATTTTGAACCAGAATATACTGACTAAAACCGAGCTGGCAGGAGTGGCAGGAGCTTAGAGCTAACACACAGAGTTTAGTCCTTTCAAATTTTTGTGCCGAAAGTCACTTGCGACAAAATTATCTGTATATTTTTCGATGCTTCACGCCCGGCGGATGCATCTATCTATCTAAAGTATCTATCTATCTATCTATCTATCTATCTATCTATCTATCTATCTATCTATTTTGGCAAAACTTTGCCGACGTATTTCCTCAGACGTCTTAATATAAGTTTGATTAGAAACATAATTTCATGCTTAGCTTGATACTAATTCTGTTCATTTTTGCCGGCGCGTTGGATTTCTAATCCGGCAATAGCTAAAAGAGGTCTTTCAGAGACAAAAAAGTGCTGACAGAAAATGTGTGTCTGCTTTTATCGGAGTTTTATGCCCGAAGGAAGCTATTTGGGTAAATTGTTCCGAAGGATTACTTGAGAATTATTCCTATGGGCTAGATTAGAGATCATTTTTGTAATACAAAAATATTTGACAATGTTGGTATACTTTTTGCCGGCGCTTCTTTCCGGCAAAGGCTTATATTGGGCCAAATTATGTCGCGGAATATCCTTCTCAGAACATGTTGGGGAGGGGAACCCCCCCCCCTTCAGTTACGCCTCTGACCCTACGGACTAGGGTTCTGTGGAAACCAGCACAATCTGAGGGCTTACAGACTGCTGTTGCATATCGGATAAAAAAAAGTTAAGCCCTTTCCAAGTGTGAAGCTGGAAAGTCTTAAAACTCTAATAGAATTTTTAGAAAAGCGATGGGCACCGACAGTAATCCTAGGTTCAATAAAATTGTCAGTACTGCTTTTTGCTGAGGATACGGCGTTGGTGGCAAAATCGGCAAACGAACTACAGATTTTAATAAATTTGGTTGAAGAGTATTTACTATAAAAAAAACTTCAAATTAATATAAAAAAGACGGAAGTTGTAATTTTCAGAAAAAAATCAAAGGGTACGGGCGATAAAGAACATAAATTCTATTTTGGAGGTAAAGAATTGAAAGTAAGTGAAACATATTATCTTGGGTTTATTTTATCGAGTAAAGGAAGTTGGAAAACGCATATAAAAGAAATGGTAACTAGAGGAAAAATAGCATCAGCAGCAATATTCAGAAACAGGACATTAATGGGTTTACAAGATCTGAAGATGCATAAACATCGAAAGTGATGCCAGTGTTTCATTATGGGGCTGAATTATGGGGATTTGATGCCGCTACACAACTAGAGTCGATTCAGCTGCAGTACTACAAAAGAGTATATGGATTGCACCAGACAACACATTCCCAAGCTTTAAAAGGAGACCTCGGAATATTTTCTGTTAGAAAATGTAGGCTAATCCAGATGCTTAGATTCTGGCTTAAGTTAGTTGGAATGCCAGAAACTAGATTAGTCAAGGCTGCGTATAGTGAGCTTCTTAAAATGGGTAAGAAAAGAACTTGGCCGTTCCAGATTAAAGCACTGCTGGATGAAGTAGGGCTATCATTTGTGTGGAACGATGGCCCTGGACCAACAACGGATCACAGTGGAATAATAAAGAAGGTGATTGAGATTTTGCAGGACCAGGAGAGCCAGCAATGGCGGGGCGCGGTTGAAAGGTCAGAATCGCTAGTGTTATATAAATCTGCAAAATCTATTTTTGGAGCGGAGTATTATTTTAAACTAAATTTGCCTAATAAGTACCTCAGATACTGGATTCAGCTGAGAGCGAATTGCCTACCAGTACATAGGAAACTTAAATTTTTAAAAAGGAAAAATGGAGAACCGAGTTTGGCGACACCCTGCCCTTTATGTAATGAAGGGAATGATGATTTGGAGCACTTTTTGCTGAAGTGTCATGAGCTTTCTGATTTAAGGGTGTCTCTGCTTGGGTGGAATAATATGTAAAGTGTGTAGATTTATCGACGAAGGAGTGAAATTTCGAGAGAATAGAAGTTGAATTTTTGTTATATTTTGTTTAATTTAGTTGGTTAATTAGTGTATAACCTGTTCATGTATATGGCCTCTGGCTTTAAATACAGATTATTATTATTATTATATGTTTACGTTTATGTTTATCAGAGTTTTGTTTGTGACATAGTACCTCATCAATGTATTTGAACAAAGTCTGTTTCGAAAATAATTCAATGTTTTTCATGCCTTTCGTATGTAGGATACATATTTCTAGTCAGTTATTGAGGCAGGTCTCCCTATACTTGAAATACACTCAATATATTTGAAAGCATGTATTTACTTTGTTGTCGTGGTTTTCTAAAGAAATACGATCGAAGAATTTTCTACACAAACTTTTGTTCTATCCATATCTACCACTTGTAAACAATGGGACATTTTTCTACAGGCAAAATTCAGGGTGGGGGGGGGCTACATTTTACTCACTTCTGAATCTTCACTCAATCCCAAGGTCAAAGTGTACGTGTCTCAAGAACACTCACTTAATATGGACATGTGACCATGTGTTGCGGAGTCCTTTCATTGATTTATTTTTACCTAGTCCACTGATAGACATTATGCAAAGATGGGATTTTATACAAAGGAATTTCACCATGACATGTAAACAAGAAGTTGGGATTGCGCCCCTTTCTTCTTGGATTTTAATGACAAGGCTGAGTTGGGCCAACTGTCGGGTTTTCAAAGTCGACGAACTGACAAATTTTTGAAGTGGACAAACTGTCAGAATTAAGGAATGGGCGAACTGAACGGCCGAACTAACGGCTGGGCGAACTGACGGTGGGAGAACTGAATGGTCGGCGAACTTACGGGTGGGCAAAATGAAGGGTGAAAGACTTACAGTTGGGTGAAATGACGGGTGGGCAAACTTACGCGTTGAGGAAGTGATGGATTTCGGTGGGCCAACTTGCGGGTGGGCGAACTGTCGGAAAAGTAGACAAACTGACGGATCTTTTAGGCAAAACGAAGGGTGGTAGAAAATACGGGTGGCCCAACTGAAGAGTTCCCGGCTAAAGACGACAATTCTTACTATTGCGTGTTCGCGCGCCTGATCAGGACCCTTGCCAAAAGGACGGAAAATCGATGAAGAAACATCACGAGCTGATGAATATGATTCGCCGTCAGCTCGAGAGGAGAAATTCTAGTACTGTGAGTTCTTGGGCGTGGAAAATAAAAGCCAAACTTGAAAATAAAAATGCAAACATGATCCACCACTCGAAACGTGCGGAAATGTTTGTTCCTTCGCCATTATGGCCTTCTAAACGTGCAAACATGAAGCTTCCGATCAAATTTCTTCTGGCAATTTAATTTTAGACAGGCATGATTTAGGTGGTAGTTAGGAAGGAAAATGTCAAGGTGGCTAACCAGATTTTTGTGTTTGGTTCTTACAGTTCCATTTCTGGAAGGATCGTCACTTTCCGAGCGGCGCAGCAAAATACCTCAAGGTAACTAGACAAACATTTAACAACTGGATCAGAAAATTCATCTACAAGCGGAGAATTTGAATTTCAAAATATACCTGCATTTCCTGTGTGAACGATAAGCTCGGAAAAGTCAAGAAAGTAGGAAAGTGATGTTAAGATAAGTCTATAGCAAAGAATCTGCAATCTTTTGTTCATTTTTTCTGCAGTGGCCTACCTTTGTAGTTACTGAATATTTCAAGCAACAGGGAGCATATATAGAGGTACCAAAAATCCGAAAGAATAAGTTCATTCGATGAAACGGCCGATCATCTGCGGAAAGCGGTCAAACGAAATAACGCATTTTTATCGGGTTTCCAGGCCTATTTAACTAAATAAATGAAGTGTGACTAGACTGTGGGATCTCATCTCTGCTCGGTTAAAGTTTAAATGACTTATCTTGCTTATTCTGCGTTTCATTTTATCCCTAGATATCTTATTAAACTATAAGCTTCTAGAATCCACAAAAAGGGTGGTCTACCTCGCAAAATTACCAGAACCCAATTGCAATTGGGTGGTCTACTGCGGAAAATACCCAAGAACCAATTGAAATTGGGTGGTCTACTTCGGAAAATCCAGTTTTTTTCCGAAAAGGAGCCAAAAACGTATATTTTCACTGAAAAATCCCAAATTATTCCTTAAGAAAAAAAAAATGACCCAGCAAAGCCAAAAAATCCAAATTTTTATTTGCAAAACGAGCTAAAGCATGAATTAAATGCCAAGTTTTTTTCCGGTGAGTGGAGCATGACACTAGTGACGGTGACATTATACATACCCAGAATCATATCGCTTGCGTCGAAGGGCCAAAAACAGCATTGGCTGTCGCTGATCTGGTTGCGATTTGGATGTCAAGAGGTCCAATAAAGCAGATAGTGACCTCAAGTGTGTAAATTGACCGACCGCTTTCATGTCTTTTCTTTTACGTCGACCGATGGTGGTACCGGGGTGCTATCCCGACTGATATGTTGTCCTACCAGATTTGATTTTGAAGCCAACTTTGGCTGCTTCAGCCTCGAGGATGGCCAGGGCACTTTCAGCTCTTCCATAGTTCCGCTAATCATTGTGATGTCGTCGGAGAAGTAAAGATCGCAAAGCATTCTGCGTATCCTTGTCTAACACTACTGTTAATCTTGAATGGATTGAATTTCTTCTGTTGGCCATTCGTAAGCTCTCGTACATAGCCGGAATAGGCTGGATAGCTTCGCGGGAAGGCAGGCAGTTTTCGGAATCAGCCACAAATGCAGACTTGAAGACAACGCAGGCCGTATTATTGTTTTGCCTGAAGTCGCGAGGTTTTTCCAACGACAGTCAAACTAGGAAGATCTGTTCAGTGCTCGTTTTTTGTTGTGTTTTATTTAATTATTTTATTCTATTTCACATCACTTACTTACTAGGCATGAATATATTCGAGCATGCACTATGCTGGAGGCTCGCTGCAACAATAGCATCGCAAATAATTTGTTGGGGACTGAGGCAATGTTATTTATTGTGGTTGTAAACCGGAAGAATTAGTGTATGCCTTGATTCCATCAAAGCTCTGCTGAAGTACGCTAATTAGGCTCCTGACGGAGCTTATATAGGTGTGAATAAGTAGGTAGTAGGTATGAGCTGCTAAAACTCATACTTCCAGTCTTCAGTTGCCCAATCCATGTCCAGTGCCTTGTTGAACGCTTCGGGAAGGAGGGCAGAGACTATTGCTTCGCACAGTTCATTCTAGGGGTTGACAACTCTGTTGGTGTAGAATCTTTTTCTAGCTCTGGTGTTGACAGACCGTTTGAACAGCTTCTTTTATTGTCCTTGGGTGCACTGTGGGGACCTATGCGGCTTGGTAGGATCTTAGCAGATGCTGAACTTAGTGCAGGTACGGCAGTCTTCAGCAGCTCTGCTCCTGTCTTTCGTGATCTCCTCGGTAAAAGGTTCTTCGTGGCTGCTTGAAACTGCGGTGGCAAAGGGCAACACCGGCAACGCGATACTAACGTCGAAGTCAACATCCGAGAGCACTCTATCAGTAGGTGTTTTCGCGAGCGGTTGATGAGGACGTGGTCAAGAGGTCAATCACACAGTTGAACAGCTCAGGAAGTGCTGCGCATCGTTGTTTAACGCTATTATACTGTAGTTGATCTTGGAGGGATGTAATTTTCTTCTGCTGACCATGAGCGAGCTCTCAGAGTCGCTGTTCAGTTCCCGGAAGAGGCTCGTTAGCTTTGCTGGCCTGGATGGCATGCAGTTTTCGGGATCAGCCACAAAGAATGGTGATCGACTGAGTCAAACGCAGATTCGAAGTTGACGCCATATAAGTATTTTGGATGAACTCCCAGGTCTTTTTTTGCCAACTGTCTGAAAATGGTGAAGATATGTTCAAAGTTGATCGTCTTGGCATGTGGACGCCTTCGAGCATGGAGGATACTGGAGGCTTCTGTTACAGTATCATGGCAAAATTATGTATTGCATGGGGACTGATACAGCTTGCAGTGGCTTTTGTTTCACGGTAGTTCTTGCGCAGTAGCTCTTGTACCCCTTATGATTGTAAGCCGGGAGGACCAGTCAATGCCTTTTTATGGCACTTCGCCCTTCGGCCAAGTGCCATATAGCGATCGCAATTTCTGTCCGTCCGGTCTGTCGGTCCGGGTTTTGCTAGTTCGGGCACTTCCACATAAGCTAGGACGATAAAACTTGGCAGGCATATCAGGGAATAGTCCCTTCCTCGATCTGAGCATCGCGGGGAGAGTGGAGGGGAGGGGGAATGTGGAATCTTGAGGTATTTATAACTCTTGAACGCGAGATCGGATCTTAATGAAACTTGGTATTTGGAAAGACCTCGGGTCTCAGACTATCCACGTAAAATCCGGACCAGATCCGGTACCTTTGAGGGGAGTTGGAGAGGGGAGTTGGAGAGGGGAACCGGAAATCTTGGGAAACACTTAGAGTGGAGGGATCAGGATGAAATTTGGTGGGAAGAGCAAAGATACATCGATACATCATTGACATAACCGGACCGGATTCGGGCACTATGGGGGGAGATGGGGGGGGGGTCCGAATTTCTGACCGTGAGTTCGATACTTCCTCATGTACTAGGACGATGCAAGTGGGCTGGCATACCAGGGACTTGAACAAACCGAGGGGGAATCCGGAATCTTGAGGTATTTATAACTCTAGAACGGGTGATCGGATCTTAATGAAACTTGGTATTTGGAGAGACCTCGTGTCTCAGACGATCCATATAAAACCCGGACCGGATCCGGTGACTTTGGGAGGAACTGGAGAAGAAAACTGGAAATTTTTCGAAATGCTTAGAATGGGGGAATCAGGATGAAACTTGGTGGATGAGCAAGCACAAGTCCTAGATACATTATTGACATAACTGGACCGAAAAACCAAAACAAAGCAGAAAACCAACATGAAACCGAAAATTAAAACAAAATTGGAGGAATTGAAAGCCTCAAATAAAGACAGCGAGCCATTCACCAATACCTACCAGTAACAATTACGACTGTTCTCGCTCGGTACTAGCGAGTGACAGTTGAAAAAAAAAAAAATATTCGCCTTCCTGAAATATTCGCCTTTTATTTCAGTATATTCGTTGGCCTTTACAAGCCCCATTTTCGTTGGTTTCTTCGTTGATATTTTTTGTGATACATTTATAAACCGTCCTACGGACAAACATATCCTATGTGAGGTCCTCATAATATGATTTACCATTTATGTCACGACAGTGTGGTATTCCGACGCAATTTGTCCGACACCACATATTCTTGAAGTTTTAGCTATTTTAGGTTAGCACAGCTCAGTTTTGCTATTCTAGCTCAGCATAAGCCCGGGCTAAAGGCCTAGGCCGCATTACCTCCTGTGACGTGACAAAAGATACAAAGATACGTATCACTAGAGGTATTTTACCTTCAGCGCGGCGCGTATCTTTTAAGGATTTGTCAGTAATTGCTGGAGCAGGAAGGCTGGATAGAGTCGAGAGCGCTAAGAAGAAAATCGCCAATTCCACGCGGAAAGTAATAGTGCTTCCGACAACGATATTTCTGTACTATTTAATGAGTCATTTCTGGTAAGAGTTGTGCTTTAACATCTTTCCAGATTTGAAGGACCGAGAACCACTCTGTCCCAATGGATTCTACAGCCATGATGTGACGTCAGAAAATCAAAACGCCGAATTTCACGCACTTACGTGCTACATCCCAAAACTCAATGCATTTAAGACATATGACTCTACACGCGAACTCTGCAAGAAGTTCAACAGCGAAATGCTGGCAGTAGAAACAGAAGAAGAGCAAGAATTCGTGGAGTGGTTTGCGATGCAAGCAACAGATGGCGTTTGGTTGAAAGTCGAAAGAGAGGAATGTGATGTTGTGGAGACGTTTTCAAACTGGGACGAGAAGGAGAGGGAGAGGGCGTGTCCGATAATGAATAATAATGGGACATGGCGCATGGGGAGCTGCAATGGCGCCAATGTTGTTTGTGAAAAATATGTAAGTAAAAATTCCCCAACGTTGTCCCTGAAGTTCGACAGCTTGACGAGGACCCTTGCTAAGAAGGGCCGAAATATTGCTGATGAAGAATCATAGGTGACGTATCCGTTGTAAACATTGTTTGAATAAATGTTTCAAAGTCAGCTTGGGCTCAAAGAATATTTATATATTTGAATCCTCCAAAACTGAAGAGTATAAGAATTTAAACAACACTATATCAATCAAACTGACACATACTAACCGTACATAAAAATAAACAGGTGACCCTTAAAAACAAATTAGCAAGCTATTTCTACAAGGAAATACAAGGAAAAAACGAAGATAAAAAAAAAAAAAAATCAGGGCCTTTTTTTGCGAAAAAGGGGAAAAGGTTGTGTGATAAACAAGAATGGTGTCAGCCTTTTTATGAAAGTTTAAATTTTGCTATTCAAAGTAAGTGTCCAAAGGAAAGAAACCTGCAGAAATAGGAAAACCAAGAAGAAATTTAGAGAATTTATAATGATTAACTTTTAACGCAGAAAGTTCAGTAGGACGGAAAGAATAAAAGAAAACAGACGAAAAACGAATGTGAGGAAGTGCAACAGCCGTATAAATAGAACCAAGAACACCCCCCCCCCCCACTACAATCCAGAGGGGAATTCAGTGTTGGCAAACTACTACTCACAAAATAATTACACTTTTCAGGAATAATTATTGGACCCTTTTGCCCTAATTTAGACCCTAGAACGTTAAAGTTTTCAATTAATTTTTCCTTTAAACGACTTAAAATAATAATATCCAGCATATGCTGCCAAACATGCATTAAAAATACATGGTGATAAAATGGTGATAAAACAAACGAAATTTTGCATCGAGTTTTCGGGCCTGTTTAAGTAACAAGACCAAAGGTTTCGATGGGATCCCAAAAATTCAATATCTGATCCAGACAACTGGGTCTTGTCTTAGCCAGATCCAGTCTTCGCCAGACTCCTTGAACATTTTTACAATTAAATTTCAGAAACAGATTAAGGCCAAATAGCTAATCACCTGAGAAAACCAAGTTCAGACTTGGATTCAGCATGCGTGTTTACCCCTATTAGTCATATCTGTTTTGACGAAAACTTCCTGCCACTTCTGCCAATTTCCTGGTTCCGGCCGAACTCTAGAACTACTTGTCCGGCGAAAAAAGAAAGCTCAAAGACGAAATCAGGGTATCTTCTTTCCCAAGTAATGAACATCTAATCAACTTCAAATAGAAATTTAGCTTATAACAAATTTTCCGATTCCAGCCGGATTCCGGTCGAACTATATGTCCGGGTAAAATATGATTGTCATACAGGAACTCAAAATCTCTTTCTTACCCCTAAATCGCTTATCTAATCAACTAGAAATAAAACTTTGACTTCCAACAGATTTCCGGTTTTGGCCGGATTAAGGACGAACTACATGTCCGGGTAGAAAATTGTTTTCACATAAGTGTTCAGCATGTCTTCTTGCCCTAAATCGAACATCTAATCAACTCCAAATAAAACTTTTTATTTTGACAAACTTTCCGGTTTGGGCCGGATTCCAGGCGAAATACTTGTCCGTCAAGAAAATAGTTTTCACCATCGTCTTCAGCATGTCTTCCTACCCCTAAATCGAACATCTAATCAGTTTCAAATAAAACTTTTACTTTCAACAAACTTTCCGGTTTGGGCCGGATTCCGGGCGAAATACTTGTCCGTCGAGAAAATAATTTTCACCATCGTCTTCAGCATGTCTTCCTACCCCTAAATCGAACATCTAATCAACTTCAAATAAAACTTTTACTTTCAACAAACTATCCGGTTTTGGCCGGATTCCGGGCGAACTACTTGTCCGATGACAAAATAGTTTTCACCATCGTGTTCAGCATGTCTTCTTACCCCATAATCGACTATCACATTAGCTGTTTCAAAATATTTTGTGTGTCCCTTAATTTGAATCCCCTCCCCCACCCCTAAATGTAGAGCTACAAAGCCCATCTACGAACTTGACTGGTCCGACGACCCAACGAACCCTCACACCAAGTTTCATCAAAATATCTCGTTCCTTTCGAGAGTTATCGTGCTTACAGACGGACGGACAGACGGACGGACGGACGGACGGACAGACGGACAGACTTTTGTGATGTCATAGGTATCCCTCCACTTACGTTTTGGGATCCCAAAAAGAGAGTTGTAACTAGACTGTCGGATCCCAGCCCTATTCGGTTAAGCTTTGAAGTAGTGATACATAGCATGAACAGCAGAACAGATAATTCTTCTTATACAGTAGAGGCAGGGGCACCACTATTGGGGGGGGGGCTTCCCCCCAAGGTCTTGAGAAAGTACTTTCATCGGCGAAGCCCGGCGAAAGTTCCCTAGTTTGTCGGCGTCCGTCGACGCATCGGCACATCGGGTTCTTTTTGCACGCAAGAAATCAAATTTTGAAATTATTTGTTGGGTAAAACACATAAGAAATCGATCACTGTGTGCTTTTGTCGAGCCAAGGGTGTTCTAGTATTCTCTGTTTGGAAGAACGGTGTTTAATTTGCATGTTTTAATTTACAGTGAAGTGACAATCAAATAAATCGAGGCTCTAACGTGAACTTGTTGCAGGTTAACGTAACCTGCTCACGTGGGAAAGACTTGAAAGGTCTACTGAGGTGCACAAAAAACGACTGTTTCTGCTATAGCCGTAGCACGAACATGACCACGTGGTATGACGGAGAAAAAGACTGTATTCAAAAGGGTGGCAATCTGGCGTCAATCCAATCGAAGGACGAAATGGAATGGATTTATGAGAACTTTAAAGCAAGCATAGACGGCACGTGGATCGGGCTAAATGATCTGTGGCTGGAAGGAACTTTCCGGTAAGCCTCGAAATGTAGACCACCAAATACTGTTAAATAAGTTGAGAATAATGTACCTGAATTTATTGTAAATACAGTACGGGGATTTTTAACGGACAGATTACAAATAGTAAAGTATAAACAGTGCATGTCGGATGCGCTTCCAGTTTTCTGTGGGATGCCCCAGGGTACTGTGCTTGGTCCTCTGTGCTTTCTTATTATGATAAATGATGTTGCTCCGGATATTGATGATCGATGGAAATTCGTAGACGATTTATCACTGGCAGAAGTTGTGGGAAAAAATTTAAAAAGTCAATCTTTGGGTACTATTCAGGATATTGCGACAGAAGCTTCTCGGTCGAATATGGTAGTGAACAGTGACAAATCTACAATACTAACAATCTCATTTCTTAAAACTCTCCCACAGTTCCACCCTCCCATTTCTGATTACCTTACTTCTGACCAAATTACACTTATTGGCGTTATTATATCTTCTGATATGTCTTGGGAGGAAAATACCAAGTTTATTTTAGAGAAAGCTTAATCTTCCATGAGTATGTTAAAAATCCTAAAGAAATACTAAGTCCCTAAACAAAGAATGAAAGATCTGTATTGTAAGTTTGTCCATTCACTACTTGAATATGACTGTCCAGCATGGCATTATGGACTTACAAAGAGTGATTCAGGTAAGTTGGAAAGAATCCAAAAACGTGCAGTTCAAATTATAATTGGTGGCCATAAAATGCCGTACTCGTATCTCCTAAAGGAGTGTAAGCTAGAACCCCTTTCTGTTCGTAGAGAACAGTAGTGCCAACGTTTCGGAACAAATTTTTTATCCCACCTTTTCTACAAAAACATCCTCCCTCCACCCTTTAAACCAGAAAGAACCAGACCTCCAAGAGAAGCAGCTATGAAAGTACCGAAACTCACACCTGTCGTTTGTAAAACTGATAGGTACCGTAATAGTTTTGTGCCTCAGTTCACCTTGTATTATAACAACCTTACTTGAATTATTGTATTTATTCTATGACAATTGTATATATGTTTTAGTTGTAGGTTAATGACAAGTGCCAATTAATTTGCTCGCGCATGAAATGTTGAGCCGCATTTATTTTGAAATTAAATTAATTAAATTAAAATCTCAACAGACCCAACGCAATTTTTTCCAGTCATATTCTATATTTCTTTTTTAATTTTTTTATTTTCATTGTTCATTTTCTATAGTACTTTCATTTTATGGCACTTGGCTTCCGGCCAAGTGCCATATACCGATCACATTTCCGTCGGTCGGTCTGTCGGTCGGTTAGTCCGGTGTTTGCGAGTTAGGGTACTTCCAGATACGCTAGGACGATGAAACTTGGCACGTATATCAGGGAGCCGACCAAACTAACTTGGAAATAGTCATTTGCCTGATCCGACCATCGTGGGGGGAGGAGGAGGTGGTGGAATCCGGAAAATAGGGATATTCATAACTTTCGAACGGTTGATCGGATCATAATGAAACTTGACATCTGGAAAGATCTCGTGTCTCAGATGTCTCATTTCGAGTCCGGACCGGATCCGATGAATCTGGTGGGGAGTAGAAGGGGGCAACCGGAAATCGCGTGAAACTCTCAGAGTGGAGCGATCGGGATGAAACTTGGTGGCAAGAACAAGCACAAGCTCTAGATACATCACCGACGGAACTGGACCGGATTCGGACACTGTGGGGAGAATTGGAGGGGAGGGGTCCGGAATTCTGGCGATCTGTAGTTAATATACTTCCAGGTGAGCTAGGACGATAAAACTTGGCAGGCGTAACAGGGACCCAATCAAACTAACTTGGAAATAGCCACTTGCCCGATCCGAACATCGTGGGGGGGGGGGGAGGTGGCAGAATACGGAAAATAGGGACATGCGTAACTTTCGAACGGGTGATTGGATCTTAATGAGACTTGATATCTTGAAAGAGCTCATGTCTATGATGTCTCATTTCAATTCTGGGCCGGATCCGACGAATCTGGGGGGGGGAGTTGGAGGGGAGAACCGGAAATCTTGTGAAACTCTCAGAGTAGAGCGATCGGGATGAAACTTGGTGCGAAGAACAAGCACACGCTCTAGATACATCACTGACAGGACTGGACCGGATTCGGACACTGTGTGGAGAGGCAGATGGGGGTTCCGGAATTCCAGCGATCCGTAGTTAATATACTTCCAGGTTGGCTAGGACGATAAAACTTGGCAGGCATCTCAGGGACCCGACCAGATTAACTTGGAAACAGTCACTTGCCCGATCTTACTATCGTAGGGGGAGGGGGAGACGGCAGAATCCGGAAATTATTAGCATGCATAACTTTTGAATGGACTATCAGATCTTAACGAAACTTGATATCTTGAAAGACGCATGACTGAGCATGTCCCATTTCAAGTCCGGACCGGATCGGACGAACTGGGAGGGGGGGGTAGGAGGGGGAAAACCGGACATCTTGTGACACGCATAGAGTGGAGCGATCAGGATGAAACTTTTGACCGTCACTTCCATCTGACCCAGCCTTGCAAGTGCCATGTGAGCTTCCAGCTCTTGTTTTCAGTTTTCATATTCATTTACAGTTTTCTTATTTTTCAGTTTTCATTTCAGTTTTCATATTTTATTTTCCCCGTCCATGACTGCACGCCAAAATCGGCTGCTCACAGCATAACTTGAGGATATATTGTACATATCTCTGTCTGACAGACGCAGAAAAAAGGGATCGACAACCAATCGGATTTACTACTGACATAAAGGAGCTCAGGCTTTGACTCGAGATGCAAGAGCCAACCAATAGGATGAGAGATTTTTGTTTAAGAAATATCCGTTTTCATCGGGTACGTTGTGAAACAGGGGGGGGGGATAAATTGAAACTCACTTCGATCGCTAAACTGGTATTAGGAAAACTGGCGGGTTTTGCTTTGGAGAATTCGGTAGTTCCAACGAAATTCTATAGGACGATTCTGCGTTCTCGCGGATCCACTTTCAAAAAAGCAAACGAAATATCGCCGAGCGCAAGAAGTCAGGAGAAGCCGTTCTGGTCGTACACCTTTACCGATTCCAACTTTAAATCCCGATTCCATTTCCAGAACAATTCGCTTCACTTTCCGAAAGCAGCAGAGTGCCAAAGCACTTCTGGAAGGTGACGCGAGTTTTAGCCCAAGCTGCAAGCGATCGACTATAAAGAGTTACGGCACGGCACGACCTATCGCTGGAGGCACGAGTAATAAAAGAGATTAGCAAGTTGACAAGTAAATGAGACTTCGCAAATCCGGAGCATAAGAAGACGCATGTTAGAACATTGTTCCTGCCCCTCAACTGAAGCATGAAAGTGCCCTTTTTAGTTTTCGTGTCTCTTTTTAGTACTCCCGCCTCCTACATTATGTCGTGCCGTGCCGTAATAAACTCGCTGAGATTTCCAAAGCGCCAGAACGGCTTTCTACAGCTCTTTACTTATGGGTGAATTGACGGATTTATGAAGTGGGTGAACGGACGGATTTGTGAAGTGGGTGAATTGACGGATTTGTGAAGTGGATGAACTGACGGGTTTATAAAGTGGGTGAACTGACGAATTTGTGAAGTGGGTGAATTGACGGTGGGCGAACTGACGCGTAGACGAACTGACGTGTGGCTGAGCTGGCGTTTGGATGAACTGACGCGAGAGAACCGACATCTGTGCGGACTGATTTGTAGAGACAGCGACCAGCTTCGCTTTCAAGAAATAGCGGAGCGCCGAAACAGCTCTGCAAACTGAAGTGAGTTTGTTTTAGTCGCAGAAACATACGGCGCTTTAGTTACCAAGCTTCACCTTCTTTTGCGGCGGGCTTAGACATTATTAGACATAGTGTTCTTGCTATGTTGTAATTTAGTCTTGTGTTTTATGTATTTAACTGATGTAGCGCTATTGCAGTTGATGCTTGGTTTTTTCTTTCCTTATTTCTTCTTTTCATACTCCATTTAAGACGAATTTGTAATAAATATGTCATCATCATCATCAAATGTCCGGGGCTTTCGCACAGTCAAGCCAACCCTTCCAGATTTTCAGAATGATGACGCCAATTTTGCAAAGTACACAGCGCTTCCCAGGCTGTCCACTTCGCCTTCAATTATTTTGCACACCAGTCACGAAAATCACTCTTCCCTTTCTTCCTATTTTTATGGCACTTGCCCTTCGGCCAAGTGCCATATAGCGATCGCAATTTTTGTCTGTTGGTCGGTCGGTCCTGGTTTTGCTAGTTCGGGCACTTCCACATAAGCTAGGACGATGAAACTTGGCAGCCATGCCATATCAGGGACCCCAAATGATTAAGTTGTAAATAGTGAATTTCCCGATCCGAGCATCACGGGGGGAGTGGAGGGAGGGGGAAACCGGAATCTTGAGGTATATATAACTTTTGAACGGGTTATCAGGTCTTAATGAAATTTGATATTCGGAAAGAAGTCGTACGACCACATAAAATCCGGACCGGATTCGGTTACTTTGGGGGGAGCTGGAGGGGGGAACCGGAAATCTTGGGAAACGCTTAGAGTGGAGGGATCGGGAAGGAACTTGGTGGGAAGAACAAGCACAAGTCCTATATACATCACTGATATAACCCGACCGAATCCGGGCACTGTGGGGGGAGTTGGGGGGGGAGCAGAATTCGGTGATCCCGCGAGTTCGGTACTAGGACGATGAAATTTGGTAGCCATATCAGGGACCCGAACAGACTGCCTTGAGAATAGTCTTTTCCTCGATCCAACACTCGTAGGGGGAGTGGAGGGATGGGGAATCCGGAAATTAGTAACATGCATAACTTTGGAAGGGGTAATCGGACGTGCTTGAAACTTGACTAGTGTCAAGAACATGTGCCTCAGATGTTTCTTTTCAAATACGGACCGAATACAATAACTGGGGGGGGGGGGCTGGGAAAGAGAACCGGAAATCTTCTGAAAGGCTCAGATTCGAGGGATTGGGATGGAACTTGGTGGGAAGAACAAGCGTAAACCCTAGATACATAACTGACAAAACAGGACGATATCGTGTCACAGTGGGGGAGTTGGACGGGGGTTTACCGGAATTCCGGTGATCTCGTGTTAGGGTACTTTCAGATGTGCTAGGACCATGAAACTTGGCAGCAGACATTTTAGGGATTCTACCATACTGACTTGAGAATAGCCCTTTTCTCGATCCGATCATTGCGGGGGGAGTAGAGGGATCGGAAATCCGGAATCTATTGACATTGACAACTTTGGAACGGGTGATCGAACGTACATGAAACTTGGTAAGTCTGGACCGGATCTGATCACTGTGGGGGGGGGGGGGCTCGAGGGGGGGGGGGGCTCGAGGGGGGGGGGGGCTCGAGGGGGTACCGGAAATCTCTTGAATCCCTTAAAGTTGAGGGATTGGAGTTGTCGGAACTTGGGTGCTTCCTGATGTGCTCGGACCATGAAACTTGCAGACCATGCAGGCCTATTAGGGACTCTTAACATATTAACTTGAAAATAGTCCCTTCCCCGATCCGACCATCGTGGGGGGAGTAGATGGATGGGGAATCCGGAATCTGGTGACACTCATAACTTAGGAACGGATGATCGGACGTGCATGAAACTTGACAAGTGTCAAGGGAGAGTGTCTCACATGTTCAGTTTCAAGTCTGGAGTGGGTCTGATCACTGGGGGTGGGGGGAGAAGGGGACGAACTGACAAACATGCTAACTGTTCCGACAAGTGCCATATGAGCTTTCAGCTCTTGTTCCATATTCTTTCGAATGTGTTGCTCTACGGCAGTGCGGTTCTCACCAGGTGGTACGCGTACCCGAAGGGGTTCGACAGACCCTCGGAAGTCCAAAAATCAAGTTAGTCTATAGCACTAAAATCTCGCTTCCGTCATTTTTGAGTCCCCTAACTTAGTTTCGATATTGTCCTCAAAATCAGATACCCCATATTCCGTAGTTTCAGATTGGCATGCCCTATCATTGATGATAGGAAATATTGTTACTTTGACGTTGTGTTCTTGGCTAAAAATGTAAAACAACAATTCGGCGAAAAAGTCTTTCTGAGCCTTGATTAGGGGACGCAACATTTTTGAACATTGGTTAGCGGTACGCGGTACGTAAAAGGTTGGGAAACCACTGCTCTACGACATCTTCGAGACATTTGCGCCTGGATTCTCCTTCCTTGTCCGTCTCGACGACAACAGAAGCATGGAATGCGGTAGAAAAATCTGGAAGGTGAAGCCTAGATTTTAGCGGAGCTTTACGGATTGACAAAATCGCTTAGATCTTCTAACGGAAATGCTCTAAACTACGCATTCATACTCAGGTGGTCCGACGGCACTAACCTGGCATACTCAAACTGGAACTCAAATCAACCAGATGGCGAGACTGACTTGGAAACTGTGTACATTACGGAATCTCGGAATGCCTAAATGATAAATGGAACGACGAAGACTGCAATCGTGAAAGCTGGTATCTCTGCAAATACGAGCCATTCCAGATTCCGAATCCGATTAAACGCCTGGATGAGTTTTGGCTATAACTTCAGATCAAGACTCCAGCAGAACTGCAATTTTAAATTTCATTTTTGATAATTATGTGTGCGAATGTATGTCTTGTGCACAAAAAGACACCCCTAAATATATTATGATGCATTCTAGTCGAGAACTTGTAGGTGGATATGATACAGGCTAATCTTATCTGGTGGGACTAATCAGAAAAGTAAGCTAAGATCTCCTCCAGCCAGGGGTGGCCCGAAGGGGGGGGGGGGGGTTAGGGGGGGTGACTCACCCCCCCTGCCTTTTGCTAAGCCATATCAGTCGTTTATTTTGATCTCGCCGAGGTTCCGGACATTCATTTTAATCAAAAACAATCTGAGTCGTTTAGAAAAAAAAATGTAAATTTTGGCTCTGCCCAGATACAGTCGTAAACTCGTCCTTAACCGAGTCGTTTAATCCAGGTTTCATAACCCGGATAGGTCGAAGACATGATTCTTGGTGGCCAGAGGCGTTACTAGCCAAAATGTTTGGGGGTGGTGGCAATGCATTTACCGACTGGCTGGTCATTCTTACCGACTGTTCTTAGCAGGAATACCGACTGTTGTTCAGAAAAAAACGACTGATTTGACGAAAAATTTACTGATGTTTAGAAAAAACGACTATTTTTAAGAAAAAATTACTATTTGCACGAAAAACCGACTGTTCTTAAGAAAACGACTGTTTCCTAGAAAAAATCAACTGTATTTGAGAAAAATCGAGGCGCTTCGCGCTGACTCGGCTATTTTTTAACGATAGGCTAACAACATTGGGGGGGGGGGGCGTCCCCCTCCCCAGACGTGACGCTCCTGATGCTGGCAGCAATTCGGCTACCTGTTCTACTCCTATATGATCCGTACTGCCTCGCCAGGCAGATTAAAAAAAAATTGCCTGTGGCGCTTGCTTTAATTTGCCCAGGGTGTACAGGCGTTGAAAGCTTTCCTCTCTACCGAAAGCTGAAATGTAAAGCTGAGGTTATGAATGTATGTATAAACAAATTTTAATTACAAGAATAATTTCAGCTGATGCACTGCAGCTAGTTTTACACTGGCCCTATTATTCGTTGGCGGGGGACGTGCGCCGTTGCCGCGAAGTGGCAACAATTCATTTTTGTCAGTACGCGCGAGTCGTATATTGCGATCCAGGAGTCGTTTAAATGAGAAGTCTCACCCCCCCTGGTCTGAGTGCTTCGGGCCACCCCTGCCTCCAGCCAGCATTGCCAGTTTGTTTCGGGCTACAGCCCAAGAATAATGGCCGGAAGATCCGATGCTACAAGAAGAAATCGGTCTATTTGCTGTCCATGGAAGCTGTCGGTACCGGATCCGGTCCAGATTTAAAATGGGACGTCTGAGACAGGTCGATTCAGAGGTCTTCGATCATTAAGAGGTCTTTCTAAATATCAAGTTGCATTAAGGTCCCATCACATTAAGATCCGATCGAAAAGATTCGATCTTCAAGTCTTGACATCCCTGTTCTAGATGACAATGATGAAATTGTGTGGACATTCATTAACCCCAAGAGAATCCATAGGGAATATAACGGAATTGCGGTTTGTGCTTTTACTATTCCCCAGGACAAAACCTAACGAGTCGTAAGTCATTCCTGGAAAAACTTCAGCTTAGCGCAGACTATGTTCAAGGAAAGTATCCTTTCCTTTGTTTTGTTTTCCTTCGTTTGTGACGTTAGGTTACAAACGAAAAAGCGAACATACTCCAGGAAACCCTTTTAAAACACTACACTTCGTGTTTCCCAGAAAGAACTACCAAAGTTTTTCTTCTGACCGGCATTACATCACGGACAAAATAAAAAACTTTGTAAAAGAAAAAAGGCGACTCTTCAGAGAAGGCAAAAGGGAGGAAGGTAACCGCCTAAAGAATAAAATACGTAACCTGACCCGTAAAGCTGCTGCAAAGCACTATGAAAAAGAAGTCAATAGTCTTTTCAAATCTCATCCAAAAAAGTGGTACCAAAATATCAAACGCATGATGGGCAAAAAACAGGCCAATCTGGATTTTTGTCTTGATGAAGCGCCCCTGGTCACAGCAAACAAGCTCAACGCCCATCTTGCTGACATTGTGCAAACTTTATCTCCCCTCAGAAAAGATGAAATACCAACAAACCCTATGAATAGAATTCCCCGAAATAACTGAAGAAGAAGTACTTAAGAAGTTAAAAAACCTCAAAAGAACAAGCATTACCCCAATAGACATCCCCTTTGACCTTATCCGTGCCTTCCCAGAATTTTTGAGTGGACCGCTAACGACACTTTTTAACGCCATTACACAATCTGGGGAATACCCAATGGTCTGGAAAAATCGGTTTGTAACACCAATTCCCAAGAAGGACACTCCAAAAGATTTTTCAGGAGTACGCCCAATAACACTAACACCCATATTTAGCAAAGTTTACGAGAGTTTTCTTTCCTCGTGGCTCAAGGATTTCTTTTTGACCCAGATTGATCCGAGATAATATGGAAACATGCGCAAGACGTCTACCACGCATTATCTGGTCAGTCTACTTGACAACATCCTTAAACACCTGGACGAACCAGATCACTGGATCAACCTTATCGCCATTGATCTGAAAAAAGCATTTGACCTCATCTTCCATTCCACTCTGCTAAGGAAGCTTTTAAATGATTTTAGTGTCCATCCTTTCCTTGTCCGACTAATCGCAGCTTTCCTTTCTGACAGGTCCCAGAGAACAAAGTACGGAAATGTCTTTTCTGACCCACTACCAGTTTACTGTGGTGTGCCCCAAGGCACTATCCTCGGACCTCTACTTTTCCTGGTCATGATCAATGACCTTGCAGGCTCCTGTGACGACCGTTGGAAATTAGTCGGTGATCTTTCGGTCTTGGATCGTTGTTACAAAAATATCCGGAGCAGTGCAGCCACCACAATGAATGACATTAGTGAAGAAGCTTCAGTCAACCAAATGACCGTCAACCAAGACAAATCAGCCGTTCTAACTGTATCTTTTCTCAGGTCCGATCCAACTTTCAAACCTGACCTACCTGATCACAGCAGAGTGGAGGAGCTCAAACTTTTAGGTGTTCATCTAACTTCAGATCTCAAGTGGGATAAGCAAGTACAATCTATGCTGAAAAGAGCAAATATGGGCATAAGGTCTCTCAAAATGCTCTCCCGCCATGGCACCCCGAAACACCACCTCCTTCGCATTTACCTTGTGTTCATTCGCCCTTTCCTTGAATACTGCTGTCCGGTATGGCATTTCGGTTTAACACGGGAGCAGTCAGAACGCCTCGAGAGGATCCAGTACCGATCTTTACTAATAGTATCAAAATCCCCCAAAATCCCTGTGAGGATACATCTAGTATACAAATATATCTTGATCTAAGCTTATTCAACAAGCTCTAGCCTCAACTCTCTCTATTTCCGACTAGCTCTAACGCCCACGCTTTTCTCCGACGGAGAGAGTTTACTTCCTTTTCTCCAATCAAAGAACTCTTTTCCCCATCAAGAACCTAGACAAACTCACTCCGTTGGTCACCAACCCTTTCATACTGGATAGAGATTTGCTAGGACGTACGAACAGTAACCCTATTCGTTAAGGCACTCAGTTGACATTTCCAAGGGTTTAAAAGGACCGATTTCGCAGTTCGGAGTCCAGTTCAATTCAGAGCTCAGTTCGAGCTGGGCACAGTCCCGACACAGTTGACCTAGTGACCAGTGCTATTGACCTAACTCCAATGTAAGTAAATACGAAACATATGTGCTTTAGTTATTGACCTACGAACTGAGTATCGCCTTCGAAAAGACTCGGGGTATAACGGTGTATTCGCACCACAAACCAGTCGCCAATATTATTACGCTCGCCCGCTACTCTCAACCACACCACTGAGGTATCTTCACGCTACACGCAGAACACGCGTCAACAGTTTTTTCATATCCCGTACATTTCCCTTCTTAACGAGTTTGGTCTCGCATCTTTGTCAAACCGTAGACACCAACTTTCTACCAAGTTTGGTGAACAACTACTGGAAGACCCTAACCATCGGCACATCATTCCCCCTCCCCACATTCCCGACCGCATAAGGCCACAGAGAATGGCAGCACAACCAGTTCCTAAGCTCCAACCCATTCGGGCAATTCATGCGCGGTACGAAAGAAGTTTTGTCCCCTCCTTTGTGAGTTTTTTCAACGCGAAATTTTAAATTCTTTTCCTCTTTTTTATATTAATTATTGAATTTTTAGCGTTTTAATTTGTTGCAATCCTTGTTCTTGTGTAATTATTGAATATTTGACTATGTTAAAAGCGCAATTGTATATAGTTATGTTTGACGAGATAACAAATATTCGTTTTTTTGTTAATACCGTAAGGAATGTTTTATCGAATAATATAGATTGATTGATTGATTGACGTTCTTAAGTTAAAAATACCTCAATTTTCCAGATATCCCCCTCCTTCTACTCTCCCCCCCCCCCCCAGATGGTCGGATCGAGAAAGTTTCCAATGTAAATCTGGTCGGGTCCCTGATGGGCCTGCCAAGAATTATAGTTCTAGCTTATGTGGAAGTGCCCGAACAAGCAAAACCTGGACGGACAGAAATCGCGATGGCTATATGGCAGTTGGCGGCAACGGCTGGTGCCATAAAAAACAGATTCGGCATATTGCCCATACATCTATCCTCTAGTCGCATTCAGAGATAACTCCTACTTTACTAGTTTTCCGGTTCTGCTGGATTCCGAGCAAAATATTTGTCTGGCGACAAAATAAGTTTCAGATATGAATTCAGCAAGTCTCACAACCTCTCATTAGCTTTAAAAAAAAAATCTGTTTTCCCTTTAATATCTCCTATTCCCGCCCTAAATATATACCTACGAAGCCCCTTTACGAACCGTACTTTGATCAAATGACTCCTTAGGCCAAGTTATCTCAGCCCCTCTGAGAGACAGACGGACGAAGGAACTTTACAACGTCATGGGTATCCCGCAAGGCCGTATCCAGGGGGGAGGGGTGTTAGGTGGTTAACCCCCCCCCCCCCCCCGAAATAAATTCCTGGATACGGGCCGGTATCCCGTGACTAACGTTTTGGGATACTAAAAAGCGGTCGGCGATTTGGTCAAAGCAGAGACTAGTTTTAAAATATTCAACTATCCAAAAATACTATAGAATATAAACAGTAAAGAGTGCGACGGGTGCTTTAACAATCTGTACATTTTTGTGTGTTCAAATAATATAAACCCAAAGTTCGTTTCACTCACCCAGTCCTTACCTTGCCATCGACTTTAAGTTCCTCCTTCACCTCTAGATGCACTTCCGGTCGCTGCAACGTATCTCTCAGATGACATTTCGGAGGCCCTGCTGGAAGAGTGGTCTTCGACCGATCCAGTATGAGCGGAGCTCAATCGCCTCAACCTATAACATGGAATAGCGTCACACGCGTAGAAACGGAAACGGGCCTTTCTCGAAGAGCCGGATACTACGGTGGAGATATATAAAGCGAGTCAAACTTAATAAGATCCCGATCTGTCGACGGGACTTAAACTTTCGGGTGCGCCCGACAAATGTAAAAACCCCATGTGCCGACAAGAATACCGACGCTCAACGAAAGCATACAGAATTCAATTTCTCCTGTATTTTGCCCGACAAGACTGTAAAGAACTTTATTTCTTACGTGTAAATAAAACTTAAATGAAAAAACTTAAATTTCGTTTCTTGTGTGTAAAAAGAACCCGATGTGTCGACGAGAATAGCAAGGCCCGGTAAAAGCATACAGAATTTGATTTCTTCTATGTTTTGCCCGACAAGAATGTACAAAAGTCGATTTCTTACGTGTAAAAACGATCCGATGTGCCGACGATTCCGGTTGCGCCCGACGATGTTTTCATAATTTGATTTTCTTTCATATAAAAAGAACCCGATGAAAAGCAAACAAAAATTTTATTTTCTTCTGTTTGCCGGCGCTCCACGCCGACAAACTAGTGAACTTTTGCTGGGCTTGCGTTTCTTCCGTAGTGGGTAGCAATACTCACTCTTAATATGCACTCTTGACGACCCCATTTGGTCTTCCTGCATTTTCTGGACAGTTTTCGTGTCCATTTGCTGGGCTCCAGCTCAATCTTGTCAATAAATTGATTCTTCAGTCATAGATTATAATTGCCCTGGATCTGAGAGACAGACCCTACAGACATGTAAGTCATTTTAAGCTGACAGAGCCTCATTGCCTTCACTGAAACAACCTTGCGGGCAACTTTTTCTGCCACTGATGACTTCAATTCCGAGGACCAAATCATGGACCACATCCAGCCGCCAACAGCTGCCAGCCTGGCCTCCAGGTAGGCAGTGTTTTTGCAGAAAAAATGATTGTTGTTAGAAAGAAAACTACTGTTCTGACGAGTCAAGCATCTTCTGACATACACTTTCTCAAAGATTTCAACTTGTTGATTCAACTTCAAACAGCTTCATTTTCTTTTGTTTCTTCTCCCTGTTGTCAAACAAGACAAAGGAAAATTGCTGAGTCACAGGTTTTTCACAAGCAGGAACCACTTTAGCAACTTATAAGGTCTTTATGAAGTAGCTTTATGAAGTACAAGTCAGTCTAGTACACTAGCCCTTTTCAGTCATGGTGCTCAAACGTCTAAATTTATATCGTTATACACTAAATAATATAGAAATTGTGCTTTTTCACGTGTGCACTATATGCTGAAATCCATGCACCATGCATGAATTTCAAGGTACAGTGCTCTAGTACTCAGGCATGGTGCTAGACGTTTGAGCACCGTGACTGAAAATGGGCTAGGGTACTAGACTGGTACAAGTTATGCTGGTAGTTATTATGCTAACTGTAGTTCTCACAGAAACCAAAGCATTTGAGCTAAGATGCTGTTATCTGATATCACTGACTAACAAAAACTTGTATGTGCTGGCTTCAGGGGCGTTACTATCCAAAATGTTTGGGGGGGGGGCAAGGTATTTACCTACTGGCTGGCAATTTTTACAGACTGTTTTTTCAGAAACGTCTGTTGGGGGGGCAGCATAACCTCCTAGTTGTGATGCCCCTTGCTGGCTCCTGTTCCAGCAGAAATTCGAAATAACTCATAGAAACTTTATCAGCTTTCAGTCTGGTGGCCGCACAAAATTCTGTACTCAGAAGCTGCCATATGGTGATACCGGCAACTGATAGTTAGAGACTGTATTCGGTTAGAAACTACGCAGAATTAAAACTGAAAATTACAATTAAATAAGTTATAGCAAATAATAGCCTGTCCGTAATTTCGAATACCCTGCGAAAATAAGATACCAGGGTCACCTAGCGTCCGCAAAAGCCTTAATGCTTGTTTCAAATAATCGCCAGATGGCAATTGCATGCTTCGAATAACTTCCTTTCAGATCTCCTGCTTTTGCCCCTCAAACTTTTTTTTGTGGCGTCGCTAGTGCAATTGCGGTGGGGGTGCAGGGCCAACTTTAACGTGAATCCGAGCTTCAAATACTAAAAAGAAAAGATTAAGTACAAGGCTACCCAGTACCATCACAGTACTACCCGTAACCACATAGAGTGAGCGTCACACGCGCGATTTCTTAAGTTGGCTTTTTCCTGCCAAATTTAAACATTTCCATGCAGATTCTAGCTTTTCATGTTTCTCAAATCGCAAGCCTATACTGGCTTAAAACTCTACCTAATAGTGCGAGCAGACGATCAGGGTCAGGAGCTCCCGAGCTGGAATTCCTGCCCGGATTTTCGGCACCATCGTCACTTCCATATAGAAAACTTGATGGAGGAAGTCTGGCTGGATATCGGCTGATAGCTTGTTGACATAGAGAGATTCCACCATACCCGAAGAAAACGGACGGGATCAAGTTCAAAATTTGAACTTGACAGGTCCGACGACCCAACGAATCCTCACACCAAGTTTCATCAAAATATATCATTCCCTTCGAGAGTTATCGTGCTTACAGACGGACAACTTTTGAGATGTCATAGGTATCCCTCCACTTACGTTTTGGGATCCCAAAAACAACGAAAACAAATATCAGACATCCACATAACATACGTTGTTGAAATTAGTAAATTATTCTACCTTTTTTTCGAGATCATCCTGGGATGCTTAGTGTAATTATCATCCTATATTCACGCTGTTCTGACAGAATTTGAACTGGATTGACCTAAAATTCACCAAGTTTGACCTAATTCCCCTAATTTCAGTCTGTTTACTGTCCCTAGAGTCATCAAAGGTCATACTCCAAAGGTTTTAGTTTATCCCGATCGGCGACAACGATGAAAATAAGCGCCTATTTGGAAGATCAGCGGCTGATTTTTTTATTTTTTTCAACCGCTATTTACGCGCGTAAATCAGCCGCTGATCGAGAATCGGCCGCTGTTTCAGCCCCGTGTGAACAAGCTATTACGTCAGTGCCAGCGATCCCGCTTTGACGGATTTTTCCATCAAAAACGGATTTCTCGGGTCCTTGACTTCTCTTCCTGAACTTTCGCTTCATAACCAGATTTAGAATAAAATACTTGGCACCATGAGCCAAAGACGGTGACTTTCTTCTGGGCCGAACAAAAGCGGCAGCAACGTCATCCATGGTCACTCTTCACTCTACTCGAAACCACTTCAGAATCTCTGAGCTTTATCACATCAACGTATTACATCTAACAAAAGTTACATAAAAACAACCGAAACGTACAACGCAACACGAACAAGGAATGATGCGACTTCAATATGAGAGAAGAACATTAGTTAGTTTTCGAGTATGTAGTTCTTGTGGATTTCCGGCTTGATGTCGCACACCAAGTTAAGGAGAGTCTGAACAACCTGAAAGAAATAACATTTTAAACCTTCAATCCCTAGGATGTGGTCGGCAGAACGTTTGTCAACCACTGGAACGTCCTACAACGACAAGCCCAGATAGATAGAGGCACATGGCAAGTACCGTTCACAAGTTGATACCATGAATGAATCACCTGCCAGGTACTAGACTAATATAGACAAAAATAACTATCAATCAATCATCGTATTTATTCCTGAATATCTGTTTCACAACATGATAACATAGGACTGTCAACTTCAACCAAGTATAATTCACCGAAGATGCGGTACAATTCATTTTAAAACTTGTACGACTTCATAAATTTGTAACAAAATTAAACGGTGTGTTAAAGATAAAAAAAAAAAAATATGTAATATAAGATTAATTGTCAAAACATGATATGTCTTCACTTGTTAAAAAAAACCTTCACAAAATATGGCACAAAGAACAGTGACTAAAAAAAGGCAAGAAGATCACAAACAACAAATACGATTTGGCTAGGGCCGTCCGGTAGATGATTTTCCACAATGGTAAGTCGTGGAAAGCAAGACTAGCAATAAAAGCAGTGAGATCATTGCCCGACTCCATCACTCTTAGGTAAAGCGACGCTTTTGTCTTTCTAAAAATTTCACTAACAGTCGATAACTTTGGAAGTAGTAGGTTCCCTCGCTTATAGAGACTAGCAATTCGGTCAGCTACATGCAAATCTTGTCAGGTATCATCTCGTAGGTTGTAAGCACGGTAAGGGAAAGTTGAAACATACTCAATGCGGCGACACGATAGTAGAACATTTTAGTTTGGTAGCTTATGCCGCTTGTTATTTAAAACCATCGCAACAGTTTTCTTCGTATTATAAAGGACATCGTGATCCACAAAATACATCTGTGTCGTTTGAAGGAAGGGCCACCAAATAAGTGAACATCTTCTGCCATCATCCAACCGCCTTCCTGCCCATTGCCCAATGCGCCTGCTAATGCAGTAAATTTATTGTTCTTTTCGTGTTTCGTTATGTATTTCTTGTTTTGCGTTCATTTATCTTTTGCTGTTGTTGTAGACTTTGCGTAACCCTCTGTATTCCTTGTTAAGCGTTCATTTACCTTTTTTTTTGTATGTACTGTGCAAAAGCCTTTTTACTACGCTGCTTGTAATAAATTCATTCATTCATTCAAATGGAGTCAATTGCGATCAATTACGGAGTCAATTACGATTGAGCTTTCCGAATGGGCTGTGATTTGTATGCGGGTCGTTCGTCACAAACATGCGGCTGCAACGCTCCGGCGGGGTGGCATATTTTCATTTTCATTTCATTTCATTTATTTATTTCCCTCAAAGAATATATAATGAGGAGTATTAAAATAAATTTAACAAACACTGTCACAAATAACTTTCATAACAATAAATAACAATTGAAGTAGGTTACATTAAACAATCGTGTGACATCGTGTGTATTTTTTATAGTACTTTTTTATACATTATTTTGTACTCCTCAGTTCTGAGCGAAATAAATGAATAAATAATAAATAAATAAAAATACACTGTACTTACTTAACTATTAGCTTTTATCGAAAAGCGGAAACAGATTCTTCAGAGTCAGAATATTATTAGAATATTATTTGATTCCCGTTTCTAATACAAGCAAGAAAAGTAAGAATTCAGGCACTCAGAGGCTGACTACACACAGCTAACGTTGGAGAAATACCGCTGGATCCTCTACGTCAAGACCACTCGGTACCACCATCAGCACGGTCAAGGTACGGCGTACTTTTACAGAACATCCGACCTCGTTCAGAAAAGAGCAACAAAGAACTTTCTCTGAAGCCGCGACATACCCTACCAAAAAGACCTTACGAAAATGAATCGATAAAATTCACAAAAAATGGCATCATTACATTATTCTACTCTTAATAACAATACAATAAAAATATAATTGCAATAATAAGGCTTCTGCCTCTAAACAAATTTCACACTTTACACACTAAATTGAGTTTCAGCCAGGTGGTAGTCCACACCTGCTTTGAATTAGTTGATATTTTCGGCATTTATAGCACTTTCTGGGAGATTATTCCAGTACTCTACTGTTCAGTTTCTAAAGCTCTATTCGGTCTATTACTCTCATTGCACTAGCCCAGGATACTTTGCTATTTGCCCCCCCCCCCCCCCGAATGAAATATATGCATTCTGTGTCCTTATGTGTTTTATTTATTTTCTTTCATTTACTCCGCTTTTTCGAAATGACAGGTTACAAATAAATTACTTACTTATTACTTCCATAGTCCAGCTGAAATGCCTGATAACGCAGTCTGGCCAATCTGTCCTCGCTAGTTCAAACCACCAGTCACTGTTTGCCGGAAAAATTATCGAACCCTGCTACACAATAAACTTCAACCCCCTAAAGTCCAAACAAATCGATAAGAAAACTCGTTGGTGCCGTTTTAAACTTCAATGTTCAATGCGGAATCGAAGTGTTTGTTATTTATATGTAATTTAGTTAACTTCAATGTCAATGCGGAATCAAAGTGTTTGTTATTTATACGTAATTTAGTTATAATACGATAGGTTCGACATACCGAAAGATGCTGAAGCTGAGCACCGCCGAAAGATACTGAAGGAAGTCGACAGAGGTTCAGAACGAAGGCGACGTTCCAGGAAAACGAAAAGAAGCCCGAAGCCCCCCCCCCCCTCACCTTACTTTTCGCGCTGTAACAGAAAGTTCGAGCTCCTAACGAAGGTCAAAAGATCAGACAGAAAATATAAAAAAAGAAATTAAGCCGTATACACCAACTATTTGTTTCTAAAGATCAGAACTTTCCATCGGTTTCCGCGCTGGATGGAACTTCCGGACGCGATTTCCGCGAGGCACTTCGCTAGCTCGAAAGTCGCAACGGAATGTCGCAAAAAAGAAGGCGTTTTCCTTGCGTTCCTAGTAGTTTCTGTTTTTTATTCACTAATGCCTACATTGAAGCATAGACTACACATATTTTCGGTAAAAAAGAAGGCGTTTTCCTCGCATTCCTAGTAGTTTCTGTTTTTTATTCACTAATGCCTACATCGAAGTGTATACTACACGTTTTTTCGGTTTCACCATCTTCTGGTGACTTCCTAACAGATCCTGCCTCACGACCGGGTTCTGGTTAGTCCGCACCATTGAGGAACAACTGCGCAAGCGCTCAGACGTGGAGTGTAAAAGTAAAATGTTTATCACATTTATATACAAACAGCATTAGAACCAGGATATTTCTCTAATAACAAAACAAGTATTGAAATACCTTGTAATCACCCGCCTGCAAAAGCTTTAAATGTAAACAAAAGGCCAGTATAAATCCAAAGAAATGTTGAAAATCTTGCACGAATAACACTTGTTCGAACACTGAATAGTCTGCCTGCAATCCCACCCTTTAAACCTCTTATTCATTAGCAAGGTATTAACAAGTGCAATAAACCAATTCGTAGCAGACTAATGCCCCCTTTGTAACAATTCATTAAGTACGGCATATCATCGATCATATGACAAAACAGTTCATTTCCATCTGTTCAGTAAAGATTAAAGTACGTCGCGTCGTCTTATTTGTTGATGTTACACCAGATCCTCATCCATAGATATATCTCCCAAAATAGACAAGAGTCAGAGGCGAACTTAATTCATGGGAAATCTGGGCCCACCTGCCCATGAAAGGGAGGGGGGGGGGGTCGGGACCCATCAGAATGCGTATTTACACCTTTTTTCCTCAAGTATACGAGCTTAGAGTTTGATTCCAGTCACGTGTCAAAAACTTTTTTCATGGGCAATTTTGGGCCCACTTACCCACGAACGGGGAGGGTGGGGGTGGTTCAACTCTCCCGGGTCCCTATGATCCTAAAGCAGAAAAGAACTTCCTCGCCTTATCTCCACTTATTGTCAAATTAAAAACATTAAAAAATGGGCAATCTGGGCCCAATTGCCCCTGAACCAAGTGGGGGTGGGGTTTGGGACTCGGAACAAGTAAAAAGAGACCCCAATGCTCACAATCCTACCAAGTTTGAACTTGATACCTGTTGATTCCTGGCAAGGGTAACGAACTTTACTCCTGGGCAATCTGGGCCCAGTTGCCAATGTACGGTGTGGGTCAGGGAGGTGCAACTTTAAAGCAATTTCCCAGCCCTAGGACTACACGTCCAAGAAATTTCATCGGCCTATGTCCAGTTCTGGTCAAGTTATGAACATTATTCGCTGGGCAATCCTTGAACGGGTTGGGTGTGGGGGGTGGGACCCCCAAAAGGCACAACTAGACCCCAATACCCACAAGTGTACCCAAGTTTGAACTTGATACTTGCACTTGTTCACGAGTTATGAGCTCCACAAAATATGGTGAAAACCGAAAGCTGCTACAGCGCTCGCAATAGTGGATTGTTCCAAGGAAAACTCCACTAAACAAGAGCTACGAGCTCATATGGCACTTGTACGAGTAGGCTGTACAAGAAAGTAGATGAGAACGTCACAACATACACCCGCCATCCAAAAATGCGGTTCGGAAATAGAAATAGGATATTTAGTTTCACTCATTTCTGAGCAGTTCCGGCATCGTCTCGATTGTCTGTAGCAAATGCACATGACTGTTCAAACTTTCATCCCAATAAATCCATTTGTTTGATCCCTAGACGTGCTACACGATTTCCGGTACCCACTCTATCTCGACCTACCGTGGCCGAATCTGGTTCGGAATATAAAAAATCGACCACCTAAAGCATCTTCTTTTATACCATCTATCAAGTTTCACTCGAATCTGAGCATTTTTGGAAAGTTCCGGTACCCCCCCCCCCTCCCACCAACGTTGTCGGAGCCGGTTCGGGCCCAATCTCTTAATTCCCTGTTCCTGTCCATCAAGTTTTACTGAAATTGGAGCTTGGCCTATCTGCAAGTTTCCAGTACCCCCCCCCTACCTTGGCGGAATTCGGCCCGGACGCCAAATAACAAATCTAGGCCGCATAAACTCGGCACTGTCGAATTTGCATCTCATTCGGTCCATCCCCCCCCCCCCCCTACCTTGGCGGAATCGGCCCGGACGCCAAATAACAAATCTAGGCCGCATAAACTCGGCACTGTCGAATTTGCATCTCATTCGGTCCATCCGTTTGGTTTTTGTGTATGTCAAAAGTCCCCCCACCCCCAATTCCCCTAATCGTGGTCGCATATGGTTCGAACGCATGTTTTACATGTCGAGGCCATCGATTCGTATCACCCATAAAGTTTCACTCGAATCAGACCACTCGTTTGCAATTTATAGAAGTCAATTTCCATATTTCTCTTCTCGTGCTCCCCAAAGAATGCTCGGATCTAGGAACGGAAGTTTCCGGGGGTATGTTGTGTCAGGTTCTTAAGTCAAGATAATTCGGGTCGCTAATATGCCTGCAAAGTTTCGTTGTCGTTTTACATCTGGAACTATTCTAACTCATGACTACCGGAATTCCAGGAAACCCCTCCAACTCCCCCCACAGAGCCCCGAAACCATCTGGCTCCTTCAATTTCATCTAGGCCTAATGCTTGTTCCATCCATTAAGTTTCGTCCCAATCCCTCTGCTTTTAGAGTTTTTCGAGTTCCCCCCCCCCTCCATCCCCACAGGTATCGGACCCGACCCGGACGTGACACTGAACGTCCGAGGCGATAGCTCACCAGACAAGTTTCATTCAAATCCGATCACCCGTTCAAAAGTTATGCACGCCACTAGATTCCGGACTCCCCATCCACCCACGATGGTCGGGTCGGGGAAACGGCTGTTCTCAAAGTCAATATGTTCGGATCCCTGACATACCTGCCAAGTTTTATCGCCCTAGGACATCAGGAAGTATGCCGAACTCGCGGGATCGCTAGAAATCCGGACCCCGACCCCAACTCCCCCACAGTGCCCTGATCCGGTCCGGTTATGTCAATGACGTGTCTAGGACTTGTGCTTATTTTTCCCACCAAGTTTCATCCCGATCCCTCCACTCTAAGCGTTTCTCAAAATTTCCGGTTCCCTCCTCCAACTCCCCCCAGTGTTATCGGATCCGGCCCGGATTTAAAGTGAGATGTCTGAGACACGAGGTCATCCTAAATATAAAATTTCATCAAGATCCGATCACCCGTTCAAAAGTTATACACGCCACTAGATTCCGGACTCCCCATCAATCCACTCCCCCCAGTATGGTCGGATTGGGGAAACGGCTGTTCTCAAGTGAACCTGTTCGGGTCCCTGACATACCTGCCAAGTTTCATCGCCCTAGCACATCAGGAAGTATGCCGAACTCTTGGGATCGCTAGAAATCCGGACCTCCCCCCCCCCCAACTCCCCCAGAGTGCCTGGATCTGGTCCGCTTATATCAATGACGTATCTAGGACTTGTGCTTGTTCTTCCCACCAAGTTTCATCCCGATCCCTCCACTCTAAGCGTTTCTCAAGATTTCCGGTTCCCTCCTCCAACTCCCCCCAGTGTCATCGGATCCGGTCCGGATTTATAGTGGGACGTCTGAGACACGAGGTCATCCTAAATATAAAATTTCATCAAGATCCGATGACTTGTTCGAAAGATAAAAATACCTCAAATTTTGGTTTCCCCCACCCTCCACTCCCCCCCCCCCCCCAGATGGTCGAATCGGGGAATTGACGATTTCCTATTTAATCTGGTCGGGTCCCAGAGATGCCTGTCAATTTCCATTGTCCCAGCACATCAGGAAGCACGGAACTCGCGGGATCACTACAAATTCGGACTTCTCCCACCCCCCCCCAACTCCCCGAAAGTGAGCGGATCCTTTCCGGTTATATCAGCCATGTATCTAGGACTTGTGCTTGTACTTTCCACCAAGTTTCATCCGGATCCCTCCACTCTAAGTGTTTTTCAAGATTTCCGGTTTCCCCCTCCAACTCCCCCAATGTCACCGGATCCGGTTTGGATTTAAAATGGAGGGTCTGAGACACGAGTTCCTTCCATATATCAAGTTTCATTAAGATCCGATAACCCGTTCGTAAGCTAAAAATATCTCATTTTTCCTCATTTTTCCGGATTCCCCCTCCCTCCACTCCCCTCCAGATGGTCGGATCGGGGAAGCGAGTATTTCTAATTTAATCTGGCCCAGTTCCTGATATGCCTGCCAAGTTTCATCGTCCTAGCTTATCTGGAAGTGCCCGAACTAGCAAAACCGGGACCGACAGACCGACTGACGGACAGAAATTACAATCGCTATATGGCACTTGAGTAAGCTCAAGTGCCATGAAAACCAAACACTGACCAATAACAGGTTATACCACTAAGGAGCAGTCATCACTGAATCCAAACGCGCATTTTACTGGTAACCAGAAACAGTGAGTATTCGGTGACAAAAACGCAGCAGATCAAAATTACACTAGGGAGTAGCACCAAGACTTAAAAAAAGCAGAGCAAAATAACACTAGGGAGTAGCGCCAAGACGTATGCTTTCCAAGCTTGGCTAACGGGCCATAGTCGTAGCGCCGCCTATTACGCTTGTCGCATTTAAAGCGAGACAAAGTTGCGGGTTTAGAAATTTCTAGTAAAGCTAAGATGAGGGTCTGTACACGTCGTCGAAACTGTGAAGGTTGTACCTTTTTGGGATCCCAAAACGTAAGTGAAGGGAAACCTATGACATCGCAAAAATGTCCGTCTGTCTGTCTGTAAGCACGATAACTCTCGAAGGCAATGAGATATTTTGATGAAACTTGGTGTGAGGATTCATTGGGTCAAGAGTAAGGTCAAATTCGTAGATGGGCTATGTAGCTCCATATTTAGGGGTGGGGGAGGGGGTTCAAATTAAGGGACAAACAAAATATTTTTAAACAGCTAATGTGATAGTCGATTATGGGGTAAGAAGGCATGCCGAGCACGATATTCGAAACCATTTTCACGCCGGACAAGTAGTTCGTCCGGAATCCGGCAAAAACCGGAAAATTGGTTAAAAGTAAAAGTTTTATTTGAAGTTGATTAAATGGTCGATTTAGGGGTAAGAAGACATGCCGAACACGATGGTGAAAATCATTTTCTCGTGGGACAACTAGTTCGCCCGCAATCCGCCAAAACCGGAAAATTTGTTAAAAGCAAAAGTTCGATTAGATGACAGATTAAGGGGTAAGAAGAGAGGCTGAGTCGGTATATGACAATGGTTTTTTACCCGGGCATGTAATTATTCCGGAATCCGGTTGTAACCGGATGTTTTTTAAGTCATACTTTTATTCAAAGTTGATTAGATGTTCTTTATAGGGATAAGGAGATACGGTGAAGTCTCGGTCATTATCCTCAAAATAGATATGGCTTATAGAGGTATATCTGAACTTGTTTTTCTCTGATGATTAGCCTGTCCAAGACTGGATCTGGCGAAGACAAGACCCGATTGTCTGAATCAAATATTAGATTTTTGGGATCCCATCGACACCTTTGGTCTTGTTTTTAGCTGTGTTCAGAATATGATCTTATTGTAGCCAGTGCTAGTGCACGACTGATTGAGTTTCAGTAGGGACGTTCTCTATCGCTAGTGTCGCTGCTACTGCAGTGTGTGTCACTTTTTTCTAATCTCGGCGTTACTTCCTAGTGTTAGTTTGCTCTAGAAAAAAGTGACACATACACGAATAGCAGCAACACTAGCACCACTTAGCGATAGAGAATGTACCTACTGAAACGCATTCAATCGTCCATCACCGCTGGCTCCGGTAACTGCATATCCTTAACACAGCAAAATAAAGATACAACCTCCCCTTTTTCCTCGATGCGTGCAGACAACATCTTAGCTTTACTAAAAATTTCTAAACCCTCAAGTTTCTCTTGCTTAAGTTCCGCAAGCGTGGTGGGCGGCGCTACGAGTATAGCCCGTTTGCGAAGCATGGAAAGCATATGTCTTGACGCTTTCCTAGTGCTTTTTTGCTCTGGAACGCAGGCATCCCAGTGGTTGATGCAGGAACCACCTGATGCACAACCTAGCGTCAGTGCAGAAAAGGGCAGTCAGGATTATCCTGGGTTGTAGAGATAATCCTTACCAAGAAGCACTCAATAAAGTTAACATCCAGTGTCTAGAACAAAGATTGTGCGACCTCATCATGAGGTTTGGAAAAGCATTGCTTTCAAACCCAACCCATCGAGACATCCTACCCGCAGGCGCCCCGCCAAACAGCAGAGCCAGACAGAAACTCAAACTGACTCTATACGTGCGCGGACAAACCGTTATTCTAATTCATTTGTGCCTTTTTTTACGTCTATGTTTAACAGTGCCTAATTTTTGTATGTAATGTTTTGCAACTGCAAATTACCCAAGAGCTACGAAAGTTGTATAATAAACCGCTCTCTCTCTTTCTCTCTGGGCAGGCTTTGCGGCTAAGGCGAGGCTAGAAAAAGAGAAATTCTTACTGTCTCCTTATTCTGAGCTACCATTCGGCTCATTTGCTCAATCTTCAGCTTAGTATCCACATCAATTTTAGCAGCTACACCTTCTTTTGAACCAAGGTGCTAGAAAAAGAAAAGATAACAGTTAAATCGGTATACATACACAGTTTCTCGTAGAAACTGAACTCCGTTAACTTCCACTCTTTTCTCGCCACAGGCTAGACTGAGCTGATGTTAAGAGACCAATGACATAATAAACTGAGAGTTTCTTAGTTGTTAATTCAGTTTAGATTGCCGTGCTCTATGTTAATTTTTACTTGTGTTACTTTTCCTTTTACTCCAATATCGCCTTGTGCATTTGGTGGATAATAAATTAAATATAGGCTTGAGGTAGAGAGGTTGCTAAAAACCATCCTCCAACTTTATTAGACTCAATAAACAGCTTATCCTCTATACCCATGCAGAAGCTTCTATCCATTCTCAGAGAAAGCTTGTTCAGAATGGCGTTATTTGGTGCCTTACAATCACTGGAGGGCATCCTAAACTATGAGTTTCTTATTTGGTATTTCATGCCGTGCTTTATGTTAATTTTTACTCGTGTTGTTTTTTCCTTTTTCCTTTTACTCCACTATCGCCTTGTGCATCTGGTGGATCGTAAATTAAATAGGCTATATATATATGGGGTAGAGAGGTTGCTAAAAACCACGCTCCAACTTTATTAGACTCAATATACAGCTTATCCTTTACACTCATGCAGAAGCTTCTATCCCTTCTCAGAGAAAGCCTGTTCAGAATGACGTGATTTGGTTCCGTGCGAACATACGATCAGGATTTCCCGGCCGGAGTTCCAGCACTTCCATCATCAAGTTGAAAAAATTTCAACTTTTCCATGAGGAAGTGATAATGGTGCCGAGAGTCTGGGCAGGAATTCCAGTCCGGCAGCTCCCTATCCTGATCGTGTGTTCGCACTTTTGCAACCACTGGAAGGCATCTTAACAATAATCTGATGGGCAGCTAATGAGAAGTGCACTGAAGGCACCAGGGTTTGGTCTAAAGCATAAACTGTATTGGCTTTCAAGTTTAAGCATCAAGGTGGACAGGCCAGTTAGACTCATGTTTAGTCAGCACCAGTGACAGGAGGCACAGGAACATATTATTATTATTATTATTTATTTGAATCCTTCAAAACTGAAGAGTAATGTATAAAAAGGAACAACAACATGTCAGTCAAACTCACACTCACTTACATACTAATAAACAGCTGACCGTTAAAGACTAATTAGCGCACTAAATATACAATGAAGTACATGAAAAAAAAAAAAACGAAGCTCAAAATAAACAAACTAAGCAGGGGATTTTTTTGTGAAAAAAGGAAAAAGGTTGTGATGAAGAAGAATGTTGTCAGCCTTTTTATGAAAGTTCTGAATTTTACTATTTAAAGTTTCCAAAGGATTCTTCACTTTAAAATTCGAAGTTAGGAAAGAGTTACTCGCAGAAATCGGGAAACCAAGAAGGAATTTAGAGAATTTATAATAAGTAACTTTTAGCGCAGAAAGTTCAGAAGGACGGAAAGAAGAAAAGAAAGCAGACGGAAAAAGAATGTGAGGAAGTGCAACAGCCGTATAAATAGAACCAAGAACATCTCTGCGATACATCCCTCGTAAACGAATAACAGCACCGAATGCTCTTCTTATTTTATCTTGCACATGTTGAATAAGGATAAGTTTCCAATCCCTGGTATTAGATGAGTAAGGGATTCCAAGATACATAACTTTCTCAACAGGGCTGAAAACAATCCCCCCACCACAATCCAGAGGGGAATTCTGTGTCGGCAAACTACTAATCACAAAATAATTACACTTTTCAGAACTAATTATTAGACCCTTCTGCCCCAATTTAGACACTAGAATGTTAAAGTTTTCAATTAATTTTTCCTTTGACCGACTTAAAATAATAATATCATCAGCATATGCTAAAAACGTTACATCACGTGCAAAATGTATTAAAGAAGTCTTAAGCGACCGAAGACAATCTGCCAAACATGCATTAAAAATACATGGTGATAAAATTCCACCTTGTCTAACGCCTTTTCCCACTGAAATTAAATTAGACAGAATTTTTGGGGAACGAATTGCCACTTGAACGTTCAGTCCATTATACCAGGACCTTAAAGCACGCACAACAGAACGGGGAATACCATTATACACATGGGATAGAAGGGCAGCCGCATGAGAAATATTGTCGAAAGCACCTTTTATATCAATCAGATATAAATATGCCAGACATTTGAGGAAGGCAAACTTCAAGGACTAGAAGTTCCCCCCCCCCCCTGCCATGGCTGCACCTTTTATATTCACCAGTCACGAGCTATGAAGAAAGACCAGGAGCCAAATGGTAAAGTCAGACTGTCAGCCTGGTTGACCAAAGATGCCAACCAACCACAAATCTAATAGTACATACTAAGACACTTAAGGCGTATTCTCGCCGTTCCCGAGTTTTTGTTTGTCTCGGGGACTCACTCCCCGTATTCTCGCGTGTCCCCCACGGACGGGGAATGCTCCAATTATCATCACCATCATCAAAAAGGACTCCCTTTCAGATTTGTAGGGGAATCAATTTTTGCTGGTGTTGGTGCAATTTAAAATTAAACAAAAACAATCCAAATAAATAAAACCCAGAATAAAGTGGATCCAGATTTATTTCGTCAACTGCATATTTTTGTTTGAATAAAATCTTGGAAGCATTCCCAGTGTTCTCGTTGTTTTCCTAGGCGGAGTCCGCGAGAAGTGACTCCATCTATTCTCAACATTCCCTTCGATTCCCAGAGGAATCCTCAGAGAATGGTGAGAATACGCCTTTAAAGACACTATGCAGCCTCCCTTTGTTCATGATATTGGCAGAGTATACTAGGTTGTTACAATTATTTTACTGGTTTCCTGTTTCTTCTTTTCTTAAGTTCTGTTTCATACTTTGTGTTAATCCCTTTTATGGGTAGTAAAGTTCATTCAATCAACCAAGCAAAAACTGACAGATAATGCTCACCTTGGCTTCAAACTCCTTGAACTGACGTTCCCGTTCTTGTTTATATGCTTCAATCTCGGCATTGGCCTCGTCTTTCGCTTGTTTTAGTCTCCTGGCCTTCCCTAGAAACAAACAAAATAAAAAATAAAGAAAAAATCCTGTTTGTCTTTAAGTCATGAAATTAGTCAAATTATAGTGAGTGTCTTTGTGATGAAATGAACCAGAGTCTATGACAAGTCTAGGGTTTCTACAAAAAAAATCCCCTGGACCAGTCAGCTTGGGATCTAAGGTGCTGTGTTTCTTCTATTTTGTTTTACCAGTAGTCTAAGGCATTTTTCTGTGATCCCACAAACAGTCTAGTGGGTTGATTGTGGCTTGAAAAGAGTGTTTCCGCTGCCTTTTGTGCGGCCCACAAGTGTGATTCTGCAACCAACAAGATTTTTGTGGCTTGAATTCGACAAACAGCTGCCGAGGTGATTCTCGACTTTGTGGCTTGAGTTTGACGGCAAACTGAAATTTAGCATCAAAACAAAATTCTCAAGCATGTAGACAGAAAACTGAGGATACTTTTTGCACGGAATGGTAAGGAAGAAAGCCTGGTGGAGTTCTATTTATTGAGATTTTTACATGAACTTTATTTTTATTTTCAGACATTTGAAATTTCCGCCCAAAAAATAGACAAAACAGCAGTTGCGTTTTTGCAATTAGTCATTTTCGCAGTTACCGGTACCATGGTATCTGATATAGGCTACGGTTGCTCTGCAAAAACGATACTTGCCAAAACTGCACTTTTCGAAGTCATCTCGAGATAAAACATCACTAAGTGCAAAACTTATTCCCCACCAATCTGACAAAAATTGATAAAAGTGAGATGACTTTTTCGGATACCACAACCAGTTACCACGGTCAAACCCTGGTATCTGGATATCTGTTACCACAATAACTGCTCAGATACCACAGTAACTGCAAAAACGCCTTTTCACAGTGGTATCAGATACCACGATAACTGCAAGCCAAAAACGCCTTTTCAATGTGGTATTAGATACAGTCGGACTGTCGTATCTGGATATATGTTACCACAATAACTGCTCAGCCACAGTAACTGCAAAAACGCCTTTTCACAGTGGTATCAGATACAACAATAACTGCAAAAACGCCTTTTCACAGTGGTATCAGATACCACAATAACCGCAAGCCAAAAACGCCTTTTCACTATGATTCAGATGCCATGGTACAGCCATAGTATTAGATACCAACTGTGTTGTGGAAAAACACCTCTAGTACAAACATTCTTGATTTGAGCCTTGCCAGGCAGTTGCCAGCAGGTTGCCAGGCACTCTGACTGAGCCACTAGCCTGCCACTAGCAAGTTCTTTGTTCTGAACTGAGCCACCTCTCCTCGTTCACAAGCATCCCAGGTGACTGAACCTTAAGAAAATCGTTATACAGGAGTGTTGCATGAAGCCGCCCTTACTATGGCACCGCCCACCCCCCAATTGGCCATGGTACATGATCCTGCCACCTTGGATCATGAAGCTGCCACCCCCAGAAAAATCATGCAAATTCCAAGAAAACAGCAAATTTTGTTATTTGCAAAAGGTCAAGGAACCTCTCTGACCAAACAGCTGGCCTCTAACTTCACCATGTAGCAAAATGCTATTTTTAGCAAAGTGGGCGACTTCATGATCACTTGGGTGCCTATATTATTTCGTGTTCTCCAGCTTAGCCTTGAACAATTACAAGTAAACTATGGTATCAGCAGAAAGTGAAGGTTCTAAGCTTCCTTTCAGGATACTCCATTGGATTTTATCTCAACCTTTACTCTTTTTCCCTAAGTCATTTCCCAAAAACAGGAGTTTAGGGTGGCGGCTTTACGCAGCACTCCTGTAGGTCATAAATAAATTACTAAATTACTTAGTTAGTAAAGCTTGAGCAGAGCTTGAGGTCTTGAGTCTTTGATGGCAGTCAATCTTATGACTGATTTAGGCCTATGGAAATACCTCCCCCAAGAAATGAAGAAAGGATAATGAACTTACTTGCTCTCGCTTCTTTCACCTTTTCAGCAGCTCTCTTTTCTGCAGCAAGCAATTGCTGAATTCCTTGGGTTTGACTTGCCATTGCTCCAAAATAACTCCAAACAAATTTTGAGAAATGTTTGCCTGGGTCACGAGATTACTTGTCCAGCGTTGCGATTTGCTTGGATGCGCTTGCTTGGGCTGTTCAAAGCTTTTGTTCAAAGTTCAAACCCGTCCGTTCTTTTCAGTCCTTTGAAATTACTAGCCTTTGGACTCTCCCTATGCTTTGTTAAATAAACCAAAAGTATTTGTGTCCTATTGTAATGTGCTAGCTATACCTTTTATCTCTGAGCAGGAGCGTCGCAAGTGTATTTTCGTTGGGGGGTTTCAGAGCCTAAAATTTTACCGAATCTCTCGAAAATTTTACCGAATCCTAGAAACCGAGAATTTGAGCTTTAAATTATTGACCTGGAAGGATTACGACGAGTACCGACAAAGAGTTTCATTACAGGGCAGAATGAAAGACGATAAACCAGCTACTGCGTATCGTGACATCTCGCCACAGCGACAGCTGGTAACCGACTACTCGCCACAGTGACATCTTGCCATAGCGACAACTTGCCACACCGGTAGCTTGCCACACCGATAGCTCGCCACAGCGACAAGCCGAGTCTTGCCACAGTGCGGCAATCTCGCCACGTTTATAGCATAAAGTACTGTATTCAATTACTATTTATTCGAACAAAAGTTTTAGTAGAGCTGATAATTATAAACAATGCCTCTCAATAAATCAAGAGCACTGCTAGGGTTATACCTACTGAAAATTCTTTCGATTCTCTGGTTACTCTTCAAGTATTGTTTCTTTGACCGAGAACGAGAACAACCTGCCTTGGTCCGGTACACGTCGGACTTTTGTAAATTTTCTTCGATCTTGAAACATTTCAGGCAATGCCAAAGATATGGCCACGCCAACCTTCTATGTTGTTATTGTTGGTGGAAGATGCCCAGCTACTCCATCCGTTCGTGTCTGGACATCTTAATACCACACTGAATTCCTGACCGCTTTGTGTTTATATTTAACTGTGACATAAGATTATTATTGCGGATTAAAAACTGAAAGGATTAATTAGTTAGAGGATCCAAATTCCCTCGGGTCAACTGAAGCTAAATGTCTATCATATTTTTGGAATATATGTTTTTTTTTTCCTTAAACATTATTTTTGTGGAGAGTTGTCCGTTTGGCGAGTTGGTCGTGTGGCAAGTCGTCTATGTGGCGAGTCGTCCCTGTGGCGAAATGACACTGTGGGAAGTTATTGGTGTGGCGAGTCGTCGGTGTGGCGACATGTATGTGTGGCGACTTGTCGGTTCCCAGTTCTCGGTGTGGCGAGTTGTCTTGGAATCAGCTACTGGGTGTCGTTTTGGCGAAGCCCACTTGGACAATGTATTGCCGGGCACGATTGCAGCAACATATTCTATTTAGTATATCATATACAAAAACAAATTGAGCGCCGCAGGCACAAATTTTGTAAATCCGTTTGCTTTTATCGAGGCTAAAAATTTCCAGAAACCGGATGGAGCGACGTCCCGGCAGCAGCAGCTATTCTAGGCTAGTCAATAGGCCTACTATAAATATTCCTGGAGCCCAAGCTGAATTTGAAACATATATTCAAATAATAAATACAACGGATACATAGGCTGCGATTCCTCATCAGCGATATTTCGGCCCTCTTTTGGCAAGGGTCCTCGTCAGGCTGTCTATCTTCAGGGTCAAGTCGGGGAAGGAAACAAACCTATAATAAATAACTGAAGCTTCTACCGACTATAAATATCTTATTTGGGCAAATTACTTCCAAATATCACTACATTGGTAGTAGGTACAGTGACGAGGAACCTTGCCAAGAAGGGCCGAAAAGTCGCTGATGAAGAATCGTAGCTGACGTATCTGTTGTATACATTATTTGAATATAAATAGGCCTACTACCCATGAACATATAAAGTGAGCGCCGCAGGGGCGTCCCGACACCTTCCTGATGGGGGGGGGGAGTGCGGCTTCAGAATTTTACCGAAATTTTTCGAATGTTTACCGGAATTTTTCGAGGTTTTACCGGAAATTCCTCGTAGTGACCATCTCTGCAGAAACTCTATAATACTTCGATTGCGTGTCACAAACAGCACCAAAAATAAGCTCGTTAAATTTTAACTGGAAAGGCAGCTTATTTTTAAATCTGATATTTGAATCCACTGAAATATTTTGACAAATCTGAGGGGTTTCGTATTTTTCCACCCGGGGCTCTGGTAATTATGTTCGGAGTGTGCGCTGCTTGCACGACAAACCAAAACTCATCCAGACGCGGAGAATTTGATTTTAAACAAAATCGTGCATTTTCAGGGCTAAAGAAAGAAGTTACGACTGTAGGAAAAATATATTTTTATTTATTTTCGGTAATGGCCTTTTTCAAGCGTAGAGGGACAAGCACATAGAGGTACCAGTAGTCCGAAAGAATAAGTCTACGAAATAGATTATCACTGGATAACGGAGAAACGAAGAAATGCATTTTTATCGGATTTTCAGGAATGTTTCTAGACTGTTGGTTCTCAGCCCTATCCGGTGAAACTTTAAGATTGTCAATTAAGACTAAAAAGTCTTCGAGCTTCGACCCATCCTACACATTTGTATGTCCAAAACAAATCCAATTCACATTCGTCAACTCGATCGGTTTCACATGTGATTAGTAACAGACGTTGGTCAGCCGTTGTTGAACGCAAAGCATCTTGCTAGAAAGTCTTTCCCCTTTTGCTGAGATAACAGGGATTGTCTTAGCCAGCTTGAATGCTTTCCATACTAGTGGGTAGACAGCTTTCAATTCACGAAAGACTTCCAAAATATCTTCAAACTTTTATTTTGTTTCGAGGCTCTCCTGCTGACTTTCGAGACCAGGTCGGAACATGGCTAACTCGTTTTACATTCTTTTCGGCTTATCACCGGAAAGGAGTCGGGAAAGCTGTCGAACAGGAGTAGACGGTACGGGTACCGTGATATCATTCCTGGAACATCATTTGTAGTTGGAAATGATGGAAATTTCAGTAGGTGTCTAATTCTTGAAAGCTACGGAAACTTAGGAGATTACCAGAATCACCCGATGAATGTTCCGGTGCGCTGTGTTGTCTGTCTGCAAGAATCACTCTGGTTTGGGTGCCGGGGTCATCCTGGCAAGCTGTGAGTCTATACTTATCCGGTAATCAGCAAAAATCCGGTGTATTCCCTGAGGCAAATTCTGTTAGATTCCGTGGAGCAAAGTCCTGTAGATTCCCTGATCCAGCCTGCAGTAAATTCCCTGATGCCAGTGCCGGTAGATTGCTTGAGCTAGATTTCAGTAGATTTCCTTAGCAAAATTCCGGTAGATTCCAAAATTATAGTAGATTCCGTGCGGGAAAGTTCGGTACAGGAGTGCTGCGTGAAGCCGCCACCCTAAACTCCTATTTTTGGGAAATGACTTAGGGAAAAAGAGTAAAGGTTGAGATAAAATTCAGTGGAGTATCCTGAAAGGAAGCTTAGAACCTTCACTTTCTGCTGGTACCATAGTTTACTTGTAATTGTTCAAGGCTAAGCTAGAGAACACGAAAGAATGTAGGCACCCAAGTGATCATGAAGTCGCCCACTTTGCTAAAAATAGTATTTTGCTAAAATAGTAGCTTCATGCAACACTCCTGTAGATCCCCTGATCCAGTCTCTTGTAAATTCCCTGAGACAAGTTCCGGTAGATTCCCTGAGCAAAATTCCGGTAGGTTCAATAAAAATCTTCAACTTCAAGTGAATTTGATAAATTTTAACTGGCGAGGCTTAGCCGCACGAGTAAAAAATTTACCGGATTTTCCCCACAAACCTTCTGGGTGTGTGTGTGTGCAGCGACCCCCTCCCTACACACTCATACCAACACACCCCTCGGGAAGCCGTTGGCAACAGGCGACATTTTTTAAAGTTAGCTTTTTCCTGCCGAGTTTGACTATTTCCATGCAGATCCTAGCTTAGAATGTTTCTCAAATCACAACCCCTGTAACTGGCTCAAATTACCAGTTAAAGGACGCACCCTTCCATAAAATATAGAATGGCGGAATTTTCGAAACATATATGCTTAGAGCCTCTTTTTGGGACCCAAAATCAAAGTAAGGACTACCGATGAAATCATAGATTAATCCTTTTGTCTATACCACCAGTGCTTCACTCCACCTCTCCGGGTCTCGAGATTTGCGCTAACTACTGAATCTTGGCAATTATACTGAATAAATTACCAAATCCCATTTTTATACCGAATAAATTTAGACCGATAGGCTATTTGGGATTCGGTACAACTACCGAACCCCAAACTGTTTTGGTCCCGAAAAACTAACCAATAGTATTGGTATTCGGTAAAATTTCTTCGAAACTGGAACAAAAGGCAGGATTCATGGTAAATACCGAGTCCCGAAAATTCTACTGAGTAAAGTACAAAATCTCAACTACGATGGATAATTTTGGACCGATAACTTCAGTAAATTCGCTTACCGAATTCGTGATAACTACCGAATCCTGGCAGTTATACCGAATCCCGATTATTATTGCACCGATAGCCTATTTGGGATTCTGTATAACTACCGAATTTTCGTAAATATACCGAATAGTTCTGATATCGAAAAAGTACCGAACAATCTTTGAGAAGCCCCTGTCTCTGAGCAGGACAGTACGTACTTGCAGTCTTTCCAATACTCTATATGACTATCTCTCCTTGCCGATCCAAAATGTCCGGCCTCTCCGAGTCCGAGTATCTAGCGGAAGAAAGGCAGAAGTGGTGTCACAGCTGCTGCCAAAGATTGGAGTGATCGATTGACACAGGATTTGATTCGTTGGGTTTGAGTCTTACGGACACGCTTACTCCTTCTTCCTGATGATCGCTGGCGTGTTTTGGACTTATAGAGTATTGCATCGCGTCTGGGCCCTCGTGAAACGTGAAAATAAAGTGTGCGGCAACACTGGCCCCGATTCGCGATCAATTCAAAGTAGTCCGAACATGCCAGATAAGGTTCTTGAGTCTGCAAAACTTATTTCTTCCTGGGACTATGAAAACGACCCGGTAAGCCAGATATACAGAGCGTGTTCCACCCTTCTAACGATAGTTACTATTATTTACTATTTCCGTTCCATCTTCAAGAAAAGTTACTACGCTGACCGTTCCAACCTTCTCAAAATAGTAACTAATAGTTACTATTTGCTTACCATGCTCGGGAGCGTAGTAACTCCGCATCTCTGTAACGTGATTGGTCGGATTTCGCGTGGCATGATATCCTGCTGGAAAATAGAAAAATCGTTCCAGCCTTGACGGCAAAAAGCCAGAATTTGTGACGTCATGCGTAGTAACTACGGTAAGTAGGGTGGAACACGCTCACAGTACTCGGTGTCGCTGCCGTTGCAAGTGGGGTGGGAACGTAATTTAAACTGTTACAGTAGAGGTATGCTTATTTGAACGTTTGTTGACTTCAGTTGACTTTGGACTTCACCATTTTTATGCACTTGCTGTGACTAAAGTTAGTAAAGTCAATTAGGAGTTAGCCAAAGTGGGTAATTAACTGTAGCTGCCATAGACCATAGACCCTTGATTTTGGGATATCCTATGTCAAACACTGGGTATATCTATTTAGCACCCTATGCCAAATGCTGGATAGCTGCAGGGATGGTTCGAAGGGCTTGGGCATGGGGGGGTGAGGACTTCAGAATATACAACTGGCTAAGAACACAGCACCAGCAGGCTCAAGAAATAATATTGTTAAAAGTTCTAAAACGTTATGGAAAATGACATTGTAGAAATAAAATAAGAAACAAATGAATTACACGATGCTGTTCATATCAAATTTCGTTGGAGAGAAAACAAGGCTCGGCACCAACTTCTGACATACCTACTCCAAGGCAAACAAAAGTGGGCGCCGCAGTCGAAATTTTCTTTTACCTTTTAATGTAGCTTAGAACCCAAATCTCAAGCTTAAAACCGCAAATAAATGAAGCACACTTCAACTAAACAGAAATAATGTAGGACTATACGAAAAAGACGCTGGCAAAATTTTTTAAACCGGCCTTAATCCGGCAATATTCAACTACTTTCCACACAAACTCTTACTTTTCCCGTCGCTCAGAATCCCAAAACAGCAGCTTTTACTGTATGTAGACTACCCGAGACAAATTTTAGCTCAGCGCCACAGGCAATTTTTTTGTAATCCAACCCTTTTCTCGCATTTCTAGCAGGTGGCTGAAATCTTAGGCCTAATACCTAATACTCATTCAACCAGATAGCGATTAGGCCACTATGAAAGGCGGCGCAGGTGAAGTTTTGCGAAACATTTAAAGGTTGCCTATGTTATCACGTATCTGTTCCTGCCCCGATAACTCGCAAACGGAGTGGGATATTTTCCCGGAAGTTGGTAGTAGTGCTTCCACTTTTTAGACTACAAAAAAAATAGTGCAATCATCAGGCCCATCATACAGTGCTTAAAAAGCCTGCTTATATGCAAACCTTACTCCGCAAGCCATTTAAAAAAAAATTAACCTGTTTCTTTTTAAGATAAGGAGATCTTTGCACAAAACCAGATGGGAGAATGTTGAAAGGTCGCACCACAGTCAAACTTTTCGAAAATATGCCTGTTTTCAGCGCCACAGACTGAAAATCACTATGTCATTCTGAAAAGCTTAAAACATACAGACAAGCCCAAAACAAACGACTGAAAATAGATTCTCTGGAGCAGGGGGGGGGTGAGTCACGCCCCCGCCCCTGGATAGCTGTTGGTGTCCTAACCATGACCCTGCCATGACCCACTCCAATATAAATGAATTCTGAGTGGTCGATTTCTGAGCTTCCTTCCTTCCTTCAAATGACTGGCACTTGGGTTTCACTCTGGATCCCTTTCGGCCCTGGTTGCTTCTACTTCTTCGTTGCTGTGGTTATGAAATGTTGTTTTCTTGGAGAATGATGATGATTTGATGGTAGATTTCCCTCTCTTGTCTGAGAGGAATTTCGGCGTCCACGATGATTGCGATGTTTTCTGGTAGGTTCAGCTGGCTGGCTATTCTCTTAATCCTTGCTGTTTGAGGGGGTGGGTTCTTGCAATTGAAGATGACATTTGGAATAACAACGCATTCGTAATAACAGGAATTCGCTTCCACAATAACCCCCACCTGGCTCACTATCAGTTTCTGACGCCTGTATATCAGACAATGAAAATGAGCACTGCAGGCAAAACTGTTGAAGTAGGCTACGACTTTTTTGTGCAAAACACCACTTCCCCTAACAAAATCTAGCTTTTAATGATGCCCAAGCTCCAAAATTCCAAGCCTAAAACCCGAATGAAATGACTCGCCTTTCCTTCCAGTAAATATAAAAATTAGTGGAATCTTTTATGATCAGAACGGTATCCCAAATGAAAGTAAGGGCCACTTATCATGGATCTGCCCAGACTGCCCATCTGTTTTGTTTATAAAGAATCAAAAAAAATGTGAGACATTCTGCTGGAAGTTGGTACATGCCAGCGCTTAAATTTGACCCTTTCCGAAAAAAGACTGATCATCCAGAAAAAAAGATCTTGAAACAGAACGGACTTGTTCTCAATTTACAGTTACCGGATTCGGGAAAATCCCTCCAACTCCCCCAACCCAAAAGAGCCCAATACGATCTGGTTCTGTTAAGAACATATCTAGGGCTTATGCTTGTTCTTTCCACCAAATTCCACCCCAATCGCTCGATTTTAAGCATTTCATGACATTTCTGGGGCCCACACTGGTGTACATTTCTTATGCTTGTTCTTTCCACCAAATTCCACCCCAATCGCTCGATTTTAGGCATTTCATGACATTTCTGGGGCCCACACTGGTGTACATTTCTTATGCTTGTTCTTTCCACCAAATTCCACCCCAATCCCTCGACTCTAAGCATTTGATGACATTTCTGGTGCCCCCCTCAAGCCACTCCCCCGCAAGTATCTGATCCGGTCCTGACTTGAAATGAACATCTGAGTTGATAGCTCTTTCCACTTGCCAAGTTTCATTCAAATCCGACCACATGTTCAAAAGTTAAGTATGCCACTAGATTCCGGATTCCCCATCCCTTCACTCCCCTCAAAATGGTCGGATCGCAAAAACAACAATTCTCAAGTCAGTCTGTTTGGGTCCTTGATATGCCTGCCAAGTTTCATCGTTATAGTACATCAGGAAGTACCAAACTTGTGGGATAGCCGGAATTCCGGCCACTCTCCAACTCCGCCACAGTGCCGAAATTGGGTCCTGTTATCTTAGCGATATATCTAAGACTTGTGCTTATTCTTTTCACCAGAGGCGTTACTAGCCGAAATGTTTGGGGGCGGGGGGACGAGGCATTTACCGACTGGCTGGTAATTTTTACCAACTTTTTCTGCAGAAAAAACGACTGTTTTCAACAATAAAAATGACATTTTTGAAAAAATCGACCAGTTTTCAAAAAAACCGACTGTTTCCATGACAAAAAATCAACTGTTTTGACGAAAAATCGCGGCGCTTCGCGCCGGCTCTGTATTTTTTACAGACTGGCCAACGGCTTTGGAGGGGGGGGGGGCTTCCCCCCCTTCCCCCCCAGTCGTGACGCCTCTACTTTTCACCAAGTTTCATCCCAATCCCTCCACTCTAAGTTTTTCCCAAGATTTCCGGTTGCCCTTCTAGTCCCCCCCCCCCAAAGTCCCGGATCCGGTGCGGATTTGAGTTCGGTCGTCTGATACACAATGTCTTTCCAAATATCAAGTTTCATTAAGATCCGATCACCCGTTCACAAGTTATAAATGCCTCTAGATTCCAGATCCCCCCTTCCTCCACTCATCCCGCGAGCGTGGAAGTGACGATTTCCAAGTTAGTCTTTTGTTCGCCGTTCGCTTAGCCGGTTGCTTAATTTCCGTTTTTGAAGGCCGTCGAAGTTCACCGTTTGCTTAATTACTGTTTTTACGACTCCGGCGAGTCTTGCCCGGTTGACATTAGTTGCGTTTTTGATTGAAGTTTTGTTCGCCGTTAGCGTAGCTGGTTGCTTAATTTCCGTTTTCAAACGCCGTCGAAGTTCACCGTTTGCTTAATTACTGTTTTTACGACTCCGGCGAGTCTTGCCCGGTTGACATTAGTTGCGTTTTTGATTGAAGTTTTGTTCGCCGTTAGCGTAGCCGGTTGCTTAATTTCCGTTTTCAAACGCCGTCGAAGTTCACCGTTTGCTTAATTGTTTTTACTACTCCGGCGATCCTTGCCCGGTTGACGTTTCTTCGACGATTCAAGCAAACTTCGAACTAGCTAGCTCATGAAGTTCGACGGTCAGAGTTTGAAGGACGAAGGAACTGTGACCGGCGACCAAAAACGGTATTTAAGCAGAGACCTTTGAGGTTGAAGGTAACTTCAAACTTCGATCAAAAACGCAACTAAAGACCTTCGAGGTTGGAGGTAACTTCAAACTTCGATCAAAAACGCAACTAATACAAATAAAACACAAACTAACAAACAATAAATACGAAACGAACATAAATCAAGTAGAGTTAAAATGTTTAGCAAAATACGGAACAAATGGATGTAGGTATCTTTCTGAAGATTTCGTAGGCGGGGGAACAAGCTTGGGTTTGGGTCTTGCTTCGTGTGTTAGGTCCGTGAGAGGGTGTAACGAAGCCCGGAAGGATGGTCCTGTGTTGTCGAGAATTGTAAATTTGCTGGCCAGAACGCATGAGAAGATTATGTCCTCTTTCAGACAGTTTTTCGATGTCGAGGATTTGAGGCTTTCGTTGTAGGATGTGTAATAAGGGCCAAGTATTATTCTGCAGGCTCTCTTCTGCAGTCGTTCGATTTCGGCATCCTGAGCTTTACTAAACCCAGGATGCCAAATTTGTCAGCCCTACTCTGAAATGGGCCTGATATAATTTTTATAAAGTTTCACTAGTTCATGGCGTGGAATCCCAAACCGTTTCAGGTATGAAAATGAACGAAGGGCAGCACAGCTATTTTTCAGTATTTCTCCCACTTGAGTTTTTCATTGGAGGTTATCATCCAGGATGATGCCAAGAATTTTTACAGAATTTTCAGTTTTGACTGACGATTCCGACTCGACTATTTGTAGTACTTGTTTAGTGAAGTTAATCCTCATGACGTGACTTTTGGAATTGCTGACTTCTAATTTGACGTGCGAGCATTGTTGATGGAGATTGGCGATCATGTCATGGAGCATCCGATCTTCATTGCCTCGAATCTCACGCATAAGAGGAAGTGTGAGGTAATCAGCAAACTTTAAATGGTACCCTATGTTCGTCATGAGTTTGTTGACTACCATCAAACACGCCAAGGGCCCGAGACGAGTCCCTTGCGGTGCCCCACAAGTTATCGTAACAGGCGGTGAAATGTCTCCATTGTTGAGCTGTACACAGTGTGATCTATCAGTCAGAAAACTAACGATCATCCGAACAAGGAATGTACGTTCACCCATGTCTATAGCAGCAATTACAACTTTTCCATGATCGAGGTAGTCAAACGCTTTAATGAAGTCGGCGATCAGGAGGTCTACGTAAGGATCCCTAATACGCCTGCGAAGTTTCGTCGTCCTAGCTTATGTGGAAGTGCCCAAACTAGCAAAAGCCGGACCGACCGTCGGACTGACAGATCGTCGGACGAGAAATTGAGATCGTATGACACTTGGCCGAAGGGCTAGTCGCATAAAAACGGAAGATGAAAATTATTTTACTCAATATTATTTACTTACAGGATCTGCTTGATGCCCTGAAAGAAGTTTCTTCGTGTGTATCAAGTAATACAACTAGCTCGCTCAGACAGCTCAGAGGTAAGCTGGAACAGTCAGCACTTGATGTTGACAAGCAGTTACTGGGAACTCTAGAAAGCCTTGTATCCTCAATTGACTTGGTGTATAATGACATAAAAAACATCAATGACACCTGTGAATCCATGCAGACAAGGTTGAAGGCTTTGAAGAATAAATCTAAGCCTTTCCTCGTTCAAGCCGAAAGACTTCAGAATGAAAGGTAATTGTTTCTGATTTTATTTTATTTTACTTTTCGTGTTATCTTACATATTTGATAGCAAGAATAAATAAGGGAAGAATTGAGAAGACTTTAATCATCCGACGTGTCTTTCTGCCCGATTCTCAAGTATCGCGGGTGGAGCCTACTAGGCGCCTGTCCCGACCATAGACTAATTATTGGCGCTGGTTCTTCTGATCGCCGTTCTCCGTGTCAAGAAAGTGCGCTTAATTCAAATTATACAGAAAAAGGCCGACATTTTGCCGTATGCTCTACAATTAAATCGCAGCTACCACTAGTTTAAAATACGAGATAAGGGGCTGAAGTACAGTGAGATGATAGAAGTGATGTACAATCAGGCAGAAAAGGACCGATTTGGTCTGAATACTACAAGTTTAAAGAAGGAAGGGACATGCTTCCAAATGTTTTTGCTCCAGGCTTAGAAAGTCAGGTAGAATATCCGTCTCTGGATAAGTGGGAAGTAAGATTTACTTCTTCTTTTTTTTCACACAAAAATATTCAAATCTCCATGGCTGGCAGGTTCGTGGTGATGAAAGAAAAGAGTTTTAATAGGATAGATAATGAAACATTTAGCCAACTACCTGAGATAATGATATACATTTGGACCAACAATAATCAGTTGTATCTCAAATGTAGACGTTTTGAATGATATTGTATAGTTAACAATTTCCATAATCAGTCATTAATTTAAAATTAGGAAATACTTCAACGCAACTGTTTTACCAACTGTTAACTATCCGAGAAATGCTATGAACTAAATTTTGTGTACAGTGTACAACTTAAAACAAAACATAACAACTCTTTGGGTATAGTTAGTCAGCTATGCCCAAAATTCGAATTTAAATCATACAAAAACATGATAATGTAAAAAAACGACGATGAAAAAGCGGACTGCTATTAGCATAGACAACGACAAATTTAGCCAGATGTAAAGTGCAACTATCCGAGATTTTTTATACACATTTTTTACCAAGAATAATAAATCGTTTCCACAAACTGAGACGTCTTAAAAGATATCTTACAATCAGCCATCGTTAATTTAAAATTAGGAAATAGTTTACAGCCGACTGTGTTTCGCAACTACACGAGAAAGTGATGTGAACAAAATTTTGTGCAGACAGTACAACTTAAAAACATAACATAATAACTCATTGAGTACATTTCGACAACGAAATACCTTAAATTGTCCAAGTTTAATACCTGTTCTAGATGCGATTCTTTACAGTCCTGAGAAGACCAAAAAGAAAATTACAATGATCCTATTGAATCTGAACTAAATGCTTGCCTGTTAGGTCTATGCTTCAGCGTTCAAGTTGCTTAATTGCTCCCCTGAGTCATCAAACGCCGCATTCCCTTGGGCCTCACCGTCTTTGTGAAGGGTCGTGATAACATAAGCTGAGCTTATCCTCAGAATCAGCACTGTTTGGATTTCCCGCCTTTTCTGACTGCTTCATCACTTTTCCTTGGAGGTGACACTTAATACTGCAAGAGGCAACACCCGAAGCTCCACCCAGGCTCCACCCCCGGTAAATAATATCGGACCAAAAAAATATTGAGGATGCTGACATCAAGGTTATGTGAGTTCTCAATTCTTCCCTTATTTATTCCTGTTGATAGTGCAGAACGGATAAGTCAGCTCAATTTTACTAGAGCTATATTTCGACCCTTCTTGGCAACTCTCACAAGGGAATTCACTAAGTCAAATATTTAACGCTAAGCTAGAATCTCTACTTTGTGTTTCCCTCAAGTTCGTTTTTCCAACTTGAGCGGCTTTGAGCCTGAAGGGCCCCTTGCCAAGAAGGGCTGAAAGATAGGTCTAATAAAATTCAGCTGACGTTTCCGTTTTGCACCACCAAATGTGATTCGCAGTCAGCTTGGGCTGAAGGAGTATTTATTATCTTATATGGTTTCAAGGTTATTTCTTAAAGGACGTGTCGCACGTATATTACTGATTCACACTGTGTCCGTAATCCTTCTATCTATTTTCGGGATTTCGAACTCTCCGTGTTATTTTTGTTCTCAGTAAAAGCATCACACTGATTTTCCAGTTTGCTGAGTTCGACTCTCGTTGAAGGGAATCCGGCTGTCGCGTGATGCTACCCAGGAGTTTGTTGGTCATAAATATTGACCATGGGTCTAGGCGGCCCCCCCGGCGAAACCCCCTCTCCCCGTTTCTTGCTTCCCAGGAGTTGGTTGGTCAAAAATGGTGGTTATGGGTCTAGGCGAAAGCACACCCCCCCGGTGAAAACCCACCCCAGTAACCTCCCCCTGGCGAAAAAACCCTTGGTACCCCCCCCCCCCCCCGCCGAAGGCAGATATATAGTTAATTACAAAAATCTTATTAAAAACTGTTGTTTGGGCCTCGAGCACATAAAGAAGACCTCACAAGATTTACTGTTTATGTTACAATTTCCAAAGATTTTAAAGACTGTATAACTAGGCTCTGCTTTTTACAAATTATACAAGGCTTTGGGTGTTATAAGCCTTTTCCCAGGACCAATGACTTCTAGCAAAAACACGGCGAAACTCAGATAACCATTTTAACGCATCGAAAGTGTGAAACCCGAACGCTCGTCGAACTGTCGTTAGAGGGTTAGAATCTAACGTATGAAATTACAAATGAAAATACAAACCGTATCTTCTGTTACTTCTGCTTTGAGTTATAAGCAAAAGTATCATGCCTTTTATCTCCCTGCCTTGTTTTTATGGCACTTGCCCTTCGGCCAAGTGCCATATAGCGATCGCAATTTCTGTCCGTCCGTCGGTCTGTCCAGGTTTTGCTAGTTCGGGCACTTCCACATAAGCTAGGACGATAAAACTTGGCAGGCGTATCAGGGACCCCAAATGATTAAGTTGGAAATAGTCACTTCCCCGATCCGAGCACCGTGGGGGGAGTGGAGGGAGGGGGAATCCGGAATCTTGAGGTATTTTTAACTTTTGAACGGGTGATCGGATCTCGATGAAACTTGATATTTGGAACGACCTCATGCCTCAGACGACCCACTTAAAATCCGGACCGGATCCGGTGACTTTTGGGGGCTGGAGGGGGCAACCGGAAATCTTGGGAAACGCTATGAGTGGAGGGATCGAGATGAAACTTGGTGGGAAGACACCTAGCAAACACTAGATACATCATTGACATAACCGAGCCGATTCGGGTACTGTGGGGGGAGTGGAGGGAGGGGGAATCCGGAATCTTGAGGTATTTATAACTTTTGAACGGGTGATCGGATCTCGATGGAACTTGATGTTTGGAAAGACCTCATACCTCAGACGACCCACTTAAAATCTGGACCGGATCCGGTGACTTTTGGGGGGAGCTGCAGGGGGCAACCGGAAATCTTGGGAAACGCTATGAGTGGAGGGATCGAGATGAAACTTGGTGGGAAGACACCTAGCAAACACTAGATACATCATTGACATAACCGAGCCGATTCGGGCACTGTGGGGGGGAGTGGAGGGAGGGGGAATCCGGAATCTTGAGGTATTTACAACTTTTGAACGGGTGATCGGATCTCGATGGAACTTGATATTTGGAAAGACCTCATGCCTCAGACGACCTACTTAAAATCCGGACCGGATCCGGTGACTTTTGGGGGGAGCTGGAGGGGGCAACCGGAAATCTTGGGAAACGCTATGAGTGGAGGGATCGAGATGAAACTTGGTGGGAAGACACCTAGCAAACAATAGATACATCATTGACATAACCGAGCCGATTCAGGTACTGTGGGGGGAGTGGAGGGAGGGGGAATCCGGAATCTTGAGGTATTTATAACTTTTGAACGGGTGATCGGATCTCGATGGAACTTGATATTTGGAAAGACCTCATACCTCAGACGACCCACTTAAAATCTGGACCGGATCCGGTGACTTTTGGGGGGAGCTGCAGGGGGCAACCGGAAATCTTGGGAAACGCTATGAGTGGAGGGATCGAGATGAAACTTGGTGGGAAGACACCTAGCAAACACTAGATACATCATTGACATGACCGAGCCGATTCGGGCACTGTCGGGGGAGTGGAGGGAGGGGGAATCCGGAATCTTGAGGTATTTATAACTTTTGAACGGGTGACCGGATCTCGATGAAACTTGATATTTGGAACGACCTCATGCCTCACACGACCCACTTAAAATCCGGACCGGATCCGGTGACTTTTGGGGGGAGCTGGAGGAGGCAACCGGAAATCTTGGGAAATGCTATGAGTGGAGGGGTCGAGATGAAACTTGGTGGGAAGACACCTAGCAAACACTAGATACATCATTGACATGACCGAGCCGATTCGGGCACTGTCGGGGGAGTGGAAGTAGGGGGAATCCGGAATCTTGAGGTATTTATAACTTTTGAACGGGTGACCGGATCTCGATGAAACTTGATATTTGGAACGACCTCATGCCTCACACGACCCACTTAAAATCCGGACCGGATCCGGTGACTTTTGGGGGGAGCTGGATGGGGCAACCGGAAATCTTGGGAAACGCTATGAGTGGAGGGATCGAGATGAAACTTGGTGTGAAGACACCTAGCAAACACTAGATACATCTAACCGAGCCAATTCGGGCACTGTGGGGGAGTGGAGGGAGGGGGAATCCGGAATCTTGAGGTATTTATAACTTTTGAACGGGTGACCGGATCTCGATGAAACTTGATATTTGGAAAAACCTCATGTCTCAGACGACCCACTTAAAATCCGGACCGGATCCGGTGACTTTTGGGGGGAGCTGGAGGGGAGAACCGGAAATATTGGAAAACGCAATGAGTGGAGGGATCGAGATGAAACTTGGTGGGAAGACACCTAGCAAACACTAGATATATCATTGACATAACCGAGCCGTGCCTACTCGTAACAAGTGCCATATGAGCTCGTAGCTCTTGTTCTTGTAGTTGTGTATTATTTCTGAGCTAGGTAACTTTTTTCTCTTTTTGTATTTGTTCCTGCTTTCTTTCCAAGCTCTCACAGCAACCGATTATTTTGCTTACTGACCTACTAAGCAACTGACCATTTTGCTTAGGATACTGACTATTTCCGTTTGTGGAGAGTAACGCTGGGAGGGGTAAGTATACCTTCGGACCAAGCTGACTGCAACAGTCAACCACAAACCCCTGATTTTTTGATGCCCTATGCCAAACGCTGGATATGTCTAGCGTTTGGCATACCCTATGCCTAACGCTGGATACACTATGCCAGGTGCCAGATACTGTAACCCAGTAAAATATTGATGATTTGAGTGAAGCTAAAAAATCAACCAATCAGAAGTCTTTTATATTGTGGTAGGTCAGGGTTAGGTTACCAACAGGTATCCAGCGTTTGGCATAGGGTATCCAGCGTTAGGCATAGGCTATGCCAAATGCTAGATATACCCAGCGTTTGGCATAGGGTATCCAAAAATCAGGGATTTGTGGTAGACTGGACTTCAAATCATATTAGGTGGCGCTAAGTTAGTGGAGCTTGTTCTAACAAACCTTAGCATATGAAGTATTTGAGTATCTGAGTGTCGATCTGCATGATGTAATGAGAAAAGATTCTGTGCTTTGTTAGAACTTTTTTGTCAGGGAGGAAAAAAGTCGAATAAAGAGTCTTTGACAGAAAGAAATTCTGGATATAGCTCTGCCGCCAAGCATATAGTTATGTTTGACGAGAGAACTAATATTCGTTTTTTTTTGTTAATACCGTAAGGAATGATTTTAAAGAATAAAATTGATTGACAAAATTGATGGACCTGTTACGGATGAACCACTTACTATTTTTCTTGAGCTAGTCTACCGTTACAGACGAAACAAAATGGATTGAAAGCTAAAATCTTGCTTTCTAGGGCTGACACCGAAAGGAATGAGAAACAGATTGATGATCTTCTGCAGAAGTACCAGCTTAGTGAGCCAGAACTTCGCATTCTGCAGAGCCAACAATACCCCTACCACCAAAGTTTGAATATGGACTTCTTCCAGTAAGTGCAAACGACAATCTATATACCATGAGTGGGTGGGGGAGGTGCAACTTTAAAAGCTATTTCCCAGCACTAGTATCTACATGTACAAGGAATTCCACCGACCTATGTCCAGTTCTGGTAAAGCTATGAACATTATTCACTGGGCAATTTGGGCCCATTTGCCACTAAACCGGGTTGGGGTGGAAGGTTAAACACCTAAAAGCACAACTAGACCCCAATAACCACTAGTGTACGAAGTTTGAACTTGATACTTGCAGTGGTTCACGAGTTATGAGCTCCACAAAATACGGTGAAAACCGAAAGCTGCTACAGCGCTCGAAATAGTGGATTGTTCCAAGGAATCCTACACTAAAAACCTTGTGTTTGTGGCAGCTCTGTTCCCTCAGTCAAGTTCGTCTGATACTTTTATTTAAGCAAGGCATCTAAATAAAGCCAAATGTATGTATGTATGTATGTATATATTTATTGCCCTCATAAATGTAAGAATACAACGCTGATGAAGTAATAAAGAAAGAAAAAGAAAAGAAAAGGAAAAGAAACGAATAGCTTCTGACGAATATAAGTAGAACAAATAATGGCAATCTCATACATGGGCAGACACACGGTCAGTGAAGGACCATTTCGAAGGTGCTTACACCAGTAAGCTGCTTCCGATGTCTATCGTTTCTTTTCTGCACCGCGGATACTGGACTAGCAACTCCGTATCGCAAGGATAGGGAGCTATTCTTAGTCCAGAGAGGCAGCCGTAGCGAACATTTCGCATACTTGTAGAAACACGTCCGTATGTCCTTAATATCCGAAGCAGGAAAAAGAGACCAAAATGGTGCAAGGGCAAGCAAATGCGGTACAACAAATGCATTATACACGCTTGTGTAAGCTAAGGCAGCAAGCTAGAGAGGATTTCAAATTAGACTGAATTTTAGGGCATTGGAACGAGTCTTGCACATTCAGAGGTCATGTGACGACCTTGCCAGCGAAGGGTTTCAGAAGCTTGCTGAAGAAGTTCGACATAACATGGAGACGATCAAAGTGAGTCCAAGCTTTGTGTATTTTTGTGTGCTAATCGTGGGCCCATGCTCATCCCTATCTATTGCCAGGCGGGTAAAATAGAGTATATAATAAATGCCGCGGCTTTTCGTGAAACACTCGATTTTTTCATGAAAAAAGTTGGTTTTCCTAAATCAGGCGATTTTTCATCAAAACAGTAGATTTTTTTTCTTGAAAATCACTCAGTTTTTCGTCAAAATTGTATTTCTTTTTTTTTTGCAAAAACCGTCGGTAAAAATGACCGATTAGTCGGTAAATACCTTGCCCTCCCCCAAAGATTTTGGCTAGTAACGGCTCTGTCAGCTTCTGTCTCTTGCTACAGGTGGCCTTGAACCTTATTCAGATGGAACTAATTTCGTGTGTTACCAGCGACGTTGATGCATTGAGTTTAATGGCCGATCTTGAACTTTTTTTTTGTGGGAGGGGGAAGACAAGAACGGAGTTTGGTAGTCGTGCGGTAGACAACCAAAGACTAAATTGTTTTTTTACCTTTTGCCGTATGCTGTGGATTCATGATCAGCATCATCAAGTTGACAAAATCTCAACTTTTCCATACAGAGTTGATGATACGGAATGATGATTGATGATGACGGAATTAATGATTACGTATGATGAGAGGTTTTACTTAGAGCTTTATTGAGAGACACACGGACATTGACCAAATGAATAACACTAGTTATAGTTGTTTTTGGGATCCCAAAACGTAAGTGGAGGGATACCTATGACATCGCAAAAGTTGTCCGTCTGTCCGTCCGTCTGTAAGCAAGATAACTCTCGAAGGGAATGAGATATTTTGATGAAACTTGGTGTGAGGATTCGTTGGGTCGTCGGACCAGTCGAGTTCGTAGATGGGCTTTGTAGCCCTAAATTTAGGGGGGGGGGGGGGGTCAAATGAAGGGGCAAACAAAATATTTTGAAACAGCTAATGTGATAGTCGATTATGGGGTAAGAAGACATGCTGAACACGACGGTGAAAACCATTTTGTCATCGGACAAGTAGTGTGCCCGGGATCCGGCCGAAACCGGAAAGTTTGTTAAAAGTAAAAGTTTTATTTGAGGTTGATTAGATGTTCGATGTAGGGGTAAGAAGACATGATGAAGACGATGGTGAAAACAATTTTCTCGACGGACAAGTTTTTCGCCCGGAATCCGGCCCAAACCGGAAAGTTTGTTAAAATTTAAAGTTTTATTTGGAGTTGATTAGATATTTGATTTAGGGCAAGAAGACATGCTGAACACATATGTGAAAACAATTTTCTACCCGGACATGTAGTTTGCCCGGAATCCGGCCAAGACTGGAAAATTTTTAGAAGTTAAAGTTTTATTTCAAGTTGATTAGATAAGCGATTTAGGGGTAAGAAGAGATGCTGAATCCGTGTGTGACAATCATATTTTACACGGACATATAGTTCGACCGGATTCCTGCTGGAGTCAAATTTTTTTTTTTTAAGTTGATTAGATGTTCATTATTGGGGAAAGAAGATAACCTGAGTTCGTTTTTTAGCTTTCTTGTTTCGCCAGACAAGTAGTTCTTGAGTTCGGCCGAAACCGGGAAATTGGCAGAAGTGGAAGGAACTTTTCGTCAAAACAGATATGACTTATAGGGGTAAACACACATGCTGTGTACAAAAATGTTCAAGGAGTCTGGCGATGACTGGATCTGGCTAAGACAAGACCCAGTTGTCTGGATCAGATATTGAATTTTTGGGATCCCCTCGAAACCTTTGGTCTTGTTAACTGTTGAGTTATGTATTTAAGATGTACATGACGAAAAAATTCAACGTTCGGCTTCGTCCGTGAGGGAATTTTTGGAAATAAATTAAATTGAATTGAATTGAAATCCGGGAATTCCAGTCCGTTAGCACCTGACCCTGACGATCTGTCGGCAGCATTAAGGGAAGAAATAATGTAGCCTACAGTTGTTATACCGGAGTACTTCTGTCGAAGTAGTAGTACTGCGAAGTATCCGTGTTTTGTTTGCCCCGAGGGCGGACTCCTTGTATTCTCGTGAGGATGAGCCGAGTTGGAAATGCTTTGCTTATCAGTTATCACCAACCTTATCGAAAAGGAATTCTTTTCAGAATCGGTGGAGAGTCGGTCGGATATGGATGTTGCTGGTTGATTCTTTGGAAAGAATGACGTTAGTGGGAGTAATCCTGGTTTCAAAAGGAACAAGAACTTATTGAACAGAAGCAAAATGTATGATAATAATTACACAATTATAGCGAAGAGGCTTTCGCCTCTATGAATGTACGGAGTTCTCGTCCGAGGAGGCGCCAGGAAGCAAATCGCACTATTTCCGTTATTCCTCTGGACTTCCTATTATATGATATGATATTTTATTGCGTGGAAAGCACTAGGGCCATGACAACACACGAATAAGAACATCATAAGCCTACATTGAGAACGGTTAAACTCCACACAAAATTGTAATGAGAAAAATCGATTACTCTTACATATTAGTTGCGTTTTTAGTTATTAGTTTGCGCGGACTGACGCAGGAGCAGTCGGGTCGTCTTGAGAGAATCCAGTATCGAGCCTTGCTTGTAATTTCAGAATCCCCCAAAGTCCCATACTTAAGCCTCCTCCAAAAATTTAAACTAGAAACCCTATCCACCCGCCGTCTTTAGTTGTCCCTTAAATTTGGTAAAAGTATCTTAGCGCACCCCATCCACCGAGATATCATCCCACCAGAACATACACCTACACGAGTTCGTCCACAACGAGCTGTGGCTGAGATGGTACCACGCCTTGCACCAACAAGGGTTTCTTACTCGCGATACGAGCGTAGTTTCGTACCTTCGTTTCGTCAAGTTTTTAATGCCCATGACGAATTGTGAATATGACCATTCAATGTACGCAAGTTTGAGTTTTAACGTATGGTCAAATTGGCGATTGTGATTTATTGTATAGGCTATAAGCCATTGACGAAAATACTGCTATTCGGCATGTCCGTGGAAAGTATTTTGAAATTGAATTGAATTGAATTTCGCAGATACCATGGTATCTGATACCACGGTTCAAAGTCGTTTTTGCAGTGACCATGGTATCTGATACCGCGATCGTTTGTCGTTTTTGCAGATACTGGGTATCTGAAGAGTTTCCGTGGTATCTGATATTCAAATACCACGGTGTCGTAGTTGACTACGAATAATTGAAAGTCACGTCACTTTCATCCTCACCAACAAAAGAGCCTAGGTTTTTGTCAAATTGATGGGAAAGAAGTTTGAAATTTGTGGTGCGAGTGGACAAGCAGATGTATTTTGTGGTGACTTCTAAAAACACGAATTTGGCAAGTGTCGTTTTCGCAAAGCAACTGTAGTATTTGAGTCCGTGGTAGCTGCAAAAACGACAAAATGCAGATCCAGTTACCGTGGAATCAGACACTAAACGCAGCTATTAGTACAGACGGCCGCCGCTATTACAGAAACCTCGCCGACCGTGTAAAGCGGCTCGTTCTCCTAGTAGACGAAAACCAGTCATTCGTCCACAGATCCCGGGGCGATTTTTACGGCACTTGCAGCCTCTGGCTCAAGTGCCATATACCGATCACAATTCCGTCTGTCGGTCGGTCCGAGTTTTTTGTCACACTTTTTCGAGTTAGGGTACTTCCAGATGTGCTAGGACAATGAAACTTGGCAGGCATATCAGGGACCCGACCAAACTAACCTGGAAATAATCAGTTTCCCGATCCGACCATATGCGGGAGAGTGGAGGGCGCTGGAAACTTGAAAATTTAGGGTGTTTTGTCACACTTTTTTTTAGTTAGGGTACATCCATATGTGCTAGGACAATGAAACTTGGCAGACCTATCAAGGACCCTAGCAAATTAACCTGGAAATAATCAGTTTCCCGATCCGACCATATGCGGGGGAGTAGAGGGCGCTGGAAACTTGAAAATTTAGGGCATTTTGTCACACTTTTTCGAGTTAGGGTACTTCCAGTTGTGCTAGGACCATGAAACTTGGCAGGAATACCAGAGACCCGACCAAACAAACTTAGAAATAATCAGTTTTCCGATCCAACTATTTGGTTGGGGGGGGGGGTGGAGGGCAGGGGAATCCGGGAAATTGAGAAATATGTAACTTTCAAACGGGTGATCGGATTGTAATGAAAATTAATAACTGAATAGATTTCGCATGTTCTGCGAAAGAAGGAGATTAAAAAGATGAGATCATGTTATTTTGAATATTCAAAGCACCTGCTCCACGTATCGAAATTATATCATAACCATACATTGACGGAGAAGTTCAAAATTCAAGATGCAAGTGCTACCGTTTTGGATGTTTCCTCATCGCTATCAAAAATCATGGACGACAGGGCCCAACCAGCACACGACGTCGTCCACTGTTTCCTGACCGAAGATTAAAAATTAAGTGTCTTTTCTGTATTTGTATGTGTTTTGTTTAATTTCTTCATTTACTCCGCCTTTGTGGAATGGCGGGTCATAAATAAATTACTTACTTACTTATATATCTGTGATGTCCCGTTTAAAGTCTTGACCGGATTCGGTAGCCAGGGGGGAGTTGGGGGTGAGACCGGAAATTTCTAGAAACGGTTAGAATGGAGGGATCGGAGTGAAACTTGCTGGGAAGAACAAGCATCTGATCTAGATAAATTGTTTAGACAATTGTACTGGATCCGGACACTTAGGGGGGGGGGGGGGGGTCCTGAAATTCCGGTGATGGCGGTTTTGGGGATTTTCACGATGAAACTTTGCAGGTATATCAGGGACCCGATCGAACTGACTTCAAAATAAAAAATTTGTCGATCTGATAATGGTGGGGGGAGCGGAGGGAGGGGAATCCGGAATTTTCAGTCATGCGTAACTTTGGAACGGGTGTGATCGGATTCGAGTGAAATTTAAAAATTGAGCGGAGGACATTTCTCCGGTGATCTTTTTCATATCCGGACCGGATTCGGCAACTACTGGGGGGGGGGGGATACTGACCCGCTTAGAATGGAGAGATCGGGATGAAACGGGGATATTGACCCGCTTAGAATGGAGAGATCGGGATGAAACTTTGTGGAAAGAACAAGCAGATGCTCTAGGTAAATCATTTACTGAATCGGGTTGGCTACGGGCACCGTGGGGGAGTTGGGGGGGGGGGGGAGGGGGGAATCTCGAGAAACGGTTAGAATGATGGTATCGGAGTGAACCTTGCTGGGAAGAACAAACATCTGCTCCATGTAAATCTTTTACACAATTTGACTGGATCCGGGCACTTGAGGGGGGTTGGGGGAGGTGGTTTCCCGTAATTCCGTTTTTTTTTTGGATTTTCACGACGAAACTTGGCAGGCGTATCAGGGACACGGTATGATAATACTCGATATGATAATCTTGGGAGGGGGGGGGGGAGTTGAGGGAGGGGAATCCGGAATTGAGTCATGCGTAACTGTAGAATGGGTGATCGGATTCGAGTGAAATTTAATAATTGAACAGATGACATTTTTCTCTGGTGATCTTTTTCGTTTCCGGACCGAATCCGACAATTATTGGGGGGAGGACGGAAAATACTTTACCCACTTAGACTGGTGTGATCTGGATCGAACTTCGTGGGAATGACAAACAGATGCTCTTGATTAAACATTTACAGAACCGGATTGGCTCCGGGTATTGGGGTGGAGTTGGAGGGGGGTGGGGGGGGGGTCTGGGATTCCGGTGATCGCGAGTTCAGGTACTTCTACATGTGCTAGGACGATGAAAATTCGCTGGAATGTTGGAAATTCAACAGCATTTGCTTAGAAATAGCTACTTCTCAAGTCTGATTATTCCTTAAAGTACCAATCTTGACCGCAAAGTAAAAAAAAAATTACTTTTAAGCAATATATGCATTTTCGTGACGCCCATCAGCCCATTAGCATTTTTGCCTTAAGGGTTTTGCTTATAAATTAAGTTCCAGCTCCCTTAGTGTGTGCATCTCAACCGCAAAGTCGAAACTTACTTTTGATCAATCAAAACGTCTTAACCCCTGCAAGTGCCATATGAGCCTACAGCTCTTGTTTTTTACTACATCTTATTTTGATTGAGAACTTCCCCGGTAGGAGTCAGCCTTCGACCGCTTGTTCAAGTGGTGCCAGCTCCAAGTTCGCGTTACCGACGTGAACGACCTCCACCCACTTTTGAAGCGGAGCCTGAAGTTCCTTGAAGATTACCCGACTTATATCGAGTAAGTCTAGATGTTTTTTTTATTTTTATCTTTTTTTGTTATCGTGTACAGGAAAGTAGTTTACTTTAATCTTTGGAGCGCAGGTTCATTTTCCAGCTTGAGCCTGCAGAGGGCCCTTGCCAAGAAGGGCCGGAATATAGCTCTAAGACAATGTAGCTGACGTATCCGTTTTGCACTGTCAAGTATGATTCGCAGTCAGCTTGGGCTGAAGGAATATTACAGTATCGAGAAAGTTGGAAAGATGTAAAAAGTGAAGAATAATTATTCAATGGTTAACTATAAACAATAATTAAATTATGCATAAGAATAAAGGAGGTAAATAATGTCAGAAAAGTCAACTTGATAATAGTTATTGTTAGTAATATATTATGTAGGTGAAGGACACTGTTCCTTCGGTCTTTTTCATGAGATAGTTGATTTGATGATAAAGGCTTGATCTTAGGTTTGAACCGCTAAGCAAGGGCGGTTGCACGTTGCAGAACGTCCCTATTGAGACCCAATCAGTCGTGCATCAGCGCTGGCTCCGATGACTCCAAATCTCGAAAACAGAGCAAAAGAAGATACAACCTCTCCTGTTTCGCCGGTGTGTGGAGACCGCATTTTAGCTGCATTAGAAAATTCCTAACCCATATGTCTGTCTCGCTTTGAATGTCCCGAGCGTAGTGCACGGCGCTACGAGCCGGGCCCGTTGCTGATAGATGGAAATCATAGGTCTTGGCCAATGCTTCCACTTTGGAGGATTTATCCTGAAATTCAGGATTTTTGGCTGCCGGCAGGATTTTTTTCAGGATTTAGGATTTTTGAGAATCCAGGATTTAGCAGGATTTCCGGACTTTTTCAGGACTTTCTGATATTTTTAACAGACTGCAATGAGAATCAGGTATCTGACGGAAAACGGAAGCTCTATTTTAGCTACAATCTATATGGCTACATTCGATGGTCCAACTTTTACCAATAACTTGAAAGCTATGCTTCTGATTGTGTCTTCGTTTCGAATCGCGAAAAGTTAGCTTCAGTGTTTCCACAAAATTTTGCCTGCGTATTTTGTAGGATATATTCTTATTTAGAAGAAGGGCTCGTCATTTAGTTGGCATTGAAGGCTTGGAATTCTTAGGGGCTGAAATCACATTATTAAGTTGAATTTTGACAGAAAAAGCGCATTTAAATTTTTTTTGCATGCGGCGCTTACGATAATTTGTCCTTGGTACAGCAATCGTTGACGCTCTGCCTTTTCTCGGTACATCCTAGTAACTCCCTCTTTAATGGTAGTCACAGTATTTGACGTGATGTCTTGCCCTCCAAACGATACAGAAGATAAATCCAGCTGCGCTTGTTCTAATCCTCCAACAATAGTCTTAAAGATCATCCCTTCAACTACAAGGCTATGGATTTTTTAAACAAAATTTTACGACAGGATTTCTTGGCAGGATTTTTGGCTTTCCGAGCAGGATTTTTCAGGATTTTTGGGGTTTGCGGCAGGATTTTGAAGATGAGCAAGTGGAAGCACTGGTCTTGGCGCTACTCCCTAGTGTTTTTTTGCTCTGCCAGGCTGTTAAGCTGTGACTTTTTGTGAACGAATAGGGCCAGTAAAGGTATTCCTTTCTTTTATAATTTGCTTTTATGACCCGTTGTTGAAGTCTCTAACGCGACGGCGACTAAAAAGATAAGGTCATGTTATTTCAAATATGCAAAGCACCTGCTCCACTTGTGGAAATTATGTCATAACCATACATTGAGGGAGAAGTTCAAAATTCAAGATGCAAGTGTTACAATTTTGAATGTATCCTCGTCGCTATAAAAAATCATGGACAACAGGGCCCAACCAGCGGACAACGTTATCCACTGCTTCCTGGCCGAAGATTGAAATTCAAGTGTCTTTTTCTGTGTGTTTATGTGTTTTCTTTATTTTCTTTCATTTACTGCGCTTTTTCAAAATGGCGGGTTATAAATAAATTACATACTTACTTACTTAGTACGCCAATAAGGCTAGGTACTTCCAAGTGACGTCCGATGTCGTTGCCATACATGGCGAACCCGTTCGTCACAATCCAAATAAGCCGAGTTTACACAGGTTTTGTTGTCTTTAGGCACTTATTTGAGGAATATGCCTCTGCTCGCCAATCTGTGGTCCTTCGTCAGTTCCAGGAAGCTATCGGGAAAATTGAAGGTCTATCCGATGACCCACCGAGATTTTTGGGAGACATTTTGGCCTGGATTCACCAGACGTCTTTGACAGAGATCGATGCCCTGAATTCCGTCTTCAAGTTTGGAAGCAAAAGCGGTAAGAGTACAGATAAGAGGTGTTGCATCCTCAGAGCAAAACTAGACACACGTTGCCCGGGCAACGTGAAGTGTTGCGGCAACCTTTGTCCGGCTTCGCCGACTAAAGTGTTGCGTTTATTCAAACAATGTTTACAACGGATACGTCAGCTCTGATTTTTCATCAGCGATATTTCGGCCCTTCTTGGCAAGGGTCCTCGTCAGGCTGTCAATCTTCTTGTTCAACTTCGGGGAAGGAAACAAAAGTGTAATGATTACAGGTTTGTTTCCTTCCCCGAAGTTGAACAAGAAGATTGACAGCCTGACGAGGACCCTTGCCAAGAAGGGCCGAAATATCGCTGATGAAAAATCAGAGCTGACGTATCCGTTGTAAACATTGTTTGAATAAATGTTTCAAAGTCAGCTTGGGCTCAAAGAATATTTAAAGTGTTGCGAGAGCAACACTTTGGTTTTGTTTCTTCGCTGTCGGTTAAGTGCTGAAATTATCACCTTATCGAAGCTTTTAAAATGGTATTACAAAACTACCTTATTGTTTTGCATTACCGTATCGTTTGTACCCGTTGCGTTAACAGTTAATCCTAGGTTATAGCGATAGACCATCGATACAAACTTTCTTACCGTCATATTTACAGAAATCGAATACAATGTGCACCAATTTTCAAAAATTTCTAGCCCCTCGTGAACCGATTCTTACTTACAAGTCCCTCCCCCGTGATAGATAACAAATTCACCGGAAACAAATAATGGATACACCAGCTAGCAAAAGTTGCAAACCCCTCATCGCTGAAGATGATTATAGCATAAGCTTTTTAAACGGGTTGTTCTAAAAAATTAATCATATGGTCAAAAGGTATTCTTCAGCGTTGTAAAAACAACAACAAAGTAATATAGGAAGAAGGGACTAAATTAACTTTGCAGTTAGTTGAACTTTATCCTTTTCAATCGTAGACATCGTGACGGATGAAAACTTGGAACAATATCTTATATAATCTAATTGGTATTAGAAAGCTATCCGTAACTTTTCAAGATTAAAATACCATAGCTGACACTATTAATAATTATGAAACTACCTCATTGCTTTACATTTTCGTTTGTATCCGTTGTGTCAAAAGTTAATCCTAGGTTACATTGATAGACCATCGACACAAACTTTCTTACCGTCAGATTTATAGAAATCGAATACAATGTGCATTGTGCACCCATTTGCAAAAATTCCTAGCCCCTCGTGAACCATTCCTACTTACAAGTCCCTCTCCAGTGATATACATTAAGTTAACCGAAAACAAATAATGGGTACACCAGCTAGCAAAAGTTGCAAACCCACCATCGCAGAAGATGATTGTAGCATAACAGCCGATTATTACTTACAAGTCCCTTGCATATCTTACCATTGGGAACCAAATTGTTCTTACCATCGAATACACCGGAAACAAATAACAGGTACACCAACTAGCAAAAGCTGCAAACCCCTCATTACCGAAGATGATTATGAGCTAACAGTCGACTGTTGCTTAAAAGTCCCCTACATGGTTTTGTTTCTTCGCTGTCGGTTAATGCTGAAGTTGTCAACTTATCGAAGCTTTTAAAAGGGGATGTTCTAAAAAAACAATCAAATGATCAAAAGCTATTCTTCAGCGTTGTAAAAACAACAACAAAATAATATCGGAAGAAGGACTAAATTGACTTTGCAGTCAGTTGAACTTTATCCTTTTCAATCGTAGACATCGTGACGGATGAAAACTTGAAACAAATAACTGGTACACCAACTAGCAAAAGCTCCAAACCCCTCATTGCCGAACATGATTATTAGCTAACAGTCGACTGTTGCTTAAAAGTCCCCTACATGTCTCATCACTGATATCACCTATTTTTGATTTCACTGTACCTTACTACTGAAGTTGTCAACCCCTTTGAAATTTTCAAACTGGTGTATCTCATGAAGGAATTTTTGTACCAGAAAATGGATGGCATATACTTTGATCAGCTCATCAATGGCTATCGATTGCCGTCGAAAAAAAAATTCTACCTGTCTTAGTTCAAAAGTTGACTTTTTTGACTTAGAAAGGAGCAAAGGATAAGCTCTAGTTTCTTTAGCAAAGAGAGAACTTTTAAAGTTTAAGAGGTAAATCTGATACCGTTACTCTACCGCAAACCCAAGTGCAAAAAAAAATATGATAAACTCTGCTGAAATCGTCGCAGACACGGATAGAAATAATAGATGGCAGCACTTTCGGACCCGTGGGAAAAAGCCACTTTTTTGTCTCTGTAGATTTTTCTATTTATCACTTAAAGAAGATATGTTGGCTGTGGGGCCGGGTAACTGCCGCATATATTTAACACTTATAGATTTTAGTCCATCTTCAATTTGAAACTGGTGCCTGCCTGCTAACGTGCTAGAACGGAGCTTTCCACTCGAAAGCAGAAACATGGTTTGATGAAACGAAAGGTTCGCTACACAACTTAAGATGGTCCTCTCCGACATAGGCTATACAACTCCACTTCACTTCGCAAACCGTAGGCTCTGGCTCGAGGACAAGCAAAAACCATCCTTATTGGCCCCAGGCAAGAGTTATACGGAGCTTTCCAAAATGTAATGTCATATTCATCAATCCGGCCTAAGGTCCACACTTTCCGTAAAAACCGCACAGGTTAGACCCTTCCCAGTTACCAGGAATAAAATGAAATCGGAGTCATAGGAAAAAAAAAAAAAAAAAAAACAGGACAAAACCAAAGTTTTGCTCTCGCAACACAATAACACTAGGGAGTGGCGCCAAGACTGGAAGAAACTAACAAACACTCGCATAGCAGCGATACTAGCACCACTAGCGATGGAGTCCCTACTGAAACTCATTCAGTCGTGCACTAGCGCTGGCTCTGATAACTCTATATCCTGAACACAGAAAAAAAAATATATAGTTAATGCCGCAAGTGTACACTGTCAGAAGTTTCATAACAGATAGCGTATAATTAACTTTCAAGAATAACATCTTTTTACTTAGAAATAAAGTGTTATGACCAATTAAGTTTACACTATTTCGCGCCTAGATCTCTAACAACACCTTCAATTAGTAAAAATACCAACAGGAATGAAAGAAACATAACAGATAACATCCCAAGTGTTATCTGTTAAAACCGCGCATCCTTCTGCTGTCGTTATGTAACTTCTGACAGTGTAGTTTTTTTTTACCTATTGAAGGTGTTGTTGGAGATCTAGGCACGAAATAGTATAAATTTAATTGGTCATAACACTTTATTTCTAAGTGAAAAGGTGTTATTCTTGAAAGTATCATGCGCAATCTGTTATGAAACTTCTGACAGTGTAGTGGGCGGCGCTACGAGTATGGCCTGTTTGCCAACCATAGGTCTTGGCGCTGCTCCCTGGTGTTATTTTGACCTGTATGGGATGTGCCGAAACATGTGTAACTTTCTGAACCACTATCATCGGGTGTATTATAAGCTTCGATTTGTTATAGGAGTTAGTTGATAGGCGAAAAATGGATGAGAAACCATATTCAGTCGATGAGAATGATTATTATGAACCTAACTGTACCTTTTCTCTCTTCAAAATCTCAACTTCAACCAGCGTTGCTCATAAGTAACAGAACCTTTTAGCAAAAACGAGTCCGTCCTTTCCGCTGGCTCATTGACTCTTGAGTAGGTTGATAGCATTCAATGAGCTAATTCGTCTTGGATTGTTAAGAAGGAATGATGTAAAACCTCAGACCGATTATTGAAAGAAAGTGACACTGCCAAATGTCCATACACCAGCAATGACATCACTGATAGGTTCACCTGTTAAACACCTTGTTGGGTCAAGATCTAGATTTATTCTGCCTAAATATCCTTAGTACATTTGATTATTATTTGATGATTTGCTAAGCAGTTCGGACATTCTTTGTCTTCAATATAGTCTTCTGTCAACCCCTAGTAGCGAAAGCTTGCGGCTATGCGCTAAGCATTTTCTATTCACCCAGCCGGCGTTGAAAACTAGAGGTCGTCCTTAGGTGGGTTAGCCATTTTTGTTCGAGCTAGCTAGTGTTCAGCACCATCAAGACCGTTCCAGCCTGGACGTTATGCTCTTACCGTTCCTTACCTTAATCCTTAGTTCCTCCTGCACCTCCAGAGGTGCTTATGGCATCCACGAAGTGCCGCCAGTCGTCTATCATAAGGGCCGCTGCCGATACATCTTTCCATTCGGATGGATAGACGCGTTGATGTTGTGGACATCCGACTGGTAGGTACGGTGAAGAGTGTTCTTCTGTCGCCCTCTTCGTCTGGATCCCTCCGGATGCCACTTGAGGATAGTGTTGGGGAGTCTGGTGCTTCCCGTCCCGATTGTATGGTCCAGATACCTTCAGTGGCGGATCTTGATGACTTCAGAAATAAGGGGTTGCACTATCATCTGGCGAATCGCCAGGCTTGTGACCCTTCTGGCCAGTGTATGTTTAAAATCCGCCTAAGGCAGGTCTTTTCAAAGTAAAGAAGACGTTTCTGGTGCTGTTGGCAGAGGTGCCACGTCTCGGATCCGTACAGAAGAACGGAGAGAACGTTGCTGTTGAAAGTCTCAGCTTGAGTCTAAAGGCGGCTTCACACTGACTTAAGACCCCTTTCACACTGGAGTACTTAGGCCTCTTAAGTGTACTTTATGCGTCTAATGTCACACTTAACGTAAGAAATCTCACTTGACTTTAGTATTTTTCAAAGTTAAAAATTTTTCAGCTTTACACTCAAAATTAAGTGCACTTAAGGAAGAGAGGAGAAAAGTTGTCAAAAAACAAAAATCAAGATAGATTTTGAGGAAACAATTGTACATTTTGGATGGGAAAGAAATTTCCTCTACAATTGCTCCAAAAGGGTCGCGGCAATTGCAAAATCATCGTCTGAGTTACTGTAAACCATTTTTTCTCATTTCCAATTATTCGCTGATGATGAAAAGGATGAAAATAGGTAGAAATGAAGAAAATCTAAGTAGCTTCAGCTCCTTGGTGTTACAGTGTGAAAGGCTTACTGAACTTAACGTAACTTTTGCTACTTAACTTTCGTTCTCAAGTGGCAATGTGAAGCCGCCTTAAGGGAGTACTTCTTGCTCCTCCGTATCTTATTTAGCCCACTGAAGACACCGCTGTCCTGGCCATGTCTTAGCTGGACCTCCCTTGGAACGCCACGGCGTAATGGACGTTAATCTATTCTGCACACAGTTGTCAATGTGTTTTGACGGAACTGGAATTGACGGTTCTACGCCAGACTCTAGTTCTTAGGCTAAGGGGACAAGCATTGCAATTTTTTGAAACAGCGACTTCAATACGACTGAATTAGTTATCAAAGCATTTCTGTATAGGTTTATGTAAAAAAAAAATAAAAAAATGATGTCATAACCATACATTAGTCGCGTTTTTTGCAATCGCTTGGAACGAAAGTTGCCGTTTTTTGCGATCGACTGTCGACTGGAGGTCCAGTCGATCCGTTTTTTGTCGCTTGACTGGACATCGACTGGGAACAAAGTCAACAGTCGATCCGATGCACCTTTCTCTTGGAGGTCCAGTCAAACTTGGTGCCAAATTTTGAAAACTGAAACATGTGGACCCAAAAACGTAAAATTTACACCTCAGGAAGCGCCAGTACTGCAGTAGTTTCAGAGACTGCCGAGGGAAGAGTTGTGGGGATGGACTGATTATTGACTGATTTAGACCGTTTTTCGAAGGGTTGTTCTCGCTCCCCTATCAAGCGACAAAAAACGGTCAACTGCATGAACCCGGGAACAAGTCCCAATCGCCAGTCGATCTGCAAAAAACGCGACTATTGACGGAGAAGTTCAAAATCCAAGATGCAAGTGTCACCCTTTTGGATGTTTCCTCGTCGCTTAGAAAATCATGGACACCCAACCAGCGCAAGACGTTATCCCGGTATTGGCTAAAATTAGCCGATTACCTTCGGCACGTGACGTTTTCATGACGTCCTGAAAGAAATAGGAAAATTTCATTAAATTACTGTTTCAGAACATATATGTTGTTGTTGTTTGGGGTTTGACGCGTTCGACCGAAAGGTCATATGCGTTCGTATCACTCGTTCTTGCAGAGCTTTATATTCACTAACTTGCTTGGGTATCACTCAAATATTTTCACTGATTTCGTCTTATGTATATCACTTGTCTTGCTGGTTGGTTGGGGTTGTGTTGCTGCGGCAAATACCTGCGTCATAAAAACAAATATGTCAAAACGTGCACTTTGTCGTGAGCATGTCAATTCATAAAACAAAAAAAATTACAACTCTGAAATACAACAAATCACATATTATTTCTCGTTCCTTCATCTTTTCTATGGGATATATTTCTCTTTTTTTCTCCCATCTCTATAAGGGTGTACTTCTTTTTATCCCTTTTTTTTTTTTTTTTTCTATTTCATATTAAAACACTATCCTCTTTAACTAACTTCATTCAATCTATCTGTATTAAAATACATCAAACCAATACCTTATTGTATGTTACTATCTAACAATTATAATCTTCTCTATTAATAAACAAACTGATGCTAGCACGCGTCGAAACCATGACAAACCAAAAAAAAAATTCAATAAAAAAAAAATATAAATTTAAATTACAGGGAATGAACCAAACCAGTAGCATGAACGAATCTACCCAGAAAATTTGTGCTTAGTTTTCTAGCCCAAAGCGGGGACGTGTGGTGGCCCAGAACGGCACGCATTGTGAACGCTCTGAATGACTTCTCACAACTTTTTCTTAATACTTCTCTCTCCTTGTGGTATTTCCTACAACTGAAAATAATGTGGCGGATATCTTCATACACTCCGCAAATATCACAATTTGGGGAAGGGACAAATTTCCATCGAAAAAGGGTGGATTTTGTTTTTGCATGGCCACTTCTGAGGCGAAACAGGCACGTTGAAAGGAGTCGGGAGGGGAGGTACATCTCTTTTGATGGCTGTTTATAATCATATAAATCCAGGAGTTGAGAGTGGGACAGGCGGAGCCAAGCCTTTTCCTCATCAAAAATTTGTGTACTAATTGATGACAGAAGCGTGACGTGGTGACGTCCAGATGAGAAGCAGCTTTCGCGGCTGTATCCGCTAATTCATTACCTGCAACTCCACAGTGAGCAGGGACCCAAACAAATAATACTGACATACCTTTCCTTTCCAATTTTGTAATCAAATTTTCGATCTGAAGGGCAACGTTTCGAGCTGGACTTTGCTGACGTGAAAGGTAACTCAGGGCTGATAGTGAGTCAGAGCAGATAATGTACTTCCGATGCTGGTCATTGGTTTGTCTCGATAGTGCCTGGAGAGCAAACTTGATTGCCATCAGTTCTGCTGAAAAAATCGTCAGTTCCGGGGGTAGACGGTAAGAGAGAGTTAAACTCAGGGTTGGTATGACGACTGCGCAACTGCATGTTTTTTCCATCTTCGATCCATCTGTGTATACCTGAGTGTAATCTTGGTAATCTGCGATTTTTGCAAGGAAGGTTAGTTTCATCAACATAGGGTGTCCTTCTCCTTTTGAGGTGCTAATCTTTGGGACAACCAATTTGCCGATTCCTCTGGAAGCTCTAGAAGTATCGTCATCTAATTCGACAGTTAGTTTTCCATTGTCCATAAACTCTTCTACACCAGGCAGGCCAAGGAATCTTTGGAAAGAAGGTGTCTCGTGTGGTTTGAAGCGGATATCGGGATTGTGGCAGCTAACAATTTCTTCATGAATAATGTGTCCTTTCGCTTTAATCTTCTTCGTGAAATATCTTGCGAGGAGGTATCTCCTTCTAGTGTGAAGGGACTGGATGCCAAGTTCGCAGTACATTGCAGCAATTGGTGTTGATTTTAAGCAACCGAGGGCTCTCCGTAAAATTGCATGAAGGGTTGTGTCGAGCTTCTTCAAGAGACATTTCTTGGCAGAACCATAAATAAAAGATCCGTAATCGATCTTAGATATGACAACTGACTTAACAATTGTTGAAGCAAATGCTGTTGGGGCTCCTCTTCTACCAAGGCAGAGAGCATTTACAAAGTTTTGTCGTTGTTTTAGGCTTCCAATCAGCTCATCCAGGTGTGGTTTCCACGTGAGTTTCTGGTCAAATACCACTCCTAAAAATCGTGTGTGTTCAGCAACCAATATGCCATTCCCATTCAGTTTTACCACAGGTTCAAAGTGGTTTAGGTTTGGCAGTTTGTGGAAAAATACGCTGACTGACTTCCTACTTGAAAATACCATATTATTCATACTTGCCCAAATCGCCAATGTATCCACTGCCTTCTGGGAGGCAGCCTGCAAGCACGCAGGGTCTCTCCCAACAACTGCAATGGCAATATCGTCCGCGTACAAGAACAACTTTACCCCTAGTACATTCTCTAGGCTTATACCTTTACAATAAACAGAAAAAAGTAGGGGGCTTAGGACAGCCCCTTGGGGGAGTCCAACATCGTAAACTTTTTTCTTAAACTCTGAATGAAGACCCCCCAAAGAGGACTGAACTTCCCTACCTGTCAAAAATATATGGATCCATTTTAACAATAAATCTGGTAGGCCTAGTACTGACAACTTTTCCACTAACTGTCCTATATCTACCCTATCAAAAGCAGAATCCATATCTAAAAATATAACATGGACTGCTTTTCCATTTTTAAAACTTTGTTTTATCAGGTTCTCTAGTCTAACTAGGGCATCTGTAGTACTCCTTCCTGGAAGAAAACCAAGTTGTTCAATTTGGATGTGATCTGATAAAGGGGTTAGAATCCTTCCTTTAATGATCCTCTCAATTAGTTTTGTAATGCATGAAGTGAGGGCTATGGGGCGGTATGAATCAACAAGCTTGGGGTCTTTTCCTGCCTTCAGTAGGGGAACAACTGTTGCCCTTTTCCACTCAGATGGTATTGAGGACTCTGTAACTGATCTGTTAAACAGCTCCGTCAACAGATCAATAAAAACATCTGGCAGATTTTTCAACATCAAATTGTGTATTCCATCGGGTCCAGTTGCACCAGGCCGGAGCTTTGAAAGTGTATCCTTGACTTCTTGGGAACTAAAGGGGAAAAACGGGGTAGGGTTATTTGTATTTTGAGGGTGTTGGTGAGGCATGTTATTCAGGGGTGTCTCACCTTTCAAAAACTTCTCTAAGAAAAGATTAAGTTTTCCATCCGTTGAAGACTCTGTCCTGCTTCCCATCTGTACTTCAGCAGGGACGGGGTGTCTTCTTTTCTTACCTGAAAAAAGCTGAAAGTTTCTCCACAAATCTCGAACAGGGGTATTGTGACCAAATTTTTCCTCAATAAGTCTTTTCCACCCTTCCTGGGTCTCGGATTTGAGTGTCTTCTTGAATTCAGCCGTCTTTTGGTTCAGAAGGATTTTATTTTCAGTTGTAGGGTATCGTGAAAATTTACTTTTTGCTTTTTTTTTCTCAAGGTGGGCTTTCTGGCATTTGTTGTTCCATCCTGGGGTAGAGTTTTGTCTTTTGGGGTGTGGTTGTTTGTATCCAAATATCTTCTCTGATGTAGTGATAATCGTAGAAGTGATTATGCTGGTTAGCGATTCGACTGACTCTTCACTTGTGTTGATTTTTGAAGACCATGACCTCTAAGTCTTTTTTCCAATCACTCCAGAGATTATCCTGGAATTTCCAAAATTTCAGTGGGAGATATTCCGCTCTTGAAGGGTTGATGTCCAGCTTCAGGGAGATGATTTCGTGGTCTGAGTTGAAGTCGCAGGGTTTGTGGATGTCCACACTGTTGGCAATATTTGAAGAAGTGAAGGTGAGGTCAATGGTTGAGTATCTTCCTGTCTGTGGGTTCAAGCGTGTGTTCAAATTTTTTGGAGTGATGAGGGATATCTTGTTTTCAGGCTCCAGGATGTAGTCAGTCAAAGGAGTTGCAATGGCATCTTCAGGAGAAGCAGAGTCCCACATTTTGTGGTGGAGGTTGAAGTCCCCACTGATTATCTTCATGGGGCCACACGCATCCACAACCATCTTGAATTGATTCGAACATATATTTCTATCTAAATAAATAGAGCCGAGCGCGTTTACACTTATAAACCGTTCTAGTGACAATCTGTTCCGTTTTGTTCCGTTTCGGTGAAATTACTAATGCTACACAGGAAGCTGTCGGTTTCAGCCTACTCTCGGTTTCCACCACACCACCCCCTTACCCCCCCCCCCCTATTTATGTGCTAGTGTTGTTTGTATAGTTATTTTAGTATTTTCTTCCTTTCTTTTCTTTATTGTACTCCGCTTGTTTTTCCTCCGGAATAGTAGTAGTAGTAGTAAATGGAAAATATAGAATTTTCATGTTACATCACGACCCGTAGATAATCAGCTGAAGTTTGGTCACACCGTCATCCACGGCTTCCTGGCCAAAGATTGGCAATTTGTGTCTTTTTTGTGTTGTATTTTCTTTTTCTTTTACTCCGCATTTAAAAATGGCGGGTTACAAATAAATTACTTACTTACTTACATGTGAGAATTTTTCTGGATCAACGCTTTTAACTAGTTAAATCTATGAAAATGCCCTCATTTGAAGATACATTTTAGGCAATTGGAATCCTGTTGTTTAAAAGATGTTGCTACTCGTTTGGAGTTTGGCCCACTGCATAATTTCAGGGGAGTTCCTGTTTACTATTGGAGCTGTGCTATAATGGTATTGTAGGGGGATAATGAAATTTGCTAGTCACCCAGGAGCGAGTATAAATGGGGCTTCTTTAACAAACCATACAATGACAACAACAGAACTTTCTAGATTGTCGTGAAAAGGTTGGACACAAATGGCAAAAAAAATGATAATACCTAGTCTAGAATAAAAGATAGATTGGAAATTTTGGATAGGATTATATAGGTGCATATATTATATAGGTAAGTGATATTAATCATTGCAATTTTATTGACAAATTTCGTGACCTGACAGACAAAGGGCCAGTTATGGGCCATAGTTTGATATGTGATTTAGCTCTATGTATATTATTCAGTTTCAAATATTATAATTTTACTAGATACATTGTTGACGTAAAATTCGGCTTACCGCCGTTTCAAGATTTTTAATGAATAAGCTAAATTGAATTGAGTTGGTACAGTGGGTGCTTGTCATGTTCCGATAGCAATCTCATCCTGTTTTCTTCTTTTAGGTCTGGAAGGCATCAAAGAGAAGGCAACTAGTCGCCTAACAGATGGCCTCAGCGGTCCGTTTTTAACCAGAACATCTGCAGTTGTTTTCAACAAGGATTTGGATCTGCAAACCGTTGCCAGGTCTGCAGCTCTTGCCTGCTTTTACAACCGAACATTCGCCCAGGTAAAACCAAAGTTTCATCGTAAAAATAATACATAGATGGCACTTTACACAAGGGACTTGTACCGTGACGAATAAACCAGAAACATTTCGGTGACATAAGGCGTATTCTCGCCGTTCCCCGAGGACTCCACTTGAGGAGTCCCCGCGTTTTTGTTTGTCCCGGGGACTCACTCCCCGTATTCTCGCGAGTCCCCACGGACGGGGAATGCTCCGATTATCATGACCATCATCAGAAAGGACTCCCTTTCAGACTCGGAGGGAAATCAGTTTTTGCTGGTTTTAGTGCAATATAAAATTAAATAAAAGCAATCAGAATAAACAAAACCAATAATAAAGCGGATCCAGACTAATTTCGTCAACAGCATATTTTTTTTCGAGCAAAATCCATTTTGAAAGCAGTCCCGTGTTCTCGCTGTTTCTGTGCGTGGAGTGACTCCCTCTATTCTCGCCGTTCCCTTCAATTCCCCGAGGAGTCCTCGGGGAACGGCGAGAATACGCCTATAGGGATGTAAACTGGTTAGATGAATTCGCCTTCAGGCGGGAGTTGTTCCTATGGCCGGCTTCTACCAGACTACTATAGTGGTTGACGAACTCTGTTCTCAAGCCCCTCGGTAGCTCAGTTGGTAGAGCGCCTGCCTTGTAAGCAGAGGGTCCTGGGTTCAAATCCCGCCTGAGGAGCATTTGTCTTCCAGTTCAGTACTTACTAAATATTCATCTTAAAGTTTATCCGAATACGGCTGAGATCCAAAAGTCTAGTTACACTTCACTTACTTACTTAAATAGGCCTCAAAACCCGACTAAAATGCGATACTTCTTTTGTCCGCTTTCCACAGAATCGATTTCAACGAATGAGTAAATTCTTTCGGATTTGTGGTAGCTCCATGTGCTTGTCCCTGTATGCTTGAAGTATTGAGCAACTACAAAGGCAGGCATACGCCATTGACGAAAAGTAAGCCTCATATAACAAAAAGACGTATCTGACCACATAGCTTAGCGTACGTAACACATGGAAATGAAGGCTTTTGTTGAAATTCAGTGCGTCTGGGGCAATTTTGGATTGTCGTGCAAACAGCGCTCATTCTGAACGTTATTACTAGGTCCATATATTCAAACAATGGATGAAACAGATACGTCAACTACGATGCTTTGGCAGCGATATTTCGGCCGTTCTTAATAATAGTAATAATAATATATTGCAAAATATTAAGGCCACAAACCCTCTACAAAGTTTTTTTGAAACATTTATGGTCGTACATTTGGGAAAGAAGCATTTCATCAATTTCTATCTCGAGTCGGCTCAGTGATGGAGATTTTGCTGTTTCTTCGGGCAGTTGGTTCCAATTGGGCGGCACGCGGTTTTTGAAACTCCACCGACCAATATCTTTGCAAAACCTCTCTGCGGTGAGTTTGAGGGTATGACCACGCAAGTTGTCAAAGTTGAAGTTGAGGATGTCGTCAGCTTTGACGTTTTCGTACATACCCTGGCCTCGCTTGTATGTCTCAATGAGGTCCCCTAAGATGTAAGAATAGGCTGACTTTCCAGTTAAACTTTAGTGAAGGAGGAATTGATCATTGATTACCTTAATTACCTTAATTCGCATTAAGCGAATTACAATTACATAAGGAATTAGAATTACAAAGGTTACAATCATGTTACAATAATTATTTTAAATGTTCTTCATTGATTTTGATTTTTAATAATTTTATCTATAATAAAAAGTAAAGGTGAAAATATTAAGGTAAATAAATATTCTTTGAGCCCAAGCATACGTCAGCTATGATGATGAATCATAGCTGACGTATCCGTTGTAAACATTAAGGTAAATGTTAAGTTATGAATAGAATAGTAAAGCTAATAGAATTTTAAAGTAAAAAATGGAAAGAGTAAGTGCCACACTTATGTCGCTGAGTCGAGGAGAAAAAAAAAGAAAGAAAAAGAATTGTCGCTTACTCTCGACTTTTCTTCTCCGGGGCTCTACTGCGATTTGCTGCTTGTAGGTCTAACGGATTGTAATGTTCCGTGTAGCTCCTAACTTCCATTAGTATTGCATCGGCAGGGCATCGTGAATCTATTCGACTCCGCATGGTCGTCTTACAGAGATCGGGAGAGATTCTCTTGCTTCTTTGTTCTTGGTGTAACTTTTTTTTTCAGATTCTTCCTCCTACAAGCTCCCTTCTTTCAAGTGTTGAGAGTTTCTGCTCAACTTGTTTTACCCGGATAGCCGAACAGCTAAGTGGGTACGCTGCACAGATCGTGGACTTCGTACGGATTCCTTCCGCCGACCTTAGTTCACCGACGGAATTTCAGCTGTTTTTGACGACAGTCTCAGATATTTTGACAATCCTGAATTCATGTCAACAGGTTCCCACGGAAGACCTTCAGAAGGTGAGTTTTCTGCCTGTTCCTTCTTTAAAGTTCAACTGAAAAGGGAACTCGTTTTTACATCTTGTGTTTAAATTGTTTTGACTTCTGTTGGGGATTTTCGATTTGTCCATACTTGTGTTTAGTAGGGATGTTGAGAATGTGGACTCTTCTGAGAAGAACGCAACCACAACTGGTGCGGAAAATCAACCCGTCGATCAAGAGCGATTTTTCCAGATTCGTACAAAGACGAGAAGGAAATCTCGAAGAAGAAGAGATAAGAAGTTTCTAGCTTTCTTTCTTTATTTACCTGTTTGATTGCTGGTTTCGTTGCCAAATATTCCAGGTAGTATAGAGGTACCACAAATACGGAAAGAACGTAACCACAGAGGGATAATAGCTTATTTTGGATAAGCAGAAAAACAAACTAACGCCTTTTCATCGGGTTTGAAGATTATTTAAGTGATGGATAATTATACTGTCCTATCCTAGCCTTTTTTGGCTAACTTCAAAGCAGAAGGGAATCCTGATACTACACCTGCTTACAAACTGATCATTTTGATTGTTGATCGATGGATATTAGGCTGTAGCATGTTGCAAAAATTGTGGGTCAGAAAGGCTATCAGGAAGATGGGAAATTTCAAACTATAGCTTTTGCAGTTGAAAAAACAGCGTTCTCTGACAATTCGAAGGTCCGTTGTATGTTCTGATTTCTCAGCACATAAAGGACATGTCTTACCTATAATATTAACGCAGCCTGCTTCCGTAACGACTCCATCCATTTCTGAGCCCGGATGCCCGAATTTCGTAAGGTACATTCTAACCCCTCTAACGAAACCTCGCTAATTTTCTCAATTGCCGTGTATTGCTACCTTCGATGCGTATCACGCTGTTGACGTTTGTCTGCGAGAGATTTTTCCATCAGAAAAAACGGTTATGTACATTTTTTTTCTCGTTTGCTCTACGATCAAAGGGTGTCGAAAAAAGGCTTAAAACAGCTAAAGCCGTGGGCAGTTTGTTGAAAGCGCAGCCTAGTCTTAAACTATACAACTATTTTTAAATACTGGGAGTAAATAGTGCGAGGGAATCCTTTAACTTCGGCGCGCAATTTTTTAATTTTCGCGAAAAACCTTGTGTCCTTTGTGCCAGGGTCGGCAAGCGCTAATAAGAAATGATTAGTTTCACGAGGCAAATATGGGTATACAGACAATGGCTGAAAACAGATAGTCAGCAACAAAATTAATACCTTACCTGTGGTACTTAACTTACGATTAAAGAAGGAGACACATTAATTTACCATCACTGGAGTTCCATCAGGATCGTACGATATTCTGATCACATACAGAATCGTCCATTTGGTTGATAATTTGGGATTTTTTTTTTTTTTAGTTCAGTTCATACCAGTCAGCCTGTCAGCATTCTATAAGGCTATACCCACAAAAAACAAACAGGAAAATTGGTCAACGTTCATTTTGTTACCTTGCATGCCACGCATCGAACGGTTTACCTGAGGTGACTGTTTCCCAACCAAATTTAAGTTGCGTTTTTTTTTGACGTAGTTTTGGCGTAGTTTCGCTTAAAAGCCGTTTTATTTCCATTCCATTTGCTGCAGTTTCGAATCTGAAACTACGGAGCTCAAACTACAAACTACCTCGCAGACGTAGTTTGGCGTAGTTTGACTTTTCAGAAACAAGAACCCAAGAAAACGTAAATAAGACAAAACAAGAGCCAAACTACAAACTTTGACGAAACAGAAGTGAATCCAAAATAACACAACTTTACTCTCATTTAAGCAACATCTTGGTGGCACCAGGGACCCATAAATTTCCTGTAATGACTCGCCATTCAGGGGGCTTGTTATTTCCTATGCTTCTATGTTGCTATGTTGCCCAAACCTCACCTAGTTTCCAAAAATACCGCTTGGGTCGAACTGGCGTTCTTGCTGAGATAGACAAAATTGTCAGCATGCCACCAGGTACCTAAGCTAGGACAAAAGATCCGGGATACTCTTCCATTGCCGAGAAATATTCCTAGTTCAGCACAACAGCTGCGAACCATTGTGTCTATCTGGATAGTCGGGTATTTTATCCCCGTGGCTATTTCTCGAACTATCTGACGCTCGGTCAAGAGCGCATCAGAAATCTCTTATTGACAAGCCTCCGAATGGCGAGTCACTGCAAGAGATTTCTGGGTCCCTAGTGGCACTCAGTTTAGTTGCAGCGCTTATGTGAATCCTTTTTAGTGTATGTTCGTTGTATCAGTGTAAAGTGCAGTGTTTTTGAACAGTAGTTCATGTGTTTTGTAGAATAAAGAAGCTTCGGCTTTACCTCTTTTTCTATTAATAAATAAATAAATGCTTTAGCAGTGATATTTTGGCCCTTCTAGGCAAGTGTACTCGCTAGGCTATTGAAGATCAGGGACTTGAAGAAACAAACCAAGCTGCCAAGTAGACCAATTTTGTCTTTCGTCATATGTGAGCGATCCCGGTTTGCTTTGAAGTATAGTTTGGCTACAAATTACAACAAATACAAAAATAATATCAAAGGATTGTCTCCGCGTAGTATAAAAAAAAAACATTCAAAGAATTTTTAATTAGTAAGTATTGAAGTAAAACTGTTATATTAAAATTAAATTAATTATAGATTATTGTTATTTTTTTGGTTTTAGGGTTGGGAGGGATTTCTTTGGGTTTTGTGATGTAGAATGCGCCCCTCTTGTTGGTTCCTGTTATTTATTAATTAATTAACATTATCGATTATTTTTATTATTTATTGCGAGTTTGAACTGGTGAGTACTACTGTTTTTCTTGTATTTTGAAGAAGGTAATCGTTTTCATTTATCACTCCCGTGCCACTCGTGCTTTGCCCTCTGCCGGGAGTGTTTGTTAATTTACCTGTTTACAATTAATAAAAATAATAAAGGAACCTGAACCTGACTTTGAAACATATATTCAAATAATATATACAACGGATACGTCAGCTACGATTCTGCATCAGCCTGACGAGGACCCTTGCCAAGAAGGGACGAGATATCGCTGATGAAGAATCGTAGCTGACGTATCCGTTGTATATATTATTTTATATAGATGAAGCTTCTTAATAAGTTGCCCAAAAAAGGATACATATAGTTTGCAGATGCTTCATTTATTTATTGCAGGTTCGTTTCTTACAGATCCTGACTTTCAACAAAATACTATTAAAGTACCTATAGACAATTTTGAAAACAATATTTCCGGATCATTTATCATGAAAAAATATTTCTAGTAAGAGTTGTGCTTTATAAGTTGAAATGAAAAGCCAGCTTATTTTTGAGTCATTTAATTGAATACACTGAATTATTTGGATTCTGTAAAGGGATATTTTTATTTTCCACTATATCATCTAGTTATGACGTTCAGCATATCTGCGGCCGTCCCTACAGCGCAAATTCTACTACGACGCAGGAAATTTAATCTCAACACAAACGCGGCTTTTCAGTGGGCACTGGGCAGGGGTGAGATTGGTGATGCAGTGCCTGAACAAAAAAATATCATAGATCTTTCTCGTAAGGCATACAACACAAATACAAGCGCATAGAGGTACCACAAATCACACGGAAATTCCACTATTTCAAAATCGATTATTAAACGAAGTAACGCATCCTCAGCGGGTCTTCAAGCCAATTTAAGTGAATAAGTGATGGGTAACTAGATTGTCCTATCCCAGCCCTTTTCGGTTAAACTTTAAATTTAAATGGATATTTAACATTAATTTTAAATACATATCACGGGGCTAAAACACCTTTCGCGTTGCTTCACACTTTTTGCCGGTTGATCCTTGCAGGAAGTTATCACCTATTCCCCAAGTATTCACCTCTCAGCTGTTGACCATTTTTCAACTTGCCATTTGGAAGGAAATTTTTTTAACCGGACCAGTCCTTTTTTCTTCTTTGTATTTTTTTTGTCTTTCGCATCGCCCGGTTCTCAAAAGCTCCTTGTTATTTGTTATCTCTCGTCGTACTACACTACTTTTTCGGGATCGCAAAACGTAAGTGGAGGGAAGTTAAAGTTTGATTTGAAGTTGATTAGATATTCTTCATAGAGATCGGATATACGCTGAATTCGTTTCTGAGTTTTCTTTTTTTGCTGGACAATTAGTTCGCTCGGAATTCGGCCGAAACCGGAGGCAGAATTAAAGCAGGAAGTTTCGGTCAGTATCGTCAAAATAGATATGGCTGATAGAGGTATAGATAGATAGATAGATACTTTAATTTTAGCCGTTAGGCCATACACAAAATCATACATTTAAAACACTTCGAGAGAGCGGTTATATAAACTCACATGTAAAACGATTTAAACTCCCACTACCAATAACTATTTACATCTCCTTAACGCTTCTTTGACAAAACCTGTAACTGCCATTATCGCTGACCGTGAAGATGACTTTAGGATACCAGGAAAGAGCAACCCATCTTCACCAAAAAATCTTACTCTCAAATCCGAGAGCCCCTTGCATCTTGACAGGAAGTGAGACAGATTTTCCTCTTCCAAACCACATAACGAGCAAGTATAACATGACTTCGGGTTTCGGGAATTTCTTTCAAATAATTTAACCCTACTCTTAAGAGGGAGACTATTCGCTCGGATCTGGAACCACAAACGCAGGTTTTCAGTCGGTAAACGCAACTTAAAATAAAATTCAAAACCAATCGACTCTTTAATATTCCTATAATCTTTCAGAGTCTCTGAATTAACAGTCTGTGCATGCCAAAGTTGAATTTCCTGATCCTCCTGAACTCGCGCAAAACTGCGACAAAGTTTATCTTGATCAGTTGTAGGACCGAGACCCTCATTCCAAGCATAAGACAGCCCTGCTTTATCAAGTAGGGCTTTCACTTGAAATGGCCAGGATCTCTTCTTTCCCTGCTTTAATAGTTCCAAATACGCTGCCTTCAACAGCCTCTCATCTGGCAGTTGAAGAAGTTTTATCCAAAACCTAATAACCTGGACAGCTCTATCTTTCTGCAAAGTACAGAGTCCTAAATCCCCCTTAAGGGCTAGCGTAGGAATTGTAGGATGGACCCCAATTAATTTCTTATAATGTTGCAGCTGAACGGTTTCAAGTTGCGGGATAGCCTCATACCCCCAAAGCTCAGCCCCATAATGGATAGTAGGGCGAATTTTTGACTGAAATATTTGCTTATGCATTTTTAAATTTTTTATTCCACTTATCACTGAATTTCTCAACACAGCAGCAGACACTGCTTTACCTCTACGAATCATTTCTTTAATATGATCTTTCCAGTTTCCTTTTTCATTCAACAAAAACCCAAGATACTTGAAAGTATCACTTCTTTTTAAATCAGTACCTTTATAGAAAAATTTGTGATTATTTTTATTATTACCAAAAACTACTATTTCTGTTTTTTTAACATTCAACTTCATCTTCTTTTTGTCCAAATAATCTGCTAATATATTTAACAAACTCTGCAGTTCTTCGGGGGATTTAGCTACCAGCGCAGCATCGTCAGCAAATAGCAACAGTGATAATGTCAAATTCCCTAGACGCACCGTGGGTGCCCATTTCTCCTGGAAATATTCAACAATATCATTTACATAAATACAAAAAAGCCTCGGTGACAAAGTGCTTCCCTGCTTCACTCCTACCTCACAATCAAATAAATCTGAAAATCCCTTCCCTGCTACTTTAACCATTCCTTTAGTAAGCCTATACATATCCCCAACTAATCTAACAAAAATCCGGGGCAGGCCTATCATCAACAACTCTTTACAAAGCAGGATTCTATCTACGCTATCAAAAGCCTTCTCTAAGTCTATGAAAACAATAAACAGGTTATTCCTCCCTCTACAATACTTCTCTATCAATGACTTAAGTATAAAAACCCTATCAATTGTGCTATAACCTTCCCTAAAGCCTCCTTGCTCCTCAAAAATAATTCTATTCCTACTTAACCACGATGCTAGCCTATTATCAATTATCTTTTCTAGAATCTTACTTAAACATGAAACTAGAGCAATTGGACGGTAATTACCATGTAGTGATGGGCTCCCCTTCTTAAACAATGGCAAAATCAGAGATGTCTTCCATCCTGAAATCCACTTTCCAGAAGAAATCACATTATTAAATAACATAATAAATATTGGCATAAACAGACTGGAAAATTTCTTATATAACCGAGTGGGGAGCCCGTCCATACCTGGTGCCGAACCTCCATCCATCTTTTTTAACGCCTCACTTACTTCTTCACGAGTCACTTCACCTACAAGCGAATAATCTTCTTCCCTCATAGGATAACTAACTTCTACATTAAGACCACCAAATTCTTCTTCACACCACTTACCAAGATCTCCTTCTTCTTTACTTGAGAAATGTTCCGGCCAGGTTTCAGGATCAGGGATTCCAAGTGATGTTTTTCCTTGTTTATGGTTCACCCGTCTCCAGAATTCTTTCATATTACTTTCCACGTAGAGGCGACTCGTCTCCTCCATTTGGCGAAGAAGGAATGATCTTTTCTTCGACTTAATTAGCCTCTTGTGACAACTTCTCAGCTCGCGAAATCTAGTTAATAGACTAAAGCTTTGAACCTCATCCCTCGCCTGCTTTACTAATTCTAGAGCTTTTACTAATACTTTCTTGCTTCTAATACACTCTATATCGTAATAACTATCAATCAATGGCTCCGACGACCCTAAAACTGGAGTAGACAATTCCAGCAATAATGAACTGAACTTAGCTTCTAGATCTTCAGCATTACTACTAGTTAACCTCATCTGTTCTAGCTTTTGATGCACAACTTCTTCACTAAAAATCGCGCTTAATACCTTTTGTTCCATCTCACCCCACGCACTCTTAAGCCGACGAGGCAGCGGTAAGTTTTTTGGCGGGGGTGATTCTTCAATTTTTTTACGGGCCCGAACCAGACTCAACTTAATAGGTAAATGGTCAGAAACCTGAATATTTAAAACCTGAACATCTAGCGATTCCGGATCCAGGCGGATATCAATTAAAACATAATCAATAACACTTGGCCTAAGACCCGAAATACATGTATACTCACCCGCCAACTTATCAACTCCAAATCTCCCATTACCAATGGCAACTCCAACTTCCGCACAAAATGCCAGGAGCTTTCTACCCCAAGCGTTCAATCTTCTTTTAACATCCATACTCTTTCGTGGTATCCTATACATCAGTGGGATAACAGAATAATTATCTGGAATTTCCACTTCGGGTAACTCAATTGAATCCGCTGTATACGCGTTGAAGTCTCCTAACAACAAAAAACTATGGTTCATAAATTTACATCGAAGAGCTGAAGTTTCCTTTTCTAAAAAATCCCACGTATCCTCTGCATTATAGGAACTATTCTGGGGAGGGATATAAACTGAACAAACAACCAATTTCAGCCCTGTATGGCATACCAGTCTTATCCAAATTAGGTTTTTTGATTCGCTTTTTAACCTTTCATAAACCAAAAACTCATTTTTCTTTATTAGTACTAGAATACCTCCGTAAGTCCGCAAATTCCTCGACAAAGGACGCGATACACTTTCTACCGCAAAACCGCGAAAAGATGGCACATCGTCGCTACTGTGCCACGACTCAGTAAGTGCCACAAAATCAAACTTAGATATTTCGTTCTCCACTTCACACATTTTATTTTTTAACCCTTGAACATTCCAAGAAACGAATTTCAAATCACTTCGCTGTGTATGGCCATCGCACCACTAGTCTACATTACGGCTTGGACCAGGCTCGGGTTGGGAAGGCATTTGCGGGGGCGTAATGACTGGTTCACTGAAGTCCATTCTGTAATAATCTGGATGTGGACTGTAAGCCCCCCTACCTCCAGTGCTGCGGTCGTAGCTGCGACTTCTCATATTTTCTTTCCAGCGGCCACCGCGGACATTTCTTGATTGGGTTCTAAGTGGGTCATCCGGGCTTATTTCCGAGCTCTTGCGTCGGCGCTCCGGCAAAACCTGCGCATCGACTACAGTGCTCGTATCACTTTCTTCACTTGCAGAGGTATCACCCCCTGAGCTTCCTTGATAATTCGGATTTGCTCCCATCGCCGGGATAGTGTTATTGCTAACTATAGGGGTCTGGGAGCCACTCCTTTGGTTAGCAATACGGACAGTGTCATTTCCAGGTGCTCGATGTTGAGTACTTTCGGTCACTTTATTAAGTTTCGAATCATAAACGAAAATGCGACCTTGAATAAACAGTTTCGTACCCCTGAGTTTGGCATTTTTTCCATCAGATACTGCGCGATCTAGTACTGGTTTCAAGTGGCTGCGGGCTTCCCTTTGTGCGTACGTATAATCCGGAGCTACTTTTACTCCAAACATCTGTAAAACTCTGCTGTGGCGCAAGATATAGTCACGAAGATCAATCACATTAAACTTGATCACCACCGGTCCCGTAGCACCTAGTCTGTGGACGTCTTTTAAGTCGTACCTTGATAGATCGAGTCTCGGAAAAGCTTGTTCTAGTAGCGACATCACCCCCTCCTTTAACGTTGTGTTGGCCTGCTGCGTCGTAGTGAAATCATATAGAATGAGGTTAGCGCGTTTCATCTCAGATTCTAACAAATCAGCCCTCCGATTTGCTGTCGATAAGCGCTCGCTCATTTCACGCATTTTTTCCGCCATTTCTTTGTTAGCCTCTAAAGCTTTTGAAAGCTGTTCTTGTACTTGGCTTACATCTTGCTGAACGACCGATACTGCTGTAGACAACTTCGGCAGGAGATCTAACTTAAAACTTATCTCCTGCAAATGCTGGTTCATCACCGCAGCATCCATAAACCCAGTCACGCTGCTGGCGCATGTACTTTGAAGGCTCGCTTGCTGCAAATGCTGGTTCATCACCGGGGCATCCGTAAATCCAGTCACGCTGCTGTTGCGTGAACTATGAAGGCTCGCTTGATGCGTGGATTCCATTTTCACTGCAAAAATTCTCTGCAGCGTATTCACTGAAATCAGGAATAATCGTTCGTCGAGTCCAAAGTCCAAGGACAGTGCAAGTTCGTTATCCGGTAATGGTAATACAATCACTAGGGCAGAATGCGACCGCTCTCATCGAACGCTGAATGAATACTGAACTTGTGAACTTGATTTTCTCTGATGCGCCTGGCGAAGACAAGACCCAATTATCTGGATCAAATATTAGATTTTTGGGATCCAGTCGAAACCTTTGTTCTTGTTTTGTTAAGTGAGTGCATAATAAGATTCATCATCGTTGTCAACTTGATGCCCAAGTATTCGTCTCTCTGCTGTTGATAATTTTTCAAATTTTTTTTTTAACCTGACTAGTCTTTGTATTTTGTGCATTGCCTGGTTCTCGAAAGCTCCTTGTTATTTTGTTTTCTCTCGTCGTACCCCACTACTTTTTTTGTTAAATTAGTGAATAATCAGATTGATCATCGTTGTCAACTTGATTTTCAGATTGCTATTGCTGCCACCGATCCCATTTTGACCATCACCGCAGAGCAGTTCGCCGCGCTGAGCCGAATGGACGAAGCTGTCTATATCACGAATTTGCTGGACCCCGTTTATAAGATGACTGTAGCTTTTGATTTTTTGGAGGAAAAAACGGCATCCTTAGAGGTAAGTTCAAATATGCAATATTTTATTTTGTTAGGGAAACCAAATACAAGGTCGGTGATCCGAGCGTAGTTCCATAGGCATTTTTCCGTGTTCCTGCAAAGAGTTTTCCGATGTCTTTGATTGTGTAGTTGCATGTATTGCTATGTAGTAGTACGGAATACTGTGATTTAACATCCCTCCGACTGGGTCAATCTTAAGTAATAGTATCCGATAGCATCCAATCTTGCTGTAAATCATCCAGTTTGCTAGTAGTAGCATGCAGTGGCAACAGTTACTACTGCATGCTAATTTTTCGTACAACTGCATACGAATAATTCTCGAAAAATGTCATCGGGTTTTGGGTCGAGAAGTTTGTTTCCGCGGTTGTTCTTATGGCTGACAAGTGTGTTTCAGGTGAACAACAATATTTGTGTGGCTCAAATTTCGCGAGAAATTCAAACTTATAGCAAATAATAAAATTTTGATTTAGCATATATCGAATTAACTACTTTATGAAGCATCAAGCGTTTCCCTGAGTTTCAGCTTGTGGCTTGACTGTGAGCCTGTTCCACCCTACTTACCGTAGTTACTACGCATGACGTCACGAATTCTGGCTTTTTGCCGTCAAGGCTGGAAAGATTTTTGTATTTTCCAGCAGAATATCATGCCACGGTCGAATCCGACCAATGTCGTGACAGAGATGCGTAGTTAACACGCTTTCTACGCTCCCGAGCATGCTAAGCAAATAGTTACTATTAGTTACTATTTCGAGAAGGTTGGAACGGTAAGCCTAGTAACTTTTCACGAGGTTGGAATGTAAATAGTAACTAATAGTTAATATTGTTATAAGGGTGGAACACGTGTGTCACACACAATCGTGTTTCCTCTGCAAACACTCAAGTTTTTGGCCCACAGTTGCGCTGTGGAAAACCCCCCGGTATCAGAAATTTTGTTTCAGTGGCTTAATTAAAGTCAGGGTCAGGGTGTCCAGCGTTTGTTTAGAGTAGCCGGCATTTGGTATAAACTTTCCAAACTTTGGGGTCTGTGGGTATACCTGACGTTTAGCGTTGACTCCTCCTCCAAGGCGAGAAAGCTGTCACTTGTTACTATTTGACTCTTCCCACAAGGAGGAGCCAACACATCCAACGGCCAATCCCAGTCTGAGTTATAGAAAAATCTGGAAATGTGGCATTTGTGGTAGACCAGAGTTTGACTTAAAGTTAATACAACAAATCAACGCAAAATATTGGTAAGTCTTCAAATGTAAAGGTATTTTTCCATCAATGCTTTCTTTTCAGATGCCATAGCTGAATAATAACAAGACCAAAGGTTTCAATGCGATCTCAAAAGCCTTTTATTTGATCCAGGCAATTGGATCTTGACTTCGCCGTATCCGGTCTTCGCCAGGCTAATCATCTGAGAAAACCAAGTTGAGATATACCTGTACAAGCCATATCTATTTTGACGGCACTGACCGAAACTTCCTGGTTTACTTCTGCCAAATTTCCAGTTTCGGCCGAATACCGAGAGAACTACTTGTCCAGCAAAAAAAAGAAAATTCAGAGACAAATTCAGCGTATCTCCTTATCCCTATAAAGAACATCTAATCAACTTCAAATGAAACTTTAATTTGAACAAACTTTTCCGGTTTCAACCGGATTCCGAACGAAATATATGTCGGGGTAAAAAAGATTGTCATACACAGACTCAGCGTCTCTTCTTACCGCTAAATCTGTCATCTAATCAACTTATAAATTTTTGCTTTTCCCGGTTTTGACCGGATTCCGGGCGAACTGATTGTCCAGGTAGAAAATGCTTTTCACATAAGTGTTCAGCATGTCTTCTTTCCCTTAAATCGATCATCTAATCAACTTAAAATAAAACTTTTACTTTTAACAAACTTTCGGGTTTTTGACGGATTCCAGACGGACTACTTGTCCGGCGAGAAAATTGTCTTCATCATCGTGTTCAGCATGTCTTCTTACCCCATAATCGACCATCACATTAGCTGTTTAAAAATATTTTGTTTGCCACTTAATTTCGACGCCCTCCCCCACTCCTAAATATAGGGCTCCAAAGCGGATCTACGAACTTGACCTTACCCTTGACCCAAAGAATTCTCACACCATGTTTCGTCAAAATATCTCATTCCGTTCGAGAGTTATCGTGCTGACAGACGGACAACTTTTGCGATGTCATAGGTATCCCTCCACTTACATTTTGGGATCCCAAAAAGTGCGAAAGAAACGGGTTGCAACTACTTGCAACCAAGGAGGCTGCCCAGTAGGAGGAGCATGATATTCAGAGGGGGGGGGGGGGGGGGGGGTAAAAAGAAAAGAATCAGCAAGCTGAATGTACCATTCCTGAAAATCTTTGACATGACTATGGAATATTTTTGTTTTCAGTCCCAGATTTCACGACATGTTGCCACCATCAGCGCTGTCTACACCACTGAGCTTCTGCAAGTACTCGGTCTTGCCGGATTTCTGCCTGTCTTGTCTGGCGCGTCCGGACTCGATCCTGGTTCGAAAAATTTCGAACCTGCGTCCCTACAGCAGCTATCGGTAAGTCAGTCCTATCTTACAAAATGTCACCGTCCTGAACGAGGAAAATTGGCGTAAAGAAATAATATTTACAATGTTATTGGCCTTGTACTAAGAAAGTACTCTTTTTCTGATCGCCATTTAAAAAGCGGGGTATGTAAAATAAAAAAAAAAAAATTAAATAAAAAACAACAAATACAATTTTTCTTTCATCGGCCAGCAAAGAATGTAGAGTGTCATGTGTACTGGTTCAGTGCTTCAAGCGGATCGTTCTCTGATTGTCCCCCGTTGCCTCATTATTAGCATATATGCTGACATACATGGTGCAATACATCCATAAGTTAATGACAAGAAAAGAGAAGCTTTAACTTTTTAAATCGAAGATTAGTAGAAAGAATTTAATTTAAAATTGTCTCTCACAGCAATTATGCCGAATTTGCATTTTGCGTCAACATAATTGTCTTTGAAACATTTGCGTCAGATTTGCAGATCTAAAGATATATACAGACTTGAGTGAGGGGGCAGCTGCCCCCCCCCCCCCCCCTACGAAAAATCCTGTCGGTAAATCGACGCACCGACAAACTCGTTTATCATATCGTTTCTGATACCGACAAAAGCTCTGTCGGTAAAGCAGGAGACTTCCTGTTTGGAAATAGGCAGCGATTGTCGGTACGACGCGCTTTAGCATCCCGTTTGTGATACCGACAAGAGCTCTGTCGCTAAGCCAGGAATCTTCTTGTTGGGAAATCGGCAGCGCTTCTCGCCTCTAAGAGCTCTGACAAACAATTTCCTCATTTCGTTTCCGATACTGACGAAAAGTCTGTCAGTAAATCATGGAACTGTAGGGAAATCGGCAGTCTGTCGGTGCACGGATTCCGTTTTCAATACCGACAAGAGCCCTTTAGGTAAATCAGGAAATTTCTTGTTTGAAAATCGAAAAAGATGAGATCATGTTATTTTAAATATGCAAAGCACCTGCTCCACTTGTCGAAATTATGCCATAACCATACTTTGCCGGAGAAGTTCAAAATTCAAGATGCAAGTGTTACCCTTTTGGATGTTTCTTCGTCGCTATAAAAAATCATCGACAACAGAACCCAACCAGCGCACGACCTTCTACACTGCTTCCTGGCCGACGATTGAAATTAAGTGTCTTTTTGTGTATGTTTATGTGTTTTATTTATTTTCTTCATTTACTCCGCTTTCTGAAAACGGCGGGTTATAAATAAATTACTTACTTACTTACTTACAGCGTTTGTCGGTGCAAGTACCGGCAAGAGCTCTGATAAAAACACTTTCCTAATACCGTTTCTGAAGCCGACATAAGTTCTGTTGGTAATCAGGAAGCTTCTTGTCTGGAAATCAGAATTTTTTGTCGGTGCGGAGATGATAACGACGAAAGCCGGGAAATCAAGCCGATGATCGGATCGAGACCTGATATCTGTTGTTTTCCATTTTTCGATACAATGACTGGGAAAAGTCTTGTCGGTAAAATGGGAGCTCTCTTTTTCGATCTGTTTACATCCGGAATGGATACAAATCTTGTCGTTAAATTCAGTATTTGTGAGCTGTTCGTCAGTGCGAGACTTTTTGATGTGGTGACTGGAATATTCTCGTCGGTAAATCCGAAAATGTACTAACCAAACACTTCTTCGTTCCTTTCTGTTCCTTCATGGTAAACCAACCACACCGGCAAACCTGTTTCCTCGAATTGTTCTTGAGTGATTTCTCTCTTCCCACCCATAAACTGCCCTTTTGGGTTGATATTGCTGTTTACCAATCCGGGAAATAGTCCACTTTATTCAGTGACTTATGAGTTTCAAATGAGACCACCGAGGTGGGATAACACAATTCGGCCACATGGGCGCAGTATGCCATGTTTATCTCAATCGTTCAACCGATTTGGTCCCTAAGCGTTTAAGAAAATGTCCAGGACCCACCTCTAATCCCCCCACAGCACTACCATAATGGTAAGAGGAGGTTCGCGTCACTCGAACGGAGCATTTCCGAAAAATTTCCAGTGGGCCTACCGGTCCAGTACCCCTCAGCTCCACCTTCACCCAACGGACTTCAGATTCGGTTTGGGCCTCAAATTACTTGCCTGGGTCCATGAGTTTTGTACCTTTCAGATTTTATCCCAATCATTACATCCGTTCGGTACTACTGGTATTACAATATTTCCGAGACCTCCTTGCGACAATGTTCTTGGAGGCGGATAAATTCAACATCTTGCGCAAGTTTCAGCGGAATCCGAGCACTTTCCAATGCCCATGCACCCGTTTGGTGCATGGTGAAGTGCTTTGTGAAGCGTATCACAAAGTTACTCTGATCCCTACCTTCCGCTCAGTTATCGGATTTCGTTCGGACACAGAAGCAGCAAATTGAGCTGCTCCCATCAGCAATCAAGTTTCCATAAAACTGGACTGCCCGTTCACTTCACCTGTGCTTTGATGCAACGCATCCTCATACTAAATTTCAACAAAATATCTCAACTCCTTTGAGAGTTATCATGGTAACATACGGACAGACAAACTTCACCAACTCATAGATGCGAATGTTTGGACCCCCCCCCCCCCCCCAAAAAAAAAGCCGCTTACTTTACAAGCGAAAAGACAGCCGCGTAAATCTTCAAGCAGTGAAGTAATCTCTTGCAGTATCTATCACAACTTTTCTGATTTGCAAGACTACTGACTGCATAGTATGTTCCTGGTTCTAGGTGAACCAGGGCTACATTGGTGCAGAAAGTTAATGGCAACAAGCGGCAACAGCGCTTTTTGTCGGCAAATCATTAAATCTTGTCGGTAAAATCTGGGCTTGCCCCCCCCCCCTCCCCCCCCCCCCCACGAAAATGGGCTAGTTTCGCCACTGGTTACAAGTAAGGCCCGACTGTGAGGCGTGGAAAGCATAGGTCTTGGCGCTACTCCCTACTATTTTTTTGCTCTGATAGGAACTAAAGCGTACGGTGGGCCTGAAATTGAGTATGGAGAATTGAAGGAAACTGGGGGTTGGGTACCTTCACTTATGAAAGTTACTAGTTATACAAATGTACAAAACCCCAAGGGGGAATTCATCAGTCGGGGTTGTAATGTAGAAACTACATCGATAGCATTTTTTCGCATACTACACGTGCAGGATAACATTTTACCGCATGTCTACCCATGCGGTAATATTTGTATCGCATGGCAGGATGATGGAAGTCAAATTTATACCTAGGACCGACTGCGTGACCTCGATTTCGCCGGATGTGCAGAGCTGACAACGCTGCGAATAGTTCCGTCACAAAAGAAGCAGGTTGTGAAAACGTCAGTAAACGCTGTAGCGTCTGTTTATACTCAGCTCTATACAACTGTAAATGACGCAACTGTACTGGATGTTCCTCCAGATGCAGTGATAGAGATTTTAAACGGATTGATTGTTTAGGACAGGTCTGTACCCAGTCTAATGGTAGGTTCAGTTTGAGTTTTCTATGGCGTCTATCCAATTCAGTGCCCCTAGCGGAGTAAAGCACGACTGGAAGCGCTACTCGCATTGACACGCAAAACGAAAAAAAAGAAAACTATGCCGAACGAATAGTAATAATAAACAATAGTTGCCTTTTTGATCCGAATTCTCTTTGCGATTCTCCTCGCACTTTTCCTATTTTGCGATTTTAAGCGAATTCTCGAAAATCGAGAACGGGGAAAGCCTCGCCATTCTGCAAAATCGAGAAGTTGCTTCGACGGTGAATCCTCGATTTTCCTCTCTCTGTTCTCCTCCCTGATTGGTCAACAGAGTGCGAGTGTTCAATATGCATAAACACGTATACCGGGTTGCAGACGAGCTGCCAAATTAGTGTTTTTATCAAACGCGAGAATGGAGAAGCTAGAGGAGCAGAAACGGTAGTTGTACGAGAATCGAGAATTCGGATCAACAAGGCAACTAATAACCGTAAGATCAGAAACCCTAGATGTTGCGAAGAGTCTCGGGAGTCAATGCGGAGAATCATTTTCAATCGTGCTTATCCGCTCAGTAGGGGAATCGCGAATTCGATGAAGATTTTAGAAGCATATAAGTAGCTTAGCATGATATATTATGGATTCTTCAGCGGTCTTTAAGGACTTCCGACTGCCGAGGGCAAATGCTTTTAATTTTTATTTGTTACAATGAGGTGAGTGGTCTTTCTGTGGGTTGTGTAACCTTTTTTTGTTACAGAATAAAGTGATTATCGATTTGAGTTAAAGTGTTTATGATCCTGTACATTTTCGTAATTTTCAGTTATTAGCTGCATTCTTTTACGCTGAGCAGTGACTGGAAGTACTCTGACACATGGGCATCTCGGGTTCATGCCGATCTCTGGTAGTGCATGCGTAGGTTAAGGGGCTGGATGGGTTTGTTATATCCGTTAGAGAATGATTGGAAGTTGACTGAAATTGTGTTTGACGAACAATGTATCAAAATGTATTTTGTTCAAAAAAAAAATATGCAGCCGACATAATTACTCTGGATCCACTTTATCTTTGGTTTTATTTATTCTGATTGTTTTAATTAACTTTGCATCGCACCGACACCAGCAAAAGTTGATTCCCCTTCGAATCTGAAAGAGAGTCCTTCTTGATGATGGTGATGATTGTTGGAGCATTCCCCGTCCGTCGAGACTCGCGAGAATACGGGGAGTCAGTCCTTGGGACAAACAAAAACGCGGGGACTCCTCAAAAGGAGTCCTCGGGGAACGGCGAGAACACGCCTATGCATACGTGGATAACCTTCCACAAGTAGCGGAGCGCAATAACAGCATCGGAAAGCGAAGACAGTTTTAGTCGCAGCCGCAGAATACATAGCGGATAACCCAGCGTAGATGGCCAGAATCGCCCTTAAAGTTTAACTGAAAGGCAGCTTATTTTTAAATCCGAAATTTGTACACAGGGAAATGTTCTGACCCATCTAAGGGATTTTCCATTTTTTCACGGGAAGCTCTAGTAATAATGTTCAGAATGTGCGCTACTTGCACGACAACCCACAATTCCTGTGGCGCGGAAAAATTTATAAACATTTAAAACCGAAGATGCTAAGATTGGACAAATAACGCCTGTAGAAAGTAAGAAAATTATCAAGATACGCCTTGAAAGGAATCGGACATATTTAATTTATTTTTCAGCAGTGGCTCACATTTGTACTTGGTAAATATTTCAGGCGTATACTGCATATAGGGACAGGCACATAGAGGCACCATAAATCTGAAAGAATAAGTTCTTTCGATTAAATAATTCTATACGGATAACGGACAAACAAATTAAATCGGGCTTTCCGGACTATTTAAATGAATAAGTGACATGTAACTGGACTGTCGAATTTTGGCCCTATTCGATTAAAATTTAAGAACGCGCTTTATGCGAAAATGCCATACTTTCTGTATTGCTAGAGCAAGTAGTGTTTGCTAGAGGATTTTGTCGACAGCACTTAGCTGGTTCCCATTCAGAAACAAATGAAATGCGTTATTTATTTCATTGAACTTCCCTGACCTAGGCAAAGCTACGCGGCTAGTACACAAAAGAGAGGGCTACGACATGGGCTTGAAATCGGGGGTTAGGGGGGCTGTTACTTTTCCCGTGCACCATCATGATAAGAAGACGACGGTTAGACTGCAAAAACTGACATTTAATCAACAAACAACAAAGAATTTAAACAATGTGCCGATCATTCTAGTTACCGAAAACGCGACGTCGTACCTAAATCACAACAATTTACCGAGAAAACGACGACATCGATCTTTTTTTGAAACTATGGAACATTCCGTCGTTGGGTTTTCCAGGTACTCGACAGGAAAGATCGATATTCGCGTTATAGCTTGCGGAAGCACCATGGAATAATCTTAAAAAAGCAAAGGAACAGGAGGGAGGGAATAGAAGGAAAGGCTACTTAAACGTAGAAAAGTGTACTAGGAGGAAAGGCACGGCACACTTTCTTTTCAATTCCCCCCGCTTGGGATTCTTTTCCTATTTCTTCTCGAGAATTCCAGTCTTTCATTCCTTCTCACTGCTGAACCAACAGGCCTTTCCTTTCCTCTATTTCTACCCAAACGAAACCTTTCCCCCTTTTTAATAGTATTCTTTCCGTTCCTCATGGTGCATCTTTGGTCCATTTAGAAGCCTTTCCTCCTGCACCGTGCCCTTCTTTTCCTTCGTTGGGACTACACGAGGAAAGGTTAGTAAAACGACGGAAGGTATCCCAGTCCAATGCAACCTTTCCTTCTTCTTTGTCTAGTTAACCAGCGGTCTTTACTTATATTCGCCAGTTCTTGCCTTTCCTCCTAACTTAAAGGACACCTGAACAATGAAACCATACTTGAACACACCATGGAGAATGCATTTACAGACATGGACACGTAGAGCATTTTTCTCCTGACCGTGACTTTTCAAAATAGGGATGATTGTTTGCGGAGGTTTGCACATGCAGACTCCAAGACAAAAAGCGCAATTCATTCAAATCTTGTACAGCGCTGGCCGGATCGTATTGGAATTTCTTCTAGATATACGTTTGGGCTTATCTGGTTAAAAAATATTCGAGAAGAAGGGTTGATTGGAGACATTTGTTCATTTCTAAAATTGCTCGGTACTGAAATAAGGACAGATGCAAAATGGAGCAAAAATCATAGCTTGGAAATGGTATTTGGTATTTGGATTGGGTTTTCTGCAGGCAATGTTAACGGACGTCATACAGATAGGGATGATACTTGGTACTCTTCATTCAGGTGTCCTTTGAAGAAGGTCGGTCCGGAGGATTCCTTTTCGTCTAACAAAATAAAACCTTTCCCAGATTTTCACATTTATGGTGTCCTTTCATCGCGGATGCCACCATGATTCACAAGCCTCCTGACTCATAGTCTCCCTCTTTCTTTAGTCTGGCCAAACACCTCACGATTTTTTCCCTGGCCTGAACTACCGTTGACTTTAATCTCCCATAGCACATATTTTACCACCGATGGCACTCACTTTACAATTCCCCGCCTCCTTAGTTCTAAGAATCGCAAGGGAAGCATGATTTGGCTGTAAAAAGACTGTCGACCCGAAACTGCAATAGCAACCACTTTACCGTCAATACTCATTCATTTTTCAATTCTCTGACTCCTTCGCAGAGCAGAATAACACTAAGGAGTAGTGCCAAGACCTATGCTTTCCATGCTTTGCAAACGGGCCATATTCCTTGCGCCGCTCACTACGCTTCCGGCATCTAAAGCGAGACTAACTTGCAGGTCTGGAAATTTCCAGGAAAACAAAGGTGCGGTTTTCACACACTACGGAAATAACGGAGGCTGTATCATTTTTTTTTGCTATGCTCGGAACAGGCCCGTATCCAGGAATTTATTGGGGGGGGGTTGCCTGCGGGTCGCACAAAAATAGTACAAAAAAGACATGGATCAGACGGAAAAGCCTATAAAAATGAGTATTTTTGTATGTGTCGGGGGGGGGGTCAACCCCATACCCCCCCCCCCCCCCTGGATACGGCCTTGGTTCAGAATATGAAGTTATCGGAGCTAGCGCTGGTGAACGGCTGAATGAGTTTAAGTAGGGACGTTTTTTATCGCTAGTTTCGCTGCTACTCGACTGTGTGTCACTTTTTTAAAGTCTTGGCGCTACTCTCTATGGTTATTTTGCTCTGCTCCTTCGTTCTAACAATAACAAAGAACTGGTCAAGCTAACACGAACAAGCCTACAAGCTAATTATCTGAAAAACACTGTAACTCGAAAAGGCATTGGGGTCATCTAAGCTGGATACCTTACTTGTATCATGGACCTTCTGGCGAGTTTAGATCAATTTCCTCACTGTTAAGACGAAGGAACGGCGCAGAATCGGAATCAGCCTTTGGTTCCGACCCGCTGTACAGATTAGCAGAGCTGCAAAAAAAGAGGTTTTCAATAAATCATGCTTATAGTTTAACTGAAAAGCCAGGTTACTCGTCATATAAATAATAATAATAATAATATATTGCATAAACAATAAGGGCACAAGGCCTCTACAAAGTTCTCTTAAAACATTTTGGGTCATGTATTCCGGTTACAAATATTTCGTCCATTTCTTTCCTGAATCCGCTCAGTGGTGGAGAGTTTGCTCTTTCTTCGGGCAGTTGATTCCAGTGAAGCGGGACTCGATTTCTGAAACTCCACCGTCCGATCGTCCACTGAATGAATGAATTTATTCCCAATAAAGTCCACGGGCCATGGCGGGAAACATACCACAATAACAAAAAACAGAATATCATACACTCCAAAAACAAACCAAAAATCAACTTCTATAAAAAATAGTTCACGGAAGACCTCTCTCCGGTGAGTTTTAGGCTAGGGTCACGCAAGTTGTTGACATTGAAGTTGATGATGTCGTCAACTTCATGTTTCCATACATACCGTCGCATAGCTTGTATGTTTCATTGAGGCCCCCGTGTGGAGGGCCTCAAACTTTTTTCTTTTTTTAAGTTTAACGGAAAAGGGCTGAGATAGGACAATGGACTAGGACTAGTATGACCAAGTTTTGATACGGGGCTTAATTAATTAATTAATTTTTTAACCCGCTAAATGAACAAAAGCGGAGTATAAACAAAAAAAAAAAGAAAAAATACAACAAAAACGACTAAATACACAACAAAAACACTTGATTATTTAAGGAGGCGGACAAACCCAAGATGAGCTGGGAGAGCCTTCACTGTCTGGGGGAGTTTATTAGCAAGCTCAACTAGCTTTCTGGTTATATCTGGAAGCCCGAAAACTGAAATAAGGTTGCGGTTCCGATACCATGGAGGCAAATACAGTAGAAAACGCGAGAACCGAAAGTAATAAGAACGTAACGACCGAATATCTTTTCGCCCGAGGATGGGATAAACACCAGAAAGAAACAAAACTGAATGAAAAGCTTAGTAAGAAAAAGCTTAGAAAGAAACAAAAGCTTAGTTCTAGTCACAATCAATACCGGCTAGGACAGACCCCGATTAAGTTCAAAGATTTGTTCTGAAACTGTCGAAGTTTAACATTAGGTGCAGGTCTGGGATACGAGAAAAAAGATGGGCAGGCCTCCGACTGAAAAAAAGGCGTGAACCAACCTCGAGTGTTCGATCTACGCCGGGAAAACAAGTCGACAGAGCAAATCTATAGCACAACAGACTTCTTTGCTTACCTGGTAAGCTCCCTCTGTAAGTCTTGCATCTGCGCATGGCAGGCAGCAAAGTATCTCGCCTGCGCCGACACAAAATCCTGCAGGTGCCGTAAGTGACTGGAATGCGCCGCAACCACTCCTTCCATCAAGAGTTGGGTGACTTCCGCTTGGCGGTCGAACTCCGACTGAGCTATCCGCACCTCGCGCTCTGCCTTGAAATAAATCAGAAAGCCCAAATACTAAAGTATCATTTCGGGCTTCCTTGCGATTCCAAAACAGCCTTTTGGTCGCGACAATCGACACTATGGAGTCGGACACCTGCTCGTTAATGTAGCTATGGACGGGATCGTCACTGCCACTACATTGCTACCCCCCTCCGGTAACTTACAGAAAAATTCTTCCGACGACAGTAGTTGCGTTTTTGCAAATACCATGGTATCTGTTACTACGGTAAATGGATCTGCAACCAGTCGTTTTTGCAGTAACCGTGGTATCTGATATACGGTTGCTCTGCAAAAACGATAATTGCCGAAATTGTGCTTTTCGAAGTCATCCCAAAAGAACAAGAGCTACGAGCTCATATGGCACTTGTACGAGTAGGCTGTACAAGAAAGTAGATGAGAACGTCACAAAATACACCCGCCATCCAAAAATGCGGTTCGGAAATAGAAATAGGATATTTAGTTTCACTCATTTCTGAGCAGTTCCGACATCGTCTCGATTGTCTGTAGCAAATGCACATGACTGTTCAAACTTTCATCCCAATAAATCCATTTGTTTGATCCTTAGACGTGCTACACGATTTCCGGTACTCACTCTATCTCCACCTACCGTGACCGAATCTGGTTCGGAATAAAAAAAAAATCGACCACCTAAAGCTTCTTCGTTTATACCATCTATCAAGTTTCACTCGAATCTGAGCATTTTTGGAAAGTTCCGGTACCCCCCCCCCCCCTCCCAACAACGTTGTCGGAGCCGGTCCGGGCCCGATCTCTTAATTCCCTGTTCCTGTCCATCAAGTTTGACTGAAATTGGAGCATAGCCTATCTGCAAGTTTCCAATACCCCCCCCCCCTACCTTGGCCGAATCCGTCCCAGACGCCAAATAACAAATCTAGGCCGCATAAACTCGGCACTGTCGAATTTGCATCTCATTCGGTCCATCCGTTTGGTTTTTGTGCATGTCAAAGGTCCACCCACCCCCAATTCCCCTAATCGTGGTCGCATATGGTTCGAACGCATGTTTTACATGTCGAGGCCATCGATTCGTATCACCCATGAAGTTTCACTCGAATCAGACCACTCGTTCGCAATTTATAGAAGTCAATTTCCATATTTCTCTTCTCTTGCTCCCCCAAAAATGCTCGGATCTAGGAACGGAAGTTTCCGGGGGTATGTTGTGTCAGGTTCTTAAGTCAAGATAATTCGGGTCGCTAATATGCCTGCAAAGTTTTGTTGTCGTCTTACATCTGGAACTATTCTAACTCACGACTACCGGAATTCCAGGAAACCCCCTCCAACTCCCCCCACAGAGCCCCGAAACCATCTGGCATGGTCAATTTCATCTAGGCCTAATGCTTGTTCCATCCATTAAGTTTCGTCCCAATCCCTCTGCTTTTAGAGTTTCTTGAGTTTTCCACCCCCCCCCCCCCCATCCACACAGGTATCGGACCCGACCCAGACGTGACACTGAACGTCCGAGGCGATAGCTCACCAGACAAGTTTCATTCAAATCCGATCACCAGTTCAAAAGTTATGCACGCCACTAGATTCCGGACTCGCCATCCACCCACTCCCCCCACGATGGTCGAGTCGGGGAAACGGCTGTTCTCAAGTCAATCTGTTCGGATCCCTGACATACCTGCCAAGTTTCATCGCCCTAGGACATCAGGAAGTATGCCGAACTCGCGGGATCGCTAGAAATCCGGACTCCCACCCCAACTCCCCCACAGTGCCCTGATCCGGTCCGGTTATGTCAATGACGTGTCTAGGACCTGTGCTTGTTTTTCCCACCAAGTTTTATCCCGATCCCTCCACTTTAAGCGTTTCTGAAAATTTCCGGTTCCCTCCTCCAACTCCCCCCAGCGTCATCGGATCCGGCCCGGATTTAAAGTGAGATGTCTGAGACACGAGGTCATCCTAAATATCAATTTTCATCAAGATCCGATCACCCGTTCGCAAGCTAAAAATACCTCAAATTTTGGCTTCACCCTCCCTCCACTCCCCCCCCAGATTTTCGAATCGGGGAATTGACGATTTCCTATTTAATCTGGTCGGGTCCCAGACATGCCTGTCAATTTCCATCGTCCCAGCAAAGCAGGAAGCATGGAACTCGCGGGATCACTACAAATTCGGACTTCTCCCTCCCCCCCAACTCCACCAAAGTGAGCGGATCCGTTCCGGTTATATCAGTCTCGTATCTAGGACTTTTGCTTGTACTTTCCACCAAGTTGCATCCGGATCCCTCCACTCTTAAGTGTTTTCCAAGATTTCCGGTTCCCCCTCCAACTCCCCCCAGTGTCACCGGATCCGGTCTGGATTTAAAATGGAGGGTCTGAGACACGAAGTCCTTCCATATATCAAGTTTCATTAAGATCCGATCACCCGTTCGTAAGCTAAAAATATATCATTTTTCCTATTTTTTTCGGATTCCCCCTCCCTCCACTCCCCTCCAGATGGTCGGATCGAGGAAGCGACAATTTCTAATTTAATCTGGTCCAGTTCCTGATATGCCTGCCAAGTTTCATCGTCCTAGCTTTTCTGGAAGTGCCCGAACTAGCAAAACCGGGACCGACAGACCGACTGACAGACAGAAATTACAATCGCTACATGGCACTTGAGTAAGCTCAAGTGCCATAAAAACTGATATTCAGTCACACCACTAAGTGCCAAACTTCTTTCCCACCAATCTGACGGAAATAAAAACCCCTTTTTACCGTGATATCAGATACCATTATAACTGCAAAAATGATTTTAGACCGTGGTATCAGATACCATGGTATCTACAAAAACGCAACTAGTGCAACGGATATAACATTATCCAGGGCTTTCTTGGACACATTAAAGTCGAACCGAAACCTGACACTATTCCACTATTTTCCTTCTCATTATCAAGTGACACCGCTTATTTTTTATTTTACTTTCTCGGTTGTTTTCTTGCGTTTGCTGTCTCGCCAAATCTACTCTTCCAATCGAGAATTTTTCACAATTGAGCCACGCCTTTCGCGTCGTTCGTGATTGGTTCAGTCGGAGATACAGGTGTACAAACCGATCAGAGACAATGTTTTTTTCATTTCTGGAACGCAGCAATTGTTGGCAGTTATGCGCAAACAGTTTACGCCTACCTCTTTCACTAGTTGTTGCAGATTATTTCCTTCCTTTGATTTCTGCAGCATGTAATTAGATACACAGTTAAACTCACAGGCTTCATAGTAAAGCATTCTCTGAACTTCATGTGGGGGACTGATAAAATAAAAATAAAAAATAAAGTTATGGCCTCATCTTCAACCACGGACCTTCCTAATCTATCGTCAACAAGTCTAACCACTTACGAAGAAAGACCGAACAACATGAACAAAGTGGGAAGTGCAAAAAACACCCCACCACGACGAAACAAATATGGCGGTTAGTTCGAAGACGAACAATGACGGCTAGGGAAGAATCAACCCTTTTTCAGAAGTGATTAACTTACGAGAACGATAATTGTAAGCTAATTGTTTCATCTTATTTTTTTTTTCTCATCGTATCTGCGAGATGCTGCGTCGCATAGCCTGGATCGATATGTGTAAGGCGGCAAAAACCAAGGGTGGTAGTGGTACCATGTTTTACGTTAACATAAAAGTTATATTTTCGGACAATGCAAATCCCAATTTGGTTAAATGCGAATGGCCAATAATGTATCAAAAACCACTGACAACTCCTGAATGACCAAGCACTAAGACACAAACGAGCTTATAAATTTTATCTCCACAAGTGAAGATTACTCTAACGTCGTTTGAGGTTTAGTTCAAGACACAACCGGCGTCATTTCAATTTTAATTCAAGATACAACTGACGTCGTTTGAAGTTTATCAAGAGCGGATGGTTTCATACTCTCACGTCAATGTGCACCATTGCATCCGCTCTGAATCTTCACATGTGCAATTAAATACTAGAAGTACTAGAGGGTCATATTCGCTTCGCTATGCACATATAGTTAGTTAAGCGCTGACAAAAAGACCGACACAACAGCAGTATTCCGCCAGGAGCGATCAACCGGGAAATAGCGAATTGAAGCCGAACGGCCATATATAGGGTTTGAAGCCAAGCTGACCATTCATTGCCAACAAAAATAGAAAAAGTACGTTTTCGCGGTTTTTTCTTGATCAGCTAGTTATTCCTCTAAGATGATGTGCAAGTGGTAAACAAATTTCAGATATTTCGGTTACACTTCCGGCCATACTCACGTTATCTTGTGCGGAAAGACTTTTGGCTTTCCTCAAGCGGTTTTTGGCGGAGTCCAAATCCAATCGCTTATTCTCCAATAGCTTCTTCTCGCGGGCGTAAGTTCGCACGTCGTTGTCCAGAAAACGCTTCAAGGGCTCGACAAAGCTGTTTGTAGCGGACGCTGCGAATTCCCGTTCACGGGATCCCAGATGCCGCTGACTCAGTCCCACTTTTATCAGTGTGCTGCCTAAAAGAGATAGCAAGTGGTGCAGTTCTAAAACATGGTTTTCTTTTTGAAGTTTGAAGAGACCGAAAGGTATACTATCAAGGACCGATAGTCCTATAGGGTAGCTCCGAGTGCCAATACTACATCAGGAGCTCCCGCACCCTTATGTCGACAAGCAGACCATAGAGAGATTGCACCCTACCCGACGAAAACGAATATTGCTACACCGTCAGGGGAGCATAAAAAAAATACAAAAATTGGGAGGTATAGGACTTTCAACTTTGAAATTATATTAGCGGCGTTTGATCATCATTTTGAACCAGGGACTTGCCGGAAATGTTAATTGGGCTATTCCTTAGTCGTAAAATTCCATTTCCGCAGAAGAATTTCTATGGAAGTAAGAGCTTGAAGACTTAACAAAACCGGAGTCTCAAATTCTATTGGTCGGTTATGACGTGCCATTTTAAAAACCAACCAACAGGAAGCAGGATCGTTTCCGTAGGGAAAGTCTTAAAACTCCCATTCTGATCAAACTTTTCTATAAAGCTCTGATTCTAAAATTAAGAAAAAATCAGGGAATTGTTTCCAGCTAAAAACAGGCTTATGATAGTAACAAAACGTGGATAATCTGTTCTCAAAGTCAGTAGTCCTATACTTCACAATGTTTAAATTACTCTTTTTCTACTTCTATCCGTTTTCGTTGGGTATCATAGGCAGCAATCTCTCTATCGAGTGTACGGGAGTCCTATGCGAGCTGGCTCCGCTCAGGACCGAGAACAGTCTGGAATTTTTGCATGTCGGAGAAAGTCCATACAATATATGCAGTAGGAGGCCAATGGAACCATTGCAAACGTTCTCCTAACTGTCTCATTACCAAGACAGAAGCATATATATATCGGCAGATATCAGTTAGCTTATACTCTGGCCTACTAACCATATGCAGTTCCAGGTCCAACTTCGTTTCCTGCTCTTGTCATATCAGATCCAAGACATTCTAAGTTTGTCATCCGGGTTGGCTTGTGACCCTCGATTTTCTCCATAATATAGTCTTCCATTCGGTTGCCTGAAATGACAAGGTTAAGGTTCAAGGTTTTTTTATTCTTACTTTATCTAATACATAAACATTAACAATACTATACACTGCACTTACAATTATTTCAGGGTTTGAACCGGAGAGAAGAAAAACATTGGATGGTTCAGACCCTAAACAAAACTTTAGAGTTGCAGTTCGGGCCAAGGTTCTGGGTTCTATCTCAAGTAACTAACCAAATGAACCAATCTATAGTTTTCATATTTCTACTAGCCCCCCCCCCCCCCTCTCCAACTGCACCTTATCCTACACATAAGAACACTTGGCTGTGAAAACAAAGCAAAAAATGCAAAACCTAAAATGACATTTGGCCAGACCAAGTTACCAATGTTCTTCCAGCCAAAATCAGGAATCCTCTCAGCAGGGGCGTCGCAAGTGCATTTTAGGTGGGGGGGGGGGGGGGGGGGGGGGGGGGGTGCAGAGCCAAAATTTTACCGAATCTTTCAAAAATTTTACCGAATCCTAGAACTAAGAATTCGAGCTTTAAATTCTGGAACAGAAACGATTACGTAGGAAGAGTAACAATAAGGGGCAGCATGAAAGACGCTAAGCCAACTATCAGGCGGCGTTTTGGCGAAGCCCACATGTAGAATATATTGCCGGGGATGGTTGCAGTAACAGCTTCTATCTATTATAGCCAATAGAAAACTAAATCTAGTGCAGCAGGCCAAAATTTTTTGAATCAATTTTTTTTTTTGTATTCTAAAATTTAACTGCTTCTCTGACAAATTCTATCATTTACCGTTGATTAATACCGAATTTTTTTATTTATTTTTCTTCAAAATTTAATTTCCATCTAAATTCTAGCTTTTAATTTTTCAAAATCTCAATCCTAAAACTGGCTTAAAACCCCCGTCAAATGACGCGCCCTTCCACAAAATAGAGAATATTACGAAAAGTGCTGCAGGCGGAATTCTCGAAATATGTATGATTAGATATTCTTTTGGGGATCCAAAATAAAAGTAAGGACTATCGATGGTATCATAGATCATCCCTTTTGTCTGCGAACAGTGCTTCACTCGACCTCTTCTGAGGTTTGTGGTAGCTTCCGAATCCTGGCAGTTATAACGAATAAATTACCGAATCCCAGTTATTATACTGAATAAGTTTAGACGATAGCATGTTCGGGATTCTGTATAACTACCGTATCCCGGATACTATACCAAATTGTTTTGGTGTCGAAAGACTACCCAACAATGTTCTTATTCGGTATACTTTCGTCGAAACTGGAACAAAGTCAGGATTTGTGGTTAACTTCCTAATCCTGGAAATTATACTGAGTAAATTACCGAATCCTAATCATGATACCAAATAATTTTGAACCAATAGCTTATTCGGGATTCTGTGTAACTACGAAATCTACATAAACATGCCGAATAGTTCCGTCATCGAAAAATTACCAAATGATTTCAGTAAATTCTCTCACCAAATTCGTGATAACTACCGAATACTGGCAGTTATACCAAATCCCGAACATTATACCGATGAAAATGTGTACATCTGTATAACTACAGAATCTCTGTAAATATATCGAACAGTTCTGCTATCGAAAAAAAACCCGAACAATTATAGTAAAATTATTATTAGCCCAAAATTTTACAGAACCTCAAAAGGTGGGGGGGGGGGGGGCTGCACCCCCCCCCCTTGCGACGCCCCTGCCTCCCAGACAGTGCACTTAAATCGAGAGAGTCTTTGTGTCTTTCTGTTAACTACAACGCTTCTTAGGAGAAAGAGGGATACAAGCTAGCACTTCTACTTCTTACACCATTTAGGATTCTGTATAACTACAGAATCTCCGTAAATATATCGAACAGTTGTGCTATCGAAAAAAAAAACACGAACAATTATAGTAAAATTATTATTAGACCAAAATTTTACAGAACCTCAAAAGGAGGGGGGGGCTGCACCCCCCCCCCCCCCTTGCGACGCCCCTGCCTCCCAGACAGCGCACTGGTAAGTCGAGAGAGTCTTTGTGTCTTTCTGTTAACTACAACGCTTCTTAGGAGAAAGAGGGATACAAGCTAGCACTCCTACTTCTTACAATTTCTGTCTTCAAAACTGGAAAAATGATTCTTGACAACTTTTTTATCTTCAAATCCACTATTCCTCTTCTACGGGAATCGCAGTCTGTTGGCAATTTAGTAAAGGACTAGTATGCCTACTTCTCCCTGGATAGTTTAACAGCCAGAGCATAATTGTTTCCTGTTCATAAACATTAACAAGCAAGCTTAGAGTAGGTTACCTGGGTTGGGTGTGATAACAGTTTCAACATCTTGAACTAATTTCTCAGACCAGGATTTTGTCAGTTCACTCCGGTTCACCAGATTTTCATAGTGAGCATCCAATTCTGTCTTTTCTGAGGTTCCAAGCTTTTCTTCGGTAAACTAAAAGCAAAAGGACTTGGGATTAAGAAGAAAACTTTGATTCTAAGGATACGGTACTAAACAAATAGCACCACTCCCTGGTCACTCAACCACCAAGTTTTCTAGTGAAGTCTTCTGTGACAAAGTGGTTCTATAAGAGTATTTAGTGCATGACTGAGATGTCATAAAATAACCAACTGTAATTCTAAGTCTAAACTGGAAATGCCTCCGCTCAAAGAATGGGCTCTAGACATGCCAACAGTGGGCAACAGGATACACTAGGGTTATGCTTTTTTGAACACTTGAACAATTTTTGAACACAGATTTTAGACCACCTTGGTTGTGTATTTGCCACTGAAACAGTCAAATGGGTAAGACAAAATTAAGAACTTGACATCAGCTAAGAGATGAGTCTATCAGCTTTCTTTTGATATACATAATGAAATCAAAATCCTTTAGTGTGATTTATTATTTAATATTATTTTCTTCTTTTGAAATGGCACTGTCTAGGGAACCGGGAGCCGTACTTTGTGTCAGATGGGCTGCGGAACCGGTAGTTCTCATGGAAACCAAACCATATGAGCTGCGATTCCGGTATCTGACGTCATTGACTAACAGAAACTTGTATGTGCTGGCTCCCGTTCCGGTAGTAAGTGGAAAAAGCTCACGGAAACTTCATCGCACCAGCTTCTCGTCCGGTAGCCACACGGAATTGTGTACTAAAAAGCTAGGGAGCCGGTAGTTGATACCGGAAACTGTATAATTGGAGCTTCTGTTCCGGTAGTGTCTACGAGGAGTATAGAACTCATGGAATAGTTTGGATGAGAGCTAGGATGCTGGGATTTTCACTGACTAGAGAAAATAACATGGGAAAAAATCCACCACCGGAACCCATATATTGAGAGCTAAGGTACCGGTAGCAACTACTATTTGGTTGAAAATGACCAGCTCACGGACACAGACGACTATGGGCTAGGGTTCCGGTAGGAAAAAAAAAAATTGAACTCACGGACCCATGTCAGTGCAGACTAGGAAACCGGAAGTGAATATTTTTAACTCACGGAACCCAACTTCTGTGGGCTGGGGTTCCGGTAGGGCCAAAAAATGAAGATTTAAAAAAAAGAAATTAAGCCCATAGCCATCTGTATCCGTGAGCTGATAATCTTCAATCAAATAGTTGTTGCTACCGGTACCTTAGCTCTCAATACATAGGTTCCGGTAGTGAATTTCTTCCAATGTTATTTTCTCTAAGTCAGTGAAAATCAAGGCATCCTAGCTCTCATAAAACTATTCTGTGAGTTCTATATTCCACGTAGACACTACCGGAACACAAACTCAAATTGTACAGTTTCCGGTATCAACTACCGGCTTCCTCGCTTCTGAGTACACAATTCCGTGAGACTACCAGACGAGAAGCGGGTGCGATGAAGTTTCCGTGAGCTATTTCCACTTACTACCGGAACTGGAGCCAGCACATACAACTTTCTGTTAGTCAATGACGTCAGGTCCTGGAATCACAGCTCATATGGTTTGGTTTCCGTGAGAACTACCGGTTCCGCAGCCCATGGGACATAAAGTACGGCTCCTGGTTCCCTAGACAGTGCCTTTTGAAATACCTACTTCACTTCAGACTGCCATGAAAGTAAGGCAAAGTCTTGAAAGACCAGTCCAGTAAACAGAGGGTTTGGAATAAACTGAGCAAAAGATCCCAAATAATAACAGCTGTGGCTTAATTTTGTTTATGTAGATTTGCTAGCTTTGACTTTGGTCATGTTTTTCATGTTACTAAAGGAAAAGCTAGACTAGGCCACATTCAAAGCTCCATACCCCTACTGTTCAGGAGAGATACCCACCCTCGAATGTAACCTCAAACTTGGGACTCAAAACTTGTAAAAGGAGATTATGAGCGTGTTCCACCCTTGTAACAATAGTTACTATTAGTTACTATTTCCGTTCCATCCTCACGAAAAGTTACTACGCTGACCGTTCCAACCTTGTCGGAATAGTAACTAATAGTTACTATTTGCTTGCCATGCTCGGGAGCGTGGTAAGCGTAGTAACTACGCATCTCTGGAACGTGATTGGTCGGATTCGCCCCTGGCGTGAGATCCTGCTGGAAAATAGAAAAATCGTTCCAGCCTTGACTGCAAAAAGCCAGAATTCGTGACGTCATGCGTAGTAACTACGGTAAGTGCGGTAAGTAGGATGGAACACGCTCTATAGGATTGACAAATATTCTGAACAAAAACATACTATGACAAGCTCTCTCCTAAACTCTTCACCAGCTTGAAGTTTTCGCCCACCGCCCGACCACCCAAAAACGCCCAACACCAAATTATGGGGCGTTGGGTGGTAATGGGTGGCAGTGCTTAGAATGCCAAAGAACTTTTTTTAGAAATGTCCACCAAATCAACACCCACAGTGAAATTTGTGAAAAGTCAAATGACCTAATAAAGTCTGGTTCTGGGCGTTGGGCGGTAAGGGCGGCAGTACCTGAAACGCCCAGACAAAAAGTGAAGAAGCTCCCATTAAGTCACCGCCCACATTAAAATTCACGAAAATTCGAATGACCTGATTATCTCCGGGCTTTGGGTTGTAAGATCGACTTAGTTTGAATTGCCCAAGTTAAGAATGGAAAACATCCACCAAATCACCAACCACTTTAAAATTTCCAAAAATTCAAATAAGCTAACTAAATTTGGGTGTTGGGTGGCACTCATTGATAGCCAAGGCGAAAAATGGAGGAACACCCACCAAATCACCGCCATCGGTAAAATTCGCGAAATTCAATTTGGCAAGAAATGGAAACAAAATCCACCAAATCTCCGCCCACATTACAGTTCGCAATATTTCGAATATCTATTTGTGTAAGGGCTTTCTGCGGTAAGCCTGTCTGTGCTTAAAACTCCCAGGCAAAAAATGGCAAAATGTACCCATTCTCAAACGTTATAATTAACATCCCCGTTGGTCACCGCCCACTTTACAATTTCGGATTAGCCAAGTATGTACGGGCGCTGGGCGGTACCGACTCAGTACTCATTCGACTTTTCGTTGAATGTATTAAGATGATTTGGTGGAGGTTTCATCATCTCTTGCCTGAGCGGTTTAAGCACTGTTGCCCTTACCAACCAACGCCAGGACATCGTTGGCTTATTTGAATTTTTCCCAAATCCAACGTGGGCGGTGACTAACGGGGATATTAATTATAATGTTAAATTAATGGGGACATTTTGCCATTTTTTTTGCCTGGGAGTTTTAAGCACAGAGAGGCTTACCGCACAAAGCCTCTACACATAGATATTCGAAATTTTGCGAACTGTAACAGGGGTGGGGATTTGGTGGTTTATTTTTTCCATTTCTCGCCAAATCGAAGGTCACAAATTCTATCGCGGGCGGTGATTTGGTGCATGTTCCTCTTTTCGAGAACTTGAATGTGGTCAGTGATTCTGTGGACCTTCACCATGTCTTGCCTGGTCGATTTAAGCACTGTTGCCAACCAACGCCTGGACATCGCTAGCTCATTTGAATGTTTGCCAAACTTAACATGGGCGCTGATTCGGTGAACATTTATCCCTTTTTGCGCCTTGGCGTTTAAGCACTGCCACGCTTACCGCCCCACGCTTGGACACCTTTACCCCATTTAACTTTTCGTGAATCTGAATGTGCGTGATAATTTGATGGGCCTTTCTCGGTTTTATGTTTGAGCGTTTCAGGAACTGCCGCCCTTACCCTATGACTGTAAAGTGGCCGGTGATTTGGTGGATATTGTTCACTTCTAACCTGTGCACTTTAAGCACTGTCGCCCTTACTACCCAGCACCTGGACAAAATCAGCTCATCTGAATTTCGTGAATTTTTATGTGGGCGGTGGTTTGGTGGGCGTTTCTCCATTTTTAGCCTGGGCGTTACAAGCACTGCCGCCCTTACCGCCCAATGCCCAGACTTTATTAGGTCATTTGACTTTTCACAAATTTTAATGAGGGTGTTGATTTGGTGGACATTTCTAAAAAAGAGTTCTTAGGCCATCCGAAGGTCATCCAGTCATCCGAATTTTCGTGAATTTTAATGTGGGCGGTGATTTAATGGGAGCTTCTCCACTTTTTGACTGGGCGTTTCAGGTACTGCCGCCCTTACCTCCCAACGCCCAGAAATAGCTGACTCATTCGACTTTTCGCGAATTTTAATGTGGGTTGTGATTTGGTGGAGGTTTCATCATGTCTTGCCTGAGCGGTTTAACCACTGTCGCCCTTACCAACCAACGCCTGGACATCGTTGGCTCATTCGAATTTTCGTGAATTTCGTGAATTTTTATGTGGGCGGTGGTTTGGTGGGCGTTTCTCCATTTTTAGCCTGGGCGTTACAAGCACTGCCACCCTTACCGCCCAATGCCCAGACTTTATTAGGACATTTGACTTTTCACAAATTTTAATGTGGGTGTTGATTTGGTGGACATTTCTAAAAAAAAAGATCTTTGGCCATCCGAAGGTCATCCGAGTTTTCGTGAATTTTAATGTGGGCAATGATTTAATGGAAGCTTCTCCACTTTTTGACTGGGCGTTTCAGATACTGCCGCCCTTACCGCCCTTACTACCCAACACCTGGACAAAATCAGCTCATCTGAATTTCGTGAATTTTTATGTGGGCGGTGGTTTGGTGGGCGTTTCTCCATTTTTAGCCTGGGTGTTACAAGCACTGCCGCCCTTACCGCCCAATGCCCAGACTTTATTAGGTCATTTGACTTTTCACAAATTTTAATGAGGGTGTTGATTTGGTGGACATTTCTAAAAAAGAGTTCTTTGGCCATCCGAATGTCATCCAGTCATCCGAATTTTCGTGAATTTTAATGTGGGCGGTGATTTAATGGGAGCTTCTCCACTTTTTGACTGGGCGTTTCAGGTACTGCCGCCCTTACCTCCCAACGCCCAGAAATAGTTAACTCATTCGAGTTTTCGCGAATTTTAATGTGGGTGGTGATTTGGTGGAGGTTTCATCATGTCTTGCCTGAGTGGTTTAAGCACTGTCGCCCTTACCAACCAACGCCTGGACATCGTTGGCTCATTCGAATTTTCGTGAATTTTGTGAATTTTTATGTGGGCGGTGGTTTGGTGGTCGTTTCTCCATTTTTACCCTGGGCGTTACAAGCACTGCGGCCCTTACCGCCCAATGCCCAGACTTTATTAGGACATTTGACTTTTCACAAATTTTAATGTGGGTGTTGATTTGGTCGACATTTCTAAAAAAAAGATCTTTGGCCATCCGAAGGTCATAGTTTTCGTGAATTTTAATGTGGGCGGTGATTTAATGGGAGCTTCTCCACTTTTTGACTGGGCGTTTCAGGTACTGCCGCCCTTACCGCCCAACGCCCAGAAATAGTTGACTCATTCGACTTTTCGCGAATTTTAACGTGGGCGGTGATTTGGTGGAGGTTTCATCATCTCTTGCCTGAGTGGTTTAAGCACTGTCGCCCTTACCAACCAATGCCTGGACATTGTTGGCTCATCCGAATTTTCGCCAAATTCAAAGTGGGCGGTGATTTAATGCGCGTTTCTCCTTTTTTGCGTGGGCGTTTCAAGCACTGCCGCCCTTACCGCCCAGCGCCCGTACATACTTAGCTAACCCAAAATTTCGAGAGTTGTAATGCGGTCAGTGATTTGGCGGACGTTCACCATGTCTTGCCTGGGCGATTTAAGCGCTGTTGCCAACCTTACCAACCAGCCTGGACATGGCTAGCTCATTTGAATTTTTGCCAAACTTAACATGGGAGTTGATGCGGTGGACATTTCTCCATTTTTCGCCTGGGCGTTTAAGCACTACCACGCTTACTGCCCCACACTTGGACATATTTACCTCATTTGACTTTTCTTGAATCTGATCGTGTGCGGTAATTTGATGGGCGTTTCTCCGTTTTTGCTTGAGCGTTTCAGGAACTGCCGCCCTTACCCCCCAGCACCCGTACATACTTAGCAAATCCAAAATTTCGCAGACTGTAAGGCGGGCGGTGATTTGGTGGGTATTGTCCACTTCTAACCTGAGTTTAAGCACTGTCGCCCTAACAACCCAATGCCTGGACAAAATCAGCTCATCTGAATTTTCGTGAATTTTAATGTGGGCGGTGATTTGGTGGGCGTTTCTCCATTTTTAGCCTGGGCGTTACAAGAACTGCCGCCCATACCGCCCAATGCCCAGACTTTGTGAGGTCATTGGACTTTTCACAGATTTTAATGTGGGCGTTGATTTGGTGGATATTTCTAAAAAAATTCTTTGCCATTTTAAGCACTGCCACACATTACTGCCAAATGCCCTATAATTTGGTATTGGGCGTTTTCGGGTGGTTGGGCGGTGGGCGAAAACTTCAAGCTGGTAACTCTTCATTATTTTTGGACTAGTTATAATGCACTCTAACACCCACGCTTTTCCCTGTACTGAAAAAAGATTAGCCTATCAATCAGTATCACCTTTTGCCTTTTGCATATGGTAATTGAGAAAATAGGACCTAAACTGCTAAAGCATTGTCCTAATAGGTGTAATAAGGTGAATAGCGCTATACGCGATGTTTACGTCTTAATACACACGCCTGTTCAAATACAACCCAAGAGGTTCTTAGCAATGCGGCTTCCGGTGTTGCCAAGGCAGTGCCAAGGTACTGCCAAGGTAATACAATTTTTCGAGCTCTAAAAATATCCGAAAAAACCAAGCGATCTGATTGGCCCTGCATAAGCCAGAATAGAACGCTAGTCTATTCTCCTTATTCACCTTATTACAGCTCGCTCCGAGGAAAAGAGGAATCTGTAACAAGTCTTATACGCGGTAATACGCCTTATTACACCAATTAGGACAATGCTTAACCTACCTGAACAGCCCTGGAAAAGAAAACAGTGGCGTCTCCGACAAGTTTCTTTATGTCCATCCTGAGGATCAGTATCCTGAGCGACTCAGTAAGGTACTGATAGTGATCTGTTTGTTATATTGGATATTTTTTGAACAATTAGCAGATAACTATCTATCCGAGTATTCCGAGTAAAGTAGTCCACTGTTGCCCTTAAGAAAGCAAGAATCCAACTTTTCAGAAGCGCGAAGGACCATCGAAGTAGCGAACTTAAGCGAAGGCAGAGAGAAGGTCAAGGTAAGCGAAGGGCTCCAGGTCTGATTGTATCTTACAGAAACTTTTTGATGAATAAACTATTTACTAGAGCCAAGTAATAATTTGAAACGGTTAAGTCCGATCAGAGTCCGATTTTCCCAGAAATTTCCACTCCGTATAAATTTAAACTATGTTTATACGAAGAGTATTTACCCGTACTCCGCCGGTATTTTTCCCCGTAACAGCAACAAATCCTTGGGTGTTTTAGGATCCTCACACAGCAACATTTATTTCTGGTTTTAGACCGAGAAGATCGCACCGATACAGTTGGGAGAAACAACGCTGTTTTTTTACTTGGCTGGATAGAATAAAAGTTACAATTTGGACTGGAGAGTGGAGACAAGTCCAGAAAAGTCAGAAGAGTTTCATGAAAAGTAGCCTAAAGCTTTTTTGTTTCTGGGACAAAGTGCTTTGGGATGCTCCTGGACCAGTTCTTGCTTTCATTTCACTGAAATTCAAAATCAAAAATTGTTTTCAAAGAGCACAGTAGAGACATGTTTATGTGAACAGTTACTTTATTCTTTGTTTCTTTAATATGAATGACCCCAAGTTTGACTTAGTCAAATTTCAGTCAACATACTCGGCTCCTGACCCCAAGTTGGACTTCGTCATAATTTCAGTCGACGAACCAGGATCATGCCCTCTAAAAAAATTTCACACTGGGTCCGACCCGTCAAGTCGAAGGCGGCTGAGGTTCCCCGGACGGAAAAAATGTCTACTGCACTTCATATCATCTTTTGGTAGAGCAACCTTTAAATTGGCTATATCAGGGCTATATGCCATCATTTAAATAGCTCGTGTTTAATTTATTTACAGTAAAAGCATGCTTATTCGACCGTCGCCTAACAGTTGATGGTCACTGAGTAAAACACTAAAACCCATAACAGTCAAATTTTACTGCAAAATACTGGCCAAAAATGTTCATTTCACATCCAGTTTATCCTGTTATCCATTAGCTGTATGTGAAAATTGTCACTGGTGCTTAATTCCTCTTTTCAGATTTTGAATCTCCTGATAAATAGCATGTAATTTGACACAGTAGGTGGCATTCAAACTAAACAGCATATCCCAATTGACGAAGAAGATTATTTAGAAGTCAGAATGAAATATAAAAAAAAAAATTGCAAAAATTGTTTCTGCTAGAAGAAAGCTGAAACAGTTGGCAGTTAGCTGATAACAAGTTTGTTGATTTTGCTCTCCGTTTGGCTTTTTTTTTTATGAAACTTGCCCTTCAACCAAGTGCCATATAGCAATCGCAATTTCTGTCAGTCAGTCGGTCTGGGTTTTGCTAGTTCAGTTACTTCCAGATAAGCTAGGATGATGAAACTTGGCATTAGGGACCCTAAAAGATTAACTTGGAAACAGTCACTTCCCCGAGCTGACATTTTGGGGGAGTGGAGGGAGAGGAAGTCTGGAATCTCGAAGTATTTACAACTTTTGAACGGGTGATCTGATCTTAATGAAACTTGATATTTAGAAAGACCTAGTGTCTCAGACCACCACACTCCCGGATAAGTTACTGACATAACCAGACAAGATTCAGGACTGTGGGGGGAGTTGGGGGGGGTGGAGTTCTGGTGATCCAGTATTCCTGATGTACTATGATGATGGAACTCGGTAGGAATATAAGGGACCCGAATAGAACGACTTGAGAATAGCCGTTTGAATGATCCGAACATCCTGGGGCGAGTGGTGGGATAGGGAATCCAGAAACTAGCGACATTTATAACTTTTGAACAGGCTATCATCTAAGATGTTCCATGCCAAGTCCGGACCGGACCCTATACTTGGGGGGGGGGGTTGAAAGGGTTACAGGAATTTTTGTGAAACACTTGGCGTCAAGGGATTGGGGTAGAATTTGGTGGGAAGAACAAGCACAAGCATTAGATACCTTGTTGACAGAACCAGATCATATCGGAGCTCTGTGGGGGGATGTGGAGGGGGTTTTCCGGAATTTCGATGATCAAGAGATTCGCGAGTTAGGAAACTTCCAGATGTGCTAAGGATGATAGAACTTGGCAGGCATATTGGTGACCACACCAAATAAACTTAAGAACCTGACACAATGCCCTAGGCGAAGACTTCTGTTCCTGGATCTGACCATTTTTTCGGGGAGTTAAGGGAAGGGGAATCCGGAAAATACTGACTTCTGTAGGTTGCGAACAGATGGTCTGGTTCAAGTGAAACTTTATGGGTGATAAGAATTGGTGACCTACATCAATCAATCAATCAAGTTTATTTTCAAATAGCTCTAAGCTAGAAGAGAAATAAAATATATACGAATTACACAAACACGAAACAAATGAACTAACACACTTAATGGATATGACCAGAAAAAAATTATGGGATGAAACTATGTAATAATTGGGCAGATAAGAGTATTTCTGTGGTCAGTTAATTTAGGAATGCTCAGTTTAATGAGAGCCTCTTCATATGAAATGTTATGATCACCCAGAATGAGTCTCACTGCTCTCTTTTGGATATTTTCCAGGTGATCGAGGAGAAAGAGCTTTGCAAAAAGAGAAGAAGGCCAAACAGGTGAAGCATATTCTAAATGAGGATGAAATAAGTTTTAAAAGAACAGAGGAGGCATTTAGTATCAAACCTGAAAGATTTGAGGGGAGAGATATGCAAAACATGTGTCCGAAACCCGGTGCGGCCATGGCTGTGGGAGTTGGGGGGGAGGGGGTCCGAAAACTTTGTGACATACGCACAAACCAAACGAATGGGCCGAATGGGATACAAGTTGGGTAGTACTGAGTTTATGTGGCTTGTTCTTGTTATTTGGCGTCCGAACCGGATCTGACCACGGAAGGAGGAGGATGAAGCGGGAATCGGAAATTTGCAGATATGCTCCAGTTCGAGTTAAACTTGATGGACGGGAATAGGAGATGTTAGAGATAACAAGTTTATGTGTCGAGTCGTGTTCAGCCACAGTAGGGGGAGTCGCAGAAACTTTGTGGCTCGCATAGGCGTCAAACGAGTAGATTGATTTGAATAAAACTTGGATTTTGGGAAGAGCAAATGCTAGATGACATATTTTAGGGTCCGAACCGGATCCGAGCACGGTGGGGAGATGTATCGTAATTTTAGAAAACTGCTCAGCTTCGAGTGATAGGTGGTAAGAGAAGATGCTTCAAATGATCGTTGATGTGTCCGAACGAGATTTGGCCGTGGTAGCGGGAGTTGGAGGGGGGTTATCGGAAATAGTTTGGCCACGTCTAGGGATCAAACAATAGTTTAGTGTTGATTAATTGAACAAACAAACAATTGATTAATTGATTAGAGCGTAGCTTTCAAACGGGTGATCAGATTGGAATGAAATTTAGTAATCGAGTAGATGACAAATCTTTTATGTACCGTTTGAAGTCCGACCGGATTCGACAGCTGTTGGGGAGTTCGGGGAGACCGGAAATCTCGAGAAATGGTTAGAATGGAGGGATTGGAGTGAAACTTGCTGGGAAGAACAAGAATCTGCTCTAGATAAATCATTTACACAATTGGACCGGATCCGGACGTGGTGGGTGGGAGGAGGGGGGTTCCCGGATTTCCGGTGATGGCGGTTTTGGGGATTTTCACGACGAAACTTGGCAGGCATACCAGGGACCCTATCGAACTGACTTGCAAATATAAATTCCGTGACCCGCTTAGACTGGGATGGAACTTTGTGGGAATAACAAATAGATGGTCTAGATAAATCATTTGCAGAACCGGATTGGCTCCGGGCACTGTGGCGGGAGCTAGAGGGGGGGGGAGGGGCTGGAATTCCAATTAAGGTATTTCCGGGTGTGCTAGGACGATGAAACTTGGCTGGAATATTAGAGATTCGACAAGATTGGGTAGAAATTTCCACTTCCCAAATCCGACTATTTTGAAGTACCAATCTTGACCGCAAAGTATAAACAAAACTTTTAATAAAAAGAAACATTTTCATGATTCCCGTGAGCCCATTATCATTTTTGCCTCAAGAGCGTTGCTTACAAATGAAGTTCTAGCTCCCTTAAAGTGCGTATATTAACCGCTAAGTCGTAAAGTACTTTTTATCAAACGATTGCCTACATCTCAGCCCATGGTCATTCATTTGTGCCTTTGCTTAAAACAATTTTCCTAGCACCCTTAAAGTGCGCATCTTAACCAAAAAGTGTAACAATAGCCCACTTTTGAACGAACGATACATATTGATGATCCCCAAGGGCCTGTTATCGTTTTTGCCTCAAGGGTTTTGCTCGCAGATGATTTTCTAGCACCTTTAAAGTGCGCATCATTACAGCCAAGTTAAAAAATAAAATACTTTTTACCAAACGATATATACGTCGTGATTTCCAAGTCCATGATACTCTTATCTCGTCGGTTTTGCTTATAAGTGATCAGAACAAACCCACGAAAAGTTAATTTCTACATTTCATCCTCTTGCAGGGGTGTGTATAGTGCTGATACATGCGTACCCCTTATTTCCTAGAGAGGTATCAGTAGGCTATACAACATTTTGGTAATTAGACAAACTAGAATTTGAAATTGGCTTTGAAATTGTTTTATATTGGTTTCCCTTCTGGAGAAAAGGGCTATAATATGCATGAGCACCATGCTCACCCCTGCCAGCATGCCATAGCGTTTGAGTATGGTTTCAAGAAGGGCTGAGTGTACTAGGGTGGGGTATATCCAATCCTCACTATAACACGAACTTTAAATAATAACCAATAACAGCAATGTTTGTATATATTGACCTTGTGTCTCACCTTTGACCCTCTATTTGTGGTAATTTTGTAACCTTGATGAGCAAAATGTCTGAATTTTGGAGCACAGTTTCCTGGAGAAATGGCATAGTAGCCTACGGTCATGAATATCAGCAATGTGTAAGTCCATTAAACGAACTTTTAAATGGGTACCGTCCCCTTGATCCAACATTCAGGCACTGTGCTCATACTTTCGGGTATGACCTAACTTGGGAGCACTGTGCTCAAAATATGACGATGTATGTGTTAACTGACTGGAAGTGGGACGGGACATGCACCTGCAACTTGCTACTCCTATTTCTGCCTACTATGATTTCAGTATGCTCTGGATATAGTAACTGTCTAACTAAGTGATTTCATAGGTTGCTGTACATCCTCCCAGGCATAAGTCTGGTAACACGATGTGTATCCCGGATAAGGAATCCTTTGCGCGGACAAAATTGTTCTATTTTATGGGAGAACCCTTCCCTTCTTGTCTTGAGAATTTCCCTGCTTTGCTTCCCTACTTTGACGAACGATTTTCACTTTTCTTTCTCACCTTTTGATGCTTTGCAGCCATGGAATCAGCCAAGGGAGTGGATATTCATGAAGTTTTGCAGTCAGGAATAGACATTCGAGAATTCTCCCAGAAAACAGAAATCAGCCTTGAAGCAGTAAGTTCAACTTTTCTTGTTAACTTCAGGTCTGACATAACAGAAACAAATCGGAAGAAAAGTTTTTTTTTTTAAATACAAGGTTTCAAAGGTTTGGAAAAAAAGGGGTTGGATCGTTGGTGATTTATTATGCAGTGCACAAGGGTGTAAATGCAGTAAAAAGAGCTAAACAATGTCACACACAATCTGATAAGATTTCGCGTGAGAAAACACGCATCCGAAATCTGCGTCATCGTGAGGATACGTGCATGAGATGCATTAAAATGACGGACCTGATGATCGCAGCGCTCGAGTATTAAGAACGCCTTTAATACGCAGTCTACTTTTTTCTTTTTACTTTAAATTCAGAACAAAACATTTTCCACCTACTTTATTCTGGATGGCCACGTCTGATGGCACTTACTTTCATTTGGAATCCCAGAAAGGCGCTCTGATCATAAATGTTTCCAAAAGTTTAGCCTGCGCCGCCATTCTTAGTATTTTCCGTTGAGTCCAATAGTGCGCGTCCAGCTTTTTTTTAGATTTCATTCTCAGAATTTTGGAGTTGATCCCCGCAGAATTTGTATGTGAAGTAGTTACATTAGTCCAATAAAAAAAATGTGGATTTCAAAATTTACCCTGTAGAAATCTTAATTAAAACTTGATCATGGGTCCAGTCGGTGGAAGCTGATGTTTGGCTTCACTCTCTCCAGCGAAAGCTGAAATGACAGGTCTGCTGGAATTCCTGTTATTACGAATCACCTTCGGAAAATCAGTTTTATTGTTTTTTGTCTTTTAATTAGTACAATATTCCACCTATGTTGCTGTGTTTCTTGTCTATTGTTTCTAACCGGTTCTTAAGCTCTGCCGAGCATCCGCTACTGATCCGTTTTGATATCCGCCCCTCCCCCACTCCATGTCAAGCTTGCAAAATCAAGATTCCACAAGGACGTTTTTGAGTGGGGTTTTGGCAACAGAACTGTTGATCCTTGGAACAGCCTTACCGAAGATGCGGTTAATGCTGAATCAATCAATATTTTCAAGTGCATTTTTAATGGGATTTTTAACTCTGATCAGTTCGACTACTCAAAATTTCTTAGAATTATTTAGAGGCGAAAGCCTTTTCTCTTGCGTTGTATTATTATATTATTATTATATCCGTCAAACGACCTCTGCTGTTAACACTGTGTGGGATCTGTCAACATCAAAATTTGTGTGTGACATTTATGAATGAAATAGGGAGACATCAACATGCCCTGCATTTTTTTGTACTTTACAATATTCTGGGTTCGGATTGAATGAATGAATGAATATGTTTATTTCCTGTTTTTACATAAAATGGCACTGTATAAGAAAAGAAAAATAAAGAAAATGGCACAATGAACAAAGCGTTTTCTCAGACTTTCGTCTGGAAGTGGTTGTACGGCGTGCCTCGAATTCGATTCCCGCTGAGATCCGGCAGTACCTAAGTCTCGGCGCGTTAAGAAAACACCTTAAAAGATTTTTGTTTGAAAACAGTAATTAATTGGTTGAAATTTGGAGAAGAAAATTGAATTTATTAAAAAAAAGTAATAAGGTTATGGTTGTTTATTTTAATAGTTTTAAAAAAATGAGGTTTGTTTATTTTTTTAATTTTTATTTTGTATTGCGCGGTAATTTGGAGGTTGGTTGTATTCGCGAAAACACCTGGGAGTTATTTTATTTTATTATAAAGATAGCTGTTTCCCAAACAATGTTTCCCCAATAAAGCCCTTGGGACTTTGTTTAATGAATAGATTTTGTTTTTGACTATGTATATTATGTTAGTTGTGTATATATAAGTTTGTCAATAACAAAGAACTTGACTTGACATACAATTTTAACTTGGCAATGCATAATTCACAAAGAGAGAACAAAATAGTAATAATAACTATTTCTTTAACTATTGATCACTGTGTGTTACTTTTAGGCTGAAGCTGAATCTGTAAATGAGTATCTTCGAGAATGTGGTCATATTGTGAACCTCCACAGTCAGATAAACGAATGTGACGATGTTCTGGCAAATTTGGAATCCATGCTTACAACATTCCAAGAAAAATTGGGTTCGATATCGTCCGAAATAGTAAGCCTCCAGAGACAGTCCGTCGACATAAGTGTAAGGCTAGGGAACAGGCAAGCTGTGAAGGGAGAGCTTAGCCAGTTTTTGGATGAAATGCTGGTTTCTGAGTCTCTAATCAGGTAAGCAAGAAGAATACAGAAAAGAAGATCTGGGTACTTTTCCCTTCTATTTCAGTTACCGTACTTCCGAGCTTGGCAGTTTTTCAACAGTTCCTCGGAGCGGAAAAACCTGTCAAATTGTCCACACGTCAGTTGGTCACGAATACCCGTCGTTTCGTTACCCGTCGATTCCCCCATTGTCAGCTCACGTTCCGTCGTTTCGCCTACCCTTCGATTTGTCCACGCGTCAGTTCGCCTGCTCTTAAAATCAGTCACCTCAGTTGGCCACGCATATCCCTTGTTTCGGCCACCTGTCGATTCACCCATCTGCAGTTCACATACCGTCGCTCCGCCTACCATTCGATACATCCACGTGTCAGTTATCCCACTCTTAAAATCCGTCGTTTCGTTCATCCATCGGCTCGTCACCGCGAATTGACGGGTGGAAGTAATGACAGCAACCCATATTACATATTCTTCAACATATTAAATATTTTTATGGCACTTGCCCTTCGGCCAAGTGCCATATAGCGATCGCAATTTCTGTCCGTCCGTCGGTCTGTCCAGGTTTTGCTAGTTCGGGCACTTCCACAAAAGCTAAGCTAAAACTTGGCAGGCGTATCAGGGATCCCAAATGATTAAGTTGGAAATAGTCACGTCCCCGATCCAAGCACCGTGGGGGGAGTGGAGGGAGGGGGAATCCGGAATCTTGAGGTATTTATAACTCTTGAACGGGTGATCGGGTCTCGATGAAACTTGATATTTGGAACGACCTCATGCCTCAGACGACCCACTTCAAATCCGGACCGGATCCGGTGACTTTTGGGGGGAGCTGGAGGGGGCAACCGGAAATCTTGGGAAACGCTATGAGTGGAGGGATCGAGATGAAACTTGGTGGGAAGACACCTAGCAAACACTAGATACATCATTGACATAACCGAGCCGATTCGGGCACTGTGGGGGGAGTGGAGGGAGGGGGAATCCGGAATCTTGAGGTATTTATAACTTTTGAACGGGTGATCGGATCTCGATGGAGCTTGATATTTGGAAAGACCTCATGCCTCAGACGACCCACTTAAAATCCGGACCGGATCCGGTGACTTTTGGGGGGAGCTGGAGGGGGCAACCGGAAATCTTGGGAAACGCTATGAGTGGAGGGATCGAGATGAAACTTAGTGGGAAGACACCTAGCAAACACTAGATACATCATTGAAATAAGCGAGCCGATTCGGGCACTGTGGGGGGAGTGGAGGGAGGGGGAATCCGGAATCTTGAGGTATTTATAACTTTTGAACGGGTGATCGGATCTCGATGGAACTTGATATTTGGAAAGACCTCATGCCTCAGACGACCCACTTAAAATCCGGACCGGATCCGGTGACTTTTGGGGGGAGCTGGAGGGGGCAACCGGAAATCTTGGGAAACGCTATGAGTGGAGGGATCGAGATGAAACTTGGTGAAAAGACACCTAGCAAACACTAGATACATCATTGACATGACCGAGCCGATTCGGGCACTGTCGGGGGAGTGGAGGGAGGGGGAATTTGGAATCTTGAGGTATTTATAACTTTTGAACGGGTGACCGGATCTCGATGAAACTTGATATTTGGAACGACCTCATGCCTCAAACGATCCACTTAAAATCCGGACCGGATCCGGTGACTTTTGGGGGGAGCTGGAGGGGACAACCGGAAATATTGGAAAACGCTATGAGTGGAGGGATCGAGATGAAACTTGGTGGGAAGACACCTAGCAAACACTAGATATATCATTGACATAACCGATCCGTGCCTACTCGTAACAAGTGCCATATGAGCTCGTAGCTCTTGTTGTCCTAGTGCTACTCGGAATACTTGGTAGGCTTGTGCGTACAGTTTTCAAAAGTGATTTTGGACTGGTGAGCATTTTTACCAAGTTTGCCAAGAGCTTTTTATCAGAGCTCGGGGGGCTGAATGCTTACTGTCATTTTATCAAACTTACATTGTTTGGACCAGGTTTTGGACCTAAGCTATAAGGGCATTCACGTTTTCTGATTTATGAAGCTTGGGCATCGGCATTGAGATCTTGGAAACTTTGGTGAAGTGGACAAGATAAATTCTTCTGCGATTATTTTGTGTTTTAAATGTGGGGAAATTTTTGGTGTTAGTAATTGGAGGGAGGATTGGTCGGTAAAAGTAATGAGAAGTAAAATATTTGGTGATATTGAAAAGTTTGGAAGATTCCTTTCGGTTTCGACGAACCACAGAGAAAGATTCCTATAAAGGAATATGTAAAGTAGATAGCATTTATTTGGATAGTGTTTTTATGGCACTAGCCCTTCGGCCAAGTGCCATATAGCAATCGCAATTTCTGTCAGTCGGTCGGTCTGTCCAGGTCTTGCTAGTTCGGGCACTTCCACATAACCTAGGACGATGAAACTTAGCAGGCATATCAGGGAACCCAAAAGATTAAGTTGGAAATAGTCACTTCACCGATTTGAGCATCGTGGGGGGAGTGGAGGGAGGGGGAATTCGGAATCTTGAGGTATTTATAACTTTTGAACGGGTGATCGGATCTCGATGAAACTTGATATTTGGAACGACCTCATGCCTCAGACGACCCACTTAAAATCCGGACCGGATCCGGTGACTTTTGGGGGGGAGCTGGAGGGGGCAACCGGAAATCTTGGGAAACGCTATGAGTGGAGGGATCGAGATGAAACTTGGTGAAAAGACACCTAGCAAACACTAGATACATCATTGACATGACCGAGCCGATTCGGGCACTGTCGGGGGAGTGGAGGGAGGGGGAATCCGGAGGTATTTATAACTTTTGAACGGGTGACCGGATCTCGATGAAACTTGATATTTGGAACGACCTCATGCCTCAGACGATCCACTTAAAATCCGGACCAGATCCGGTGACTTTTGGGGGGAGCTGGAGGGGACAACCGGAAATATTGGAAAACGCTATGAGTGGAGGGATCGAGATGAAACTTGGTGGGAAGACACCTAGCAAACACTAGATATATCATTGACATAACCGATCCGTGCCTACTCGTAACAAGTGCCATATGAGCTCGTAGCTCTTGTTGTCCTAGTGCTACTCGGAATACTTGGTAGGCTTGTGCGTACAGTTTTCAAAAGTGATTTTGGACTGGATAGCATTTTTACCAAGTTTGCCAAGAGCTTTTTATCAGAGCTCGGGGGGGCTGAATGCTTACTGTCATTTTATCAAACTTACATTGTTTGGACCAGGTTTTGGACCTAAGCTATAAGGGCATTCACGTTTTACTGATTTATGAAGCTTGGGCATCGGCATTGAGATCTTGGAAACTTTGGTGAAGTGGACAAGATAAATTCTTCTGCGATTATTTTGTGTTTTAAATGTTAAATTTAGGATCAAGAAAATAAAAGAAAACAGCTTGTCAGAGGGTCCTTGTTGAAATTAGGGACACACTGCAAAAAGTTTATCCTAGTAAGGATTAAAGTTAACTGAAGTATTTGCTACTGGGATTAATCTTATTTCTACTGAGATGTGATTGATCCCGATTTGAGATAAGATTATCTTTTTAGAGACAAGATTAATCCCAGTAGCAAATACTGCAAGATTCTTTTTACAGTATAGACGAAAGAATTTCACAGTAAGGGCTTCAAGTTGAGTTTCATATATGCCCTTCCTGAATACGGATTCTATTTCCAGCTGCATATCTGATGTCCCTGTTACGAAGCCCGAATTTTTGGAGAATCTCAAAATCTTGGATGGCAAGATATTGTTTGCAAAGGAACAGAAATTTCGAGATTCCAGAGCATTCCAGGATGTCCAAGACGTTTTGGAGAAGCTAAAGTACAAATCTCTTTCGAAAATTCGAGAATATCTCCTGCTGAAGATTCAACAGTTCAAGAAACCAATGACAAATTACCAGATACCGCAGAATGAGTTGCTGAAACAAAAGTAAGAATTTATGTTCCTCAAATAGCTTGACCCCAGTTCTTAAAGGACCACTCGCACTATTTACTCTTAAACTTACTGTGCTTTCAACAAATAACCCACTGTTTAAGCCTTTTCCGATACCCGTTGATTTATCCCGTTTGATTTACAATTTACATAACCGTTTTTCCTGATGGAAAAACTTCTCGCAGGCAACCGGGACAGCGTGATACACATCGAAGATAGCAAAACAGGGCAAGTGAGAAAATCAGCCTGGTTTTGTTAGAGGGGTTGGAATGGACCGTACGAAATTAGGGTCTCCGGGTTTAGAAATACATGGAGTGATTATGGAAGTAGGTTGCATTAGTATTGTAAGTCAGACGAGACCTTTAATAATTAACGCAGTGATTAACAGAAGCATATCTATAGGAAGAAGCGTAGGCATGTTGACCAGCTAGGTCAATCTATGAGTTTTCAGGGTTTTAGGACGTTCATCGACTACTGAAAGTTTCATGTTGTCCAAATCTGGGCATTGTAGACTAAGTTAGTGGGCCTTGTCGGGATCTTCCTGGAGCCTATTCGACACCTTGTCCTACAGAACCCCCCGCAACCGCCTTACTCCCTCTTGCAGTTAGCCTGCTTTGACCCAGAAGAAATAGTTGCGTTTTTGCTGATACCATGGTATCTAATACCGCGGTCTAAAGTTATTTTTGCAGTTATCATCATATCATATTCAGATACTACGGTCCGACCGTAGTAACTGGTCATGGTATCTGAAAACTCATCTCACTTTCATCAAGCTTTTTCAGATTGGTGAGAAAGAAGGTTAGCACTTAGTGGTGTGACTGAATATCTGTTTTTCTTTTGGGATGAATTTGAAAAGCGCAATTTCGGCAATTGTCGTTTAAGCAGAGTAACCGTATATCAGATACGACGATAACTGCAAAAACGACTAATTGCAGATCAAGTTACCGTGGTAACAGATACCATGGTATCTGCAAAAACGCAACTAATCAAAATCATTCACTGCGCTAATTAAACATCCGTGATCTTGTTCCGTTGAAGACAGTGTAGCCTGTAGACCATCATATTACCAAGGAGCATAAGCTAGTGTATTAGTTGCGTTTTTGCAGATACCATGGTATCTGATATCACAATCTAAAGTCGGTTTTGCAGTTATCGTGGTATCTGGCCAGTTATCCGGTCCTACCGTGGTAACTCATCGTAGTACTTGAAAAGTCATCTCACTTTCATCAGCTTTTGTCAAATTGGTGGGAAAGAAGTTTGGCATCTAGTAATGTGACAGAATATCAGTTTTTCTTTTGGAATGACTTTGGAAAGTGCAATTTCGGTAACTGTCGTTTTTGCAGAGCAACCGTATATCAGATATCACGGTAACTGCTGAAACGACTAATTGCAGATCCAGTCAACGTGGTAACAGATACCATGTTATCTGCAAAACCGCAACTGTTGTTTCGGATGCAGTTGTTCATTAGTGTCAGGCTATAAGCCTTGGGAGTAAGAATACACGGACCTTTACTTTTATAAGTAGTGACCTGAAAGACAGAAATGCTCTTCAGCCCGGATTCGGATCCAGGACCCTCTGCTGACAAGGCAGTCGCTCTACCAGTTGAGATATCGAGGGGGTTGTGAACATAGTTGGCAAACCACTACACTACTCAGGTAGAAGCAGGCCATATAGTGGTTGATTTTTTTTTTAAATCAATCAATTCTTTTAATTCAGTCTCGAAACCGTACAAAAAACAAACAAGGTAAACACAATCCCAGTTCCAAATACAGTTCAACCCATGGGGATGTGTCGCAGCAGCGGAAGACGGTGATGGATTTGTAGTGTAGAAAATGGTTTCGTACCTGATTAAATGTGTTTAATTGAAATGGGAACAGTGATGCTTCCCGAAGGCTAATTGGTCTAATCAGTGTCATGACCCATGTCACTGAAATTAATATATAATATATTTTGGTCCGTCAGTTCACTACGCATAAGTGTTTCCATTTCAAGGGGGTCTTCCTGATCCAAATTGTATATTTTTTTTTATTTGGTTTCACTATGAGGCTCCACCACGTGGGTCCTAGTACGTATACACGGCTCCGACATTGGAGTCATAGCTGGAAAAAAATTGTTTCTGTTTTTTTTTTTGTCGCGGTAAAAGTTCCTTGTATAAATCGCCATCTATGTATTAAATATGGACCTTTACTATGGAGGAATATTGGATGTTCTCGCTAAGTGCTGAATTTTCATCATGGAGGGAACTAAGAGGCTTCGTTCGTGACCGTTGGAAAAGCAAAAGAGTTGTTAGGGTGGATAGAATATGTCGCACGAAAATGGACGTCTCGGAAGGAATGAGCGATTGTTCTGGTGAAGATGTACTGGAGGATGCCTGCACCTATACTGCTTAACGTCGTTCCATCTCATGCATGATTGATCCTGAATGGGACTACGGATTTGAACTTAATTTCTACTTTTAGGTTTTACTATCAGTTCCTGATGTGTCACCAGCGTGAAGTTGCTGCTGAAGTTCGACAAGAATACTTTGACACAATTTCCAAGATGTACTACTCTTACTACACGACCTATATTAGACGTCTTATGCGACTCCAGGTAATTACTTTTGAAACCACAAGTGAACTCCATTCTTTTTTTTAGTTTCTTTTCGTACCATTTCGAGTGATCATAGTTGTTATGGGAAAATATTGCGTGGCGCTTGGCATGGGAATGGTAACAGCCAGGCTTCACCTTCCAGATTCCCAGATGATAGGTATTTTGATAAACCTTGAACATATCTTAGGTGACCCCTTCGCGGCTTTCTTGGCGTCCAGTCGCAGTCATCAGTCACGCACGTTTCCGTACCCCAACCAATCTCATGTTTGTTTTATCTTCTTTTGCTTTTTCATTATCCGTAAAACCAACTTTTTAATTAAATCCCTGTCCACCCTTAAATCTTTCGGTTTGGATACTAAATGCCTCCTCTGTTATTTTAAAACTTGTATCCGTCCTCATTTGGAATATGCTTCACCGGTTTGGCATTCTTCTCTTTCTGCAGAGCTCTCTGATCGCCTGGAAAATGTCCAAAAGAGAGCAGTGAGATTCATTCTGGGCGATCATAATGTTTCATATGAAGAGGCTCTCATTAAAGGACACCTGAACAATGAAACCATACTTGAACACACCATGGAGACTGCATTTACAGACATGACCACGGAGAGCATTCTTCTCCTGAACGTGACGTTTTCAAAATAGGGATGTTCCTTTCTGGAGGTTTGCACATGCAGACTCCAAGACAAAAAGCGCAATTCATTCAAATCTTGTACAGCACTGGCCGGATCGTATTGAAATTTCTTCTAGATATACGTTTGGGCTTAACTGGTTAAAAAATATTCACGAAGAAGGGATGATTGGAGACATTTGTTCATTTCTAAAATTGTTCGGTACTGAAATAAGGACAGATGCAAAATGGAGCAAAAATCATAGCTTGGGAACACTATTTCTTATTTGGATTGGGTTTTCTGCAGGCAATGTTAACGAAAGTCACACAGGTAGGGATGATACTTGGTACTCTTCATTCAGGTGTCCTTTAAATTTGACGTTCCTAAATTCACTGAATGCAGAAATACTCTTTCAAATAAATTAGGAGCTAAGATAATGTTTGTCACCAGATGGCCCATCTTTTTTTCTCGTCGATTTCCGTCCGCGGGGAGTGACTCCATCTATTCCTGCCGCTCCCTTCGATTCCTCGAGGACCAGCAAACGGCAAGAATAAGCCTAAGATCCCGAATATGGACTGTCCAACGCCCCAAGACGTTTGGTCTGACTTTGTCTGGGGATCCACCTCGACGAAAACGGATATCTGGGATTGGAAGAAAAATCTGGAACGTGAAGCCTGGCTTTTAACCAGGCAGACTCAGAGGTAGATTGGGCGAGTAAGCAAGTTTCACCAGTCTCACCTGTGCCCACTGAAAAGCCGCGTTTGTGTTGAGATTATGATGTCCCGCATCATAGTGGAATTTTCGTTGTGGGGACGGCCGCAGATATTCTGAATGTGAAAAATCAAAAATCCCTTTGCAGAATCCGAATAATTCAGTGTATTCAGTTAAATGACACAAAACTTTAAGCTTTTCATTTGACCTTTAAAAGGTCCGCGTCTGTCAACATTGGGTATCATTTTCTACAAGTTCTGGATGGTTTATGCCTTTTAAATCACCACCACTGGTTGAGCTTTTACCAGGGCAAGTGTACAAAAGGCACCATCCTAACATGAATTGACGTCCGATGAAGTACACTTCTACTTGGCACCAATAGGTTCTATACAGAGCTCGTCTAAATATCTCTTCATTATAAATGTTTTCAGCATACAGAGAATTTGTTTAAAGCGTTGATGGAGTCGCTTGATACTACCAAGAACAAAGAATCACAAGAACCTCCGTCTCCCCATCTCTGTAATACGATCATGGCAGTACTCTGCCAGATGTAACGGGCGAATGGTAGGAGCTGGAGCTTCGTGGAATATCATAATTCGTTACCTCTGTAGACGGCTAAATCGCAGTCGAGGACCGGAGAAGAAATTTATTATTATTATTTATTTGAATCCTTCAAAAGTGAAAAGTAGTATATAAAAAGGAATAACAACATGTTAATCAGACTCACACACTCTTACATACTAATAAACAGCTGACCGTTAAAGACAAATTAGCCTACTAATATACAACGAAATAGAATGGAAAAAACAAAGTTTCCTTACGGACGCCGTCTGAGTCGTCCTTTACGGCTGACTGGTTGTTTACCATTGTGACATCACGTCTGACGCGATGCTCTGCGTTTCCACTACAGTTTTTCATCTGGTATGCGCAGCGGCGAAGCGGGAAGTAGACGGTTATGAACTCAAAACTTAGCAAGTCCCTCTAGCTCCCCTCAGTTTCGTCGGGGTATCTATAGTCGCTGTATGGGACCAAAGTCGGAGGTTCTCTTGGATTATTTGTTCTTGATCCTAGAGCTTGAATAGCGCTCCAGCATCAATATAATCATTTTCCAACATAATTGTATTTTTTATTTTTATTTTTTCAGTTTGAAGAGGCCGTAACCAAAGAAGACATGCTAGGTATAGAAGAGAATACGAATCGAGGCTTTTTCTCAAAACCGTCCTTAAAGCAAAAGAGTACCGTTTTCACCGTAGGTAAGTGCAATGTTTTTAGCAAGAAAGGTTGCTATTGAAAAGCCAGTGGGCATGGCAACTACAGACAATTGATTGTTTCTTGAGACTCTCACCCGCCCCACATGTAAAAAAAAGAAACATATGTAATACAAAAATGACGCTAAAAGGGGCCTCATCAAGCTAGCTATAGAAGAAACAATAAAATAATTAAATTTAGTAGCAGGTATTTATTTATATTTATTTATTGATTTCTTACCTGCTTTTTCCATAACAGCGGAGTATGAGTAAAATACACAAATATGATGCTATAAGTATACAAACACTATAAGTATCCGATTTGGGGAAATTCCGCTTTAGGAATTGTTGTAGGGAAAAAAGTGCTTGGATTTCATTATGTACATCACTATTGTTTCTGCTGCTCGACTGGGTCATTGACATGGGTTTTTTTTCGCATTTTGATTAAGTTTGGTGTCGTTGTGATTGAGGCTTGAATTTCCTTTCAGTTCAGGTTCAGGTTCTTTTATTTCGAAAATACTTCGTGACAATATATTTTGATCACTGGGGGCCGGCAGGGATACGAGCTCGTTAGATCGGCCCCATTTTAAACACTGACTAAATGAACATAATATAAATGAGTCGTTCCTCTGTAAATACACACACAAAATAAAGAAAGACTCGTCTTAAGCCTCTCGATAATGCCATTCCGCATTTCCAGCAGTGAATACTTGCCATCAGTATGCAATTGTATGATTTTGAAAGAATGGTTAAAGGTTAACAGAATAGGGCTAAGATACACCAGTCTGATTACCCATCATATTTTTACTTAATTGGGCTAGAAGAACCGACAAAAACGCGTTACTTCGTTACTTTGTTATCCACGATTCTTGAATTTTAGCTGACGTAACTTCTATTCCGTAACTGTTGTACCTGTATTCGGACGTAGCTCTATGTTTGAAATGGTTAGCAACTACAGCGGCAGCTAATTGTCGTAATAACAAGTCATGGCGGATTTAAATTCTTCAAGCAAGGAACATGAAAGTAACATGGGAAGTGAAAGTTACAGGAGGAACTTGGCATTCGCCATGAAGAAGAACATGACCGGTTGAAAACTCGAACTTGCTAATCAACTTGGTGGAATGCCTTTCCAAATTCTCTATTGACTGTGTCCTTCCACAAAGGAAACCTTTTCGGGGTAGCACGGAACAAAGGGCTATCTTCAGATGTGATTCTGCAATCTGGAATCGAACATTTCAAAATCTTCGTTTTGTTAGCCATTCAAACACACGCTTTTGCAGACATTCAAATTTTCCGCGACTCGCCGTAAAGTTATTGGTCGTGCGACCAGCGGAGATTCCAAACATCACTACTAGACTACGCGACGTAAAAAACAAAAATCCCTTATATGAGTCAACATAATTCAGTGTATTCAAATCAAACGTATAAAAATAAGTTGGCTTTTCAGTTAAACTTTAAAGGACCTGTCGTACCTACAATACTAACGCAACCTACTTCCATAATCATTCCATACCTTTCTTAAACCCGCATTCCCTAATTTTGAACAGTACATCGCTCGAGCAAAACACTCTAATTTTCTCACTTTCCGTGTTTTGCTATCCTCGATGTGTCACTGTAACATCCCTCTAACCAAACACTCTAATTTTCTCATTTGCCCTGTTTTGCTACCTTCGATGCGTATCACGCTGTCAACGGTTGCCTGCGAGAAGTTTTTCCATCAGAAAACCGGTTGTGTAGACTGTTTCGCTGTTTTCGCCATAGTCAACGGGTTTCGGAAAAGGCTTAAAACAGCCAAAAACGTGGGTTATTTGTTGAAAGCACAGCCTAGTTTTAAAGTGTTCAAATCTTTTAAAATACTGTAAGTTGAAGGGTAAATAGTGCGAGGGGTCTTTTAAAGGTTGTGGGTTGGAAGGGCTGCAGAGTTCTCCTGGTAGAAATTCAAAGAGCCCTTTGTGTAGAAATTGATTGATTGATTCTATAACTAAGGTGTACTTTCACCAAGGAGCTGGCTACACCTTGGTTCTTTCAGCTTAATCGTCAGGTAACATTCAGGTTCCTGGCGATGACTAATTTCAGTAATTCAAGTTTGAGGTAGAGAATTGGGAGAAACGCAATTCAGTTCGTTTTGAGTTGGACACAGAGCAAAATAACACTAGGGAGTAACGTCAAGACCTATGCTTTCCTTGCTTCGCAAACGGGCCATACTCATAGAGCCGCCCACGGATTTAGAAATTTCTAGTAAAGCTAAGATGTGGTCTGCACACATCGAGGAAACTGTGGAGGTTGTATCTTTTTTTTTATGGCACTTGCCCTTCGGCCAAGTGCCATATAGCGATTGCAATTTCTGTCCGTCCGTCGGTCTGTCGGTCTGTCGGTCTGTCCAGGTTTTGCTAGTTCGGGCACTTCCACATAAGCTAGGACGATAAAACTTGGCAGGCATATCAGGGACCCCAAATGATTAAGTTGGAAATAGTCACTTCCCCGACCCGAGCACCGTGGGGGGAGTGGAGGGAGGGGGAATCCGGAATCTTGAGGTATTTTTAACTTTTGAACGGGTGATCGGATCTCGATGAAACTTAATATTTGGAACGACCTCATGCCTCAGACGACCCACTTAAAATCCGGACCGGATCCGGTGACTTTTGGGGGGAGCTGGAGGGGGCAACCGGAAATCTTGGGAAACGCTATGAGTGGAGGGATCGAGATGAAACTTGGTGGGAAGACACCTAGCAAACACTAGATACATCATTGACATAACCGAGCCGATTCGGGCTCTGTGGGGGAGTGGAGGGAGGGGGAATCCGGAACCTTGAGGTATTTATAACTTTTGAACGGGTGACCGGATCTCGATGAAACTTGATATTTGGAACGGCCTCATGCCTCAGCGACCCACTTAAAATACGGACCGGATCCGGTGACTTTTGGGGGAGCTGGAGGGGGCAACCGGAAATCTTGGGAAACGCCATGAGTGGAGGGATCGAGATGAAACTTGGTGTGAAGACACCTAGCAAACACTAGATACATCATTGACATAACCGAGCCAATTCGGGCACTGTGGGGGAGTGGAGGGAGGGGGAATCCGGAATCTTGAGGTATTTATAACTTTTGAACGGGTGATCGGATCTCGGTGGAACTTGATATTTGGAAAGGCCTCATGCCTCAGACGACCCACTTAAAATCCGGACCGGATCCGGTGACTTTTGGGGGAGCTGGAGGGGTTAACCGGAAATCTTGGGAAACGCTATGAGTGGAGGGATCGAGATGAAACTTGGTGGGAAGACACCTAGCAAACACTAGATACATCATTGACATGACCGAGCCGATTCGGGCACTGTTGGGGGAATGGAGGGAGGGGGAATCCGGAAACTTGAGGTATTTATAACTTTTGAACGGGGGACCGGATCTCGATGAAACTTGATATTTGGAAAGACCTCATGCCTCAGACGACCCACTTAAAATCCGGACCGGATCCGGTTACTTTTGGGGGGAGCTGGAGGGGAGAACCGGAAATATTGGAAAACGCTATGAGTGGAGGGATCGAGATGAAACTTGGTGGGAAGACACCTAGCAAACGCTAGATATATCATTGACATAACCGAGCCGTGCCTACTCGTAACAAGTGCCATATGAGCTCGTAGCTCTTGTTTTGCTTTGTTCAGAATATGAAGTTATTGAAGCCAGCGCTGGTGCATGACCAATTGAGTTTCAGTAGGGATGTGTCGCTGTTATTCGAGTGCGTGTCACTTATTTCAAGTCTTGGCGCTACTCTCTAGCAGTGTTTCACATGAGATCTCATGTTGTTTTTTTCCAGTCTCATGATCTCATGATAAACTCACGATTTCTCGTCTTTTCTACACCTAAAATAAATGAAAAATGTATTCTGAATGATATATTTAATTCTAGATCTTTCATAAAACTAGTCTGATAGCTTTCATTCGTGGTTGGATACTTTTATATTTCATTAGGTGACAGGGGTCGTTTGGAATCCCAAAGTGGAGGTCTCGTACATGGATGCTTTTGAAAATTTGTGCGTGCATTCTTCAGTAGTAGTCTTCATTTGGTGGAAGTACTAAATAGAAGTAGAAGTACGCATCATTTATGTAGTGCCTGGCATTAAGACTGTTATGTGACTAACATAAAAGGCTACAATTTGTATGGAAGCAGCTTATGGTTTGCCATAAAAAAAGCGAATTCAAAAGAAAAATTGCCTGCGGCGACCAGGTTAATTTCGTCTCGATCACAGTGATTTCATCGTATCGCTGCTTGACCTGCTCGCACTGTCTTTATGTGTCATTTCATTTATCTCGTAAATATTGTGGTAATGTGATATTATAGGTGGCCCTTACCTTGGTCCTTACTTTTCTTTGTAATAAAAAAAAGCTCTGCTCCCAAAAATTTCGCCTAAGGCGCCTTTCATGATAAAGTTTTGTTTTGCTTGAAGGGCAGGCTTGGGATTTTGGGGCTCAAGAAGTTTGCTTTATCTGAGAAGTAGAAAGTTGTACCAGAAAAAAGGCTGATTTAAAAAAAATTGCCTGCGGCGCTCAGTTTCATTTTGTCTTGTATACAGTCGACAGAAGCTGCTGTTGCTCTCCAGGAGGGGAGCGAACGAAAGCTTGTTCTCTTAGGGGAATCGTTATGTTTCCGGTTAGAAGAAGTGTTACAATTTTTGTCTGATAAGTAGCTAAAATCCGCATGCCTTTTCGAAAATCTAATGGTTTTCTCGTCTATACCAGAAAATCTCATGATCTTCTAGCAAAAATCTCATGTATATCACATTATTTTTGGACTCCTGCCCATGATTTTGAAAATTTCCGAGTGGAAACACTACTGTCTAGTGTAATCTGCTCTGGTTGGACCTGTGGAAGGTCGTTGCCGGAGAGCATGAAAACGTAAGTGCTGTATACATGTCTTTTGAAACTTTACTTTGCTTAATGTAAATACACATCGATGTTTTTCTATAATTGGTCAACCAGGTAGACACTAGCTTGTTTGCACGTTCTTTATTATACCGTCTAGGTTCACGAGGTAACGTGCTGACTCACGACTTGGAAGCTGCCATCATTCTACCTCACGCAGCCCAAAAATCTGAAGTTCACTATACCTTTGAAGCCCTTTTTCGGAGCATGCAGTACTGCCTTTTGGACAATTGCTGTAGAGAGTACCTGTTCATAACGGAGTTCTTCTGTATACAGGTGAGTAGAGGCGCCCTCCCCTAACATTGTCGGCAATAACATAAAAAAATCAGTCACCCTGAAGTGCCGCGGTTCTTCGTAAACAGTCTGTTTTTAACCAGTGCACGACCTTCTCCATTGCTTCCATGTCCCAAGATTAAAAATTAGTGGCTGTTCCTGTGTCTTTATGTGTTTGTTTATTTTCTTTCATTACTCCGCTTTTTCGAAATGGCGGGTTATTAATAAATTACTTACTTTCTTTATGGCACATGGTGCCATGTAGTGATCATAATTTCTCTCTGTCCGTCGGCCTGATCCTCGGGTTTTTGCTAGTTCAGGCACTTACGCATAAGCTAGGACGATGAAACTTGGCATACATGTAAAGAAACCGACCAAATGCTCTAGGAAACTGTCCTCTCTTTGATTCAACCATCGGCGGGGGAGTGGAGGGATAGGTGGTCCGGAACCTTTTAGCATGCGTAAGTTTTGAACCGGTGATCCGATCAGTTGAGATTCCTTTTCTAGCTTTTAGCTATTCGGATTAAACTTGATTGATTGATTGAAAAGCATTTTTGAACCAGATTTTGACATAATATTCGGATTCAGACATCGGCGGGAAATCCGGAGTCTCGTGGCATGCGTAACTTGAGAGCAGAGTATCCGATGGGAGTGAAACTTGATGAGTGGTAAGAGAAGATACTGTAGGTGTTGATTTGTATGTCTGAACTGGATTCGGCTACCGTGAGGGGAGTTGGAGGAGGGGTCCCGGAATTTGTGTGGATCCCCTAGGGGTCAAACGACAGTAGCGACTGGACTGAAACTGGGATTGTATAAGGTTCATGTTCTCTAGAAGCTCTATTTGGGGTAAATAGTCCTTCAGCCAAAGCTGACTGCGAATCGTATTTGATAGTGCAAAACGGACACGTCAGGTGAATTTTATTAGAGCTATATTGCCAAGAAGGGCCGAAAAGTAGCACTAATAAAATTCAGCAACGTATCTATTTGGAGGTCCTGACCGGATCCGCCTACATTGGGGGGTAACCGGGATTTCCCGAAATATCATCAGACTCGAGTGAAACGTGACGAGTGATAAAAGAAACTTCCTCTGATAACGTTTGTATGTGTCCGAACAGGATTCGAGTGTAGTGGGGGAGTTGATGGGAGTATTGCAGAAAATTGTGGCATGCCGAGGGATCAAACGAGTATAACGATTTAGATGAAACTTGGAAAGCACCGAGGTCATATGCTCTAGATGATCCATTTTGGTTTCTTGGCCGGATTTAGCCTGGTTGGGGAGAGTTGGAGGGGTCTCCTGCAGAAATTTCCTGGACAGTCGGTTTTTCCTGAAAATAGCCGCGTTTGTTTTTGTCGTTTGTAGTTGTCGGTACGAAGAACGTCGCTTAAATATTCATATTAGTGTTTTATTTGGCACGTTCTATAAATGTTGTTTCACAAACAAAGTTGTGACAACTTTAAAAAGAATCGTCCTGTTATGCTAAAAATCCATTTTAGTACTTTATTATAGCTGCTGTTGCAAATATTAAATTAGTTCGACTATTAACGTTTTCGTATCAATTACATCAACGTTCTGAAAACTGTTTATAACAAAGTCTAGCCTATGTAAAAGATACATGGTAGCAAGTAACTTACTCGCCATAACTGGTGTAACATCCCCATTTCGGCAATACATCTATTTCATCTTTAGAAGTTATTTATTTTAGATATTGCGAATTTCTACATCAGTTCCCTGTTAGTTCACGAGTAACACAGGAATGTAACTCAGTTTTTAGTGAAAGGCCCTATGCCAGCACCACCATGTATTTTGTCTTTGTGCTCTTAATTGTTTGTTTGCAAATTCGTAGTCCTACTTTGCCATGTAGATTGTTTGTCATGTAGTTTCACTTCTTCGTTGTTCACTTTCTTTTCAAACTCTCTAGTGTATTTCGAGGGTAAATAATAACAAAAATTATACAAGGAAAGTAAGCCATTCTTATGGAAGTGCTGGTACCCAGGGTTGCCACATGTCGCAAGATGTGAATTGCTACTCTATTTTGATTTTGTCACTCTTGTCCTACGTAGACATACAATTAATTGTATTTAAAGAAACGTAGATCTGTCATTTTTGCATTATTGATTCTGACCTAAAGTGACCATTTCACATTTTTTTATGAAAAAATCCAACTCACAGTTCACTCACTGTTTTCGATCAAAAGTCACTCTCTAATTTTTGTTGATGCGGCAACCCTGTTGGTATCTCTCGTCCACATCAGATGGACTGACTTGTAATTTGGGACTACTTGAAGCCCAAAAGTGTTCTTCAATCAATCAATCCGTTTACTGCGCCGTAATATTGTAAAACTGTCATTGACAATGTCGACATCATATTAAGGCACTAAAGACAATTAAAGTTTAACTGAAAGCCAACTTATTTTTGTGTCATTTAAATGAATACACTGAATAATTTGGGTTCTGCAAAGGGATTTTTCAGTTTTCCACTATCTACTCTAGTTATGGCGTTCAGAATATCTGCGGCCGTCCCCGCAACGAATATTCTGCTATGATGTGGGAAATTTTAATCTCAGCTCAAACGCGGCTTATCAGTGCCACAGTGGACAGTGGTGAGATTGGTAAGGATTGCTTAGTGCCTCAACAAAAAAAGTCATAAATCTTTCTCGTAAGGCATACAACAAAAATAAAAGCTCATAGAGGTACACAAATCACACGGAAATTCCACTAATTGAAAATCGATTATTCATGGAAAGCGGAACAACGAAGTAACGCATTTTCAGCGGGTCTTCAAGCTAATTTTAGTGAATAAAGTAATGGGTGACTAGATTGTGCTATCCCAGCCCTTTTCGGTTAACTACGTAAAATTCGACGAAATAGGGTGCGAATGGTGACATGTAACGCTGGCTTGAATTCAGTGCTGGTTGTTTCAGAACAACTTTCTGAACAGCTTTGCCCTTGTCGCAGTATCGTCAATTCTTGGCTTGCTAGTTTGTTCTTGTTGGTTTATCCTGTTTTCTAAGTTCTAGCTTTCTAGGGTCCAGCCGCCCAAGAGTACTTTACCGACGCTATGGGCAAGACTTTACAAGCTCACCGAAAATTGCTTGAAGATTATTTGCCTACTGCGTACGACTCCATTGCTCTCTTCCTGTGTATCCACCTCGTGTACAGGTAAGTGAATACTGATTTATTTATTTAAGATATAGCCAACTACGCTTAGATAAACTGGACGTCGCGATTTCATCCAACCCTTAGTCGAATATGCTTGTCCGGTTTGGCACTTTGCTCTTGCCCAAGACGAAACTGATAAAATAGAGCGAGTTCAGAAGAGATCGCTGCAAATTATCTATGGCGGTTCCCCCTTACCATACTCTTTTTACCTCAAAGAATTTAAAATTGATTCCCTTTCTTCCCGCCGCGAAAAACTATGCCGCAACTTTGGCTCATCCTTTCTCCAGCATCTCATGTACCGTTCATTCCTTCCCCCACCCTTTGTTCCTGTAAGATTTCGTCCCCCCGGAGAAGTGGCTGAAAAGGTTCCCAAGCTGACCCCAATCTACTATAACACTATGCGCTACAGTAGAAGCTTTGTGCCGAGCTTCCTAAAGCAGTACAATGCTCTTTAGCATTGTTCTGCCTTGTTAATTTTTTTCCTTTTTAATTATCTGTTTACAATTTATTTTATCTTTATTTATGACTTTATTTATGACTACAAAAACATCGTATTTGGGCTCTGCCCACGAGAGATATGTTTTGCTTTATTATTAAATAAATTGAAAATAAATTGAAAATTGACAATGAGTTACTTCTCTGGTCCGCTATACTCTTGATGACTATCTCTCCCTGCCGATGCAGAATCTCTGGGTACCTGCGGAAGAAAGGAAGAAACGGTGTCAAACCTGCGCTGACTCAGGATTTGAGTCGTTGCGTTTGAGTCGTTACGGACACGTTTACTCCTTCTTCCTGAGAATCACTGGCGTGTTTTGGACTTAGTCAAATAGAGTATTTAAACAGTTGATTTTCATCGAATAAACTTTCTTTCGGCTTTGTGGTACCTCTATGTGCTTGTCCCTCTACGCCTGAAATATTTACCAACTACAAATGTAAACCATCGCCGAAAATTAGAATAAAATGTCCGATTCCTTGCAAGACATATCTAAACATTGTTTTCCTGCTTTGTACAGGTGTAAATTTTCCAAACTTCGCATCTGGCAGGAAATGCAGGCCTTTGTTGAATCCAAATTCTCCGCGTCTTGGTGAATTTGGGCTGTCGTTCAAGCAGCGCCCACTCTGAATGGTATTACTGGAGCTCCAATAAAACGTAGCTGACTTATCCGTTTAGCACCGCCAAATGTGATTCGCAGTCAGCTTGGGCTGAAGGACTATCCTATCCCCACAGTATGAAACTCCAAATTGCCCATACATGCCGCCAACAAGTATCCATCTTAGCTGGAAAGAAGAAAAAGAGACAAATGATTCCAAAACCAAAATGCAGAAGAATCTCTACCCTTTCGGCGACCCAATCGAACAACAAAAAGAGCAACCGTGTCCAGAATGAAATCACAGCACCAGCTTTAACTCTAACCAATTTTCAGAGAAGAAGTTTATAAAATCAGATATTTCAGGAAGAATCTTTAATTAGTTTTCCACAAATTCATTTTTCAGCTTGACCCTGAAGAGGACCCTTGCCAATAAGGGCCGAAATATAGCTCCAATAAAAGGTAGCTGACTTATCGTTTTGCACCGTCAAATACTAGAGCTCCGGGGTGAAAAAATACAAAATCCCTTAGATGAGTCAAAATATTTCAGTGTATTCAAATAACAGATGTTTTTCAGTTGAACTTTAAAGATTATTACCATCTGCATACGACTCAACTGCTCACTTCCTCTGTTATATCTTGCTTAGAAAATAAATCTTATTCAAATCTACTAATCCCTCATTGTAACTGGACGAGCATCTTGCAGTCTCTCTCTCTCTGTTGAGAATCAACAATCGTCACTTTGCCAACGTAGTGACGTAGTGACAAGTTTAACCGAACAGGGCTGCGATATGACAGTCTATTTGCCCATCACTTATGCACTTAGGCTTGAACACACGATCAAAATGAGTTATACTTCGCTGATCCGCTATTCCGATAACCAATTTTCATCGAATGAACTTTTTCTTTCGCATTTGGGGTACCTCTGTTTGCCTGTAGGGCCTGTACCTCTATGATTGAAAGATTTAGCAACTGCAAGGATAATGGATTGCGAAAAATAAATCTTTTAGGGTCACACACAATAGTGGGCATTCTTCGCAAGCCCTTCCGATCTGGAACGGAGAACTGAACATTTCCTGACCTTCGCTTCACTAGCCGATGAAATGTACGCTTTAGTTGTGTCTGGATGAACTTGGTCTTGTCGGGTCAGCAGTGCATAGTTTTGAACGTCACTATTGTACCCCAAGATGAAAAAATAAACTATCTGCTCTAGTAACGACGTTCAGAATATCTGCGTCCGTCCCCACAACGTAGATTCTACAATGACGCGCAAAAAAAAATTCTCAACACAAACGCGGCTTTTCAGTGGGCAGTGGGATTGCTTAGTGTCTGAACAGAAACAAAAAATCAGGAATCTTTCACGTAAGGCATACAACAAAAATACAAGCGCATAGAGGTACCACAAATCACTCGGAAAATTCCACCATTTGAAAGTCGATTATTCGTGGATAGCGGAACAACGAATTAACGCATTTTCAGCGGGTCTTCTAGCCAATTTAAGTGAATAAGTGATGGTTGAGTAGATTATCCTATCCCAGCACTTTACGGTTAAACTTTAAGTGTGTTCCAATCTAGTATCTAAGAATAAGTTGGCCTTTCAGTTAAACTGTTTCAGCGATTGAAAAAATTAACATTATCCACTAATAAATAATAACCGGATTCCAGTACTTCGACACTTGTAATTTCCCGCTCATATTTTTGAAGCTACCACTACGTAGCATGTTGCGGAAAATGGCAAGTTAAAACTCACCAGTATTAATAACAAAGTTACGGTTCTGTGGTAACTTCTTCCTAGGTTAGAAAAACGATAGATTATAATAGTTACTGCTAGGAGGCCCTAACACCCCCAATAGCGCTAACACTGCTTTCTCTTTCAAGGTTCATATAATATGGTAGGCTGTGAACGTGTTCCACCCTTTTAACAATAGTAATTATTAGTTACTATTTCCGTTCCAACTTCACGAAAAGTTACTACGCTGACCGTTACAACCTTCTCGAAATAGTAACTAATTCGCCCGTGGCATGATATTCTGCTGGAAAATAGAAAAATTGTTCTAGCCTTGACAGCAAAAAACCCGAATTCGTGACGTCATGCTTAGTAATTACCGTAGAGTGGAACACGCTCTATATTATTATTATTATTATTATTATTATTTATTTGAATCCTTCAAAACTGAAGATTAATGTATAAAAAGGAACAACAACATGTCAGTCAAACTCACACTCACTTACATACTAATAAACAGCTGACCGTTAAAGACAAATTAGCCTACTAAATATACAATGAAGTACATGAAAAAAAAAAAAAAAAAAATGAAGCTCAAAATAAACAAACTAAGCAGGGGATTTTTTTGTGAAAAAAGGAAAAAGGTTGTGATGAAGAAGAATGTTGTCAGCCTTTTTATGAAAGTTCTGAATTTTACTATTTAAAGTTTCTATTTACACAAACAGCCCGAGGGTCATGGCAATACAATACAAAAAAACAAAAGAAAGATATTATCTGTTTACCAAATTACTACATAAACCCTTCTCGATTCTTCATCGAAAGCTTGCGGAATCTTCCCCATTGGCGAACTCCCGTAAAGCATTCATCTTTCATGTTAGTAACAAATTTACGACGTTTTCTGTGGTAACTTCGTCCTCGGTTAGAAAAACGAAAGCTCATCGTAATTTTTGCTAGGAGGCCCTAACACCCCCAATTGCGCTAACATTGCTCTTTCTTTCAAGGTACAAAATGCTTTGTCACAAACGGGCTGTTCCTTCCCTCGACAAATACTGGGATGGTTTACTGAACTTACTATGGCCAAGGTAAGATGGTTTTAGGTTTGGTTTCCATTGGTTTTTGTACTCACTGGTCATTAGTTGCGTTTTTGCAGACACCATGGTATCTGATACCACGGTCTAAAGTCGTTTTTGCAGTTATCGTGGTATCTGATACCGCGGACAAAAGGCGTTTTTGCAGCTATCGCGGTATCCGGCGAGTTATCGTGGTATCTGATATTCAGATACCACGGTCCGACCATGGTAACTGATCGTGGTATCTGAAAAAGCCATCTCACTTTCATCAGTTTTTTTTTTCAAATTGGTTGGAAAGAAGTTTGGCACTTAGTGATGTGACTGAATATCAGTTTTTATGGCACTTGAGCTTACTCAAGTGCCATATAGCGATTGTAATTTCTGTCCGTCAGTCGGTCTGTCGGTCCCGGTTTTGCTAGTTCGGGCACTTCCAGATAAGCTAGGACGATGAAACTTGGCAGGCATATGAGGGACCGGACCAGCTCAACTTAAAATTAATCATTTCTTCAATCCGACTTTCCCCGGATCCGGGAGTCCGGAAACTATAAAGCAAAAGTGGAGCGAAAAGTAGCAAAAAAAAGCGCTGCCCGAAAGCGGGAGCGAACCAGGTCCAACGCTCTACCAACTGAGCCGCGAGTCCATGTATGAGAGACCGAATGCGGGAGATTGCACAAAGTGGATAATCTAAACAAATTACATTGTTAGGATAATGGAACTTGTCAGGAATATTGGATGTATTAGGGAGCGTATGCGGGAGTATATATTGTTAAAAGATTGACGACCTGATTAACCTGGACATAGTCAAGAAACATAAATAATAGTTTGGGCACTTCCACGCAAGCTAGGACGATGAAACTTCGCAGGCATATCAGGGACCCGACCAGACTAAGTTGGAAATAGTCACTTGCCCGATCCGACCATCGTGGGGGAGGGGGCGGAATCCGGAAAATAGGGACATTCATCACTTTCGAACGGGTGATCGGATCTTAATGAAACTTGATATCTGGAAAGATCTCGTGTCTCAGACGTCTCATTTCGAGTCCGGACCGGATCCGATGAATCTTGGGGGTGGGTCTTGAGGGGAGTGGAGGACGGGGAATCCGGAAAAATTTGGAAAAGTTAAATATTTTCAGCTTACGAACGGGTCGTCGGATCTTAACGAAACTTGATATATGGAAGGACCTCATGTCTCAGACGCCGGTGACATTGGGGGGAGTTGGAAGGGGAAACCGGAAATCTTGAAAAACGCTCAGAGTGGAGAGATCCGGATGAAACTTGGTAAAAAGAACAAGCACAAGTCCTAGATACCTGACTGACATAACCGGAACGGATCCGCTCACTTTGGGGGAGTTGGGGGGGGGGAGTCCTAATTTCTAGTGATCCCGCGAGTTCGATGCTTCCTGATGTGCTAGGACAATGAAAATTGGCAAGCATGCCAAGGACCCGACCAGATTAAATAGGAAATATTCACTTCCCCGATCCGACCATCTGGGGGGGGGGGTGGAGGGACGGGGAAGCCAAAATTGAGGTATTTTTAACTTGCGAACGGTTGGTCGGATCTTGATGAAAGTTGATATTTAGCATGACCTCGTGTCTCAGACGTCCCACTTTAAATCCGGACCGGATCCGATGTCACTGGGGGGGGGGGGGAGCTGGTGGAGGGAACCAGAAATCTTGACAAACGCTTAGAGTGCAGCGATCGGGATGGAACTTATTCGGCCACGGTAGGTGGAGATAGAGTGAGTACCGGAAATCGTGTAGCAGGTCTAGGGATCAAACAAATGGATTTATTGGGATGAAAGTTTGAACAGTCATGTGCATTTGCTGCAGACAATCGAGACGATGCCGGAACTGCTCAGAAATGAGTGAAACTAAATATCCTATTTCTATTTCCGAACCGCATTTTTGGATGGCGGGTGTATTTTGTGAGGTTCTCATCTACTTTCTTGTACAGCCTACTCGTACAAGTGCCATATGAGCTCGTAGCTCTTGTTCTTTTGGGATGACTTCGAAAAGCGTTATTTCGGCAATTGTCGTTTTGGCAGAGTTAACCGTACATCAGATACCACGGTGACTGCAAAAATGACTAATTGCAGATCCGGTTACCGTAGTAACAGATACCATGGTATCTGCAAAAACGCAACTTTTTGTGTCCTTAAACAGATCGAATCGGGGCTCTATGGGGGAATTGGAGGCTGTTTACCGGAATTCCGGTGGTCACCAGTTAGGATAGTTCCATATATGCCAAGGAAAAGGACATGTCAGATATGCGACTTTTATGGGTCTGAGTCGTATTCAGCCACAGCAAGGGGAGTTGGAAGGGGAGTCCCGGAAATGATCTGGCTCGCATAGGGGTCAAACAAGTGGAGCGGTTCAAATGAAACTTGGAGTTAGAGAGATCACATGCCATAAACGACATATTTTAGGGTTCGAACTGGATCCGACAACGGTTGGGGGGAGGGTTACCGAAAGTTCCCAAAAACGCCCAGTTCAGATAATCTATTTCGAGTCCGAATCAGATTCGGCCACGGTAGGGGGAGTTGGAGGTGGTACCGGAAATCGTGTGGCACGTCTAGGGACCAAACGAGTTTATCCCCTGGGTTGAAACTTGGAAGGTAAAATATTCATTTGTCCTAGATTATCCGAGGCGATGCCGGTAATGCTCAGAATTGAGTAAAACTAGATATCCTGTTTATGGGTCCGAATCGCATTTGGATGGCAGGGTTGTGACGTTCTCATCTTCTTTCGTGTACCACCTACTCGTATCAAGTGCCATATGAGCTCTTAGCTCTTGTTTATTATTATTTATTTTTTTTCTTGCATCACTCCACTTATGCCACCCACTACTTTGCTTGGATTACTAAAGATTGCTTTATTGTTCCAATGCAAATTCACATTTCTGTTTTTTGTTTGTCACCACGAGGAGTGTTAATTTTGGTGTATTGCCCAGTAGTAGAGCGTGTCTCACCATTTGGGAAAGTGGAAGGAATTGACTTTTGACAATGACGTTTCTTCTCAAATAAAACTGAACGGTACTCTATGTCATAATTTATGCATAATCGGAAATGCTGGATGCACGTTGACTGAATTGGAAAATATTTGCAGAACACTGGGAAAAAATAATTGGTAATTAATAGAGATCATCACCTTTCGGAGTGTCTGTATTACTAGATTCTGGATGATTCTGCATCTGTGACAGGTGCTGGGCCCAGGGCAGCTCCTATACTAGAGTATTAGCATCGGAATGCGATTATGTATGAACGTTGGGCGATTGCAGGATTTCTAGGCACAATTTTGGCGTTCAGATCCCTGGTTCACACAAACTGTGTGTGGAAAAACAAAAATGTCACAAAAATGAAACCTGCCGCGACGATTATCCTTCCCAAGTAAGGAAGATTGTACAAAATAATATACTGAGAGAAAAGTTACTAAGCCTACGCCCGTCAGTTTTAACGTCAATATAGTTGTATTTTGTTATTTGATCGAGCTTGCCTTTTTGGGATCCAAAACGTAAGTAGAGGGATACTTATGACATCGCAAAAGTTGTCCGTCTGTCTATCCGTCCGTCTGTCAGCACGGTCACTCTCGAAGGGAATGAGATATTTTGATGGAACTTGGTTCGAGGATTCTTTGCGTCAAGGGTAAGGTCAGGTTCGTAGACGGGCTCTGTAGCCCTACATTTAGGGGGGGGGGGTCAAATTAAGGGGCGAACAAAATATTTTTAAACAGCTAATGTGCTAGTTGATTATGGGGTAAGAAAACTTGCTCAACATGACGGGGAAAACCATTTTCTTGCCGGATAAGTAGTTGGTCCGGAATCCGGCGAAAACCGGAAAGTTGGTTAGAATTAAAAGTTTTATTTGAAGTTGATACAACTATAGTTCGGACAACTAGTTCGCAGGAATCCAGCCAAACCGGAAAATTTGTTAAAAGCGAAAGTTTTATTTGAAGTTGATTAGATGACAGATTCAGGGCTAAGAATGTGTATAACAATTATTGTTTACCCGGACATATAAATCGTCCGGAATTCGGTTGAAACCGGAAATTTATAAGTTAAACTTTTATTTGAAGTTATTGGATGTTCTTAATAGGGATAAGGAGATACGCTGAATTCGTTTCTGAATTGATCTTTTTTTTGCTGGACGAGTAGTTCGCTCGGAATTCGTCCGAAACCGAAAATTTGGCAGAAGTAAAGCAGGAAGTTTCAGTCAGTATCGTCAAAATAGATATGGCTTATAGAGGTATATCTGAACTTGGTTCTCTCTGATGATTAGCCGGGCGAAGACTGGATCTGGCGAAGACAACACCCAATTGTCTGGATCAAATATTAGATTTTTGGGATCCCATCGAAACCTTAGGTCTTGTTTCTTTTAGGTTTGAATACGTCATAAACCTGAACATAAACTCCATCCATGATTTCCCGCCCCCTAAGCCAGGAAGTGTAGATACCCGACCCCATTACGTTATAAGACGGTATGCAGAATTCTCGGCTGCACTGGAAGGGATAGATAACAGTTTTCCTGAAGAGACTCTGCACCGACTTCTTTCAGTGCTGCACGAAGAGGTGGAGACGTTTGTATTCCGCCTTGCTGCGGCGTTCGCTCAGCGAAGGGACCAGTTGGTCTTCCTCATCAACAATTACGACATGATCCTTCAAGTCCGGGCAGTAAGTACTATTCTACTAGGCTCGGCTCGAGGGTGGAGGGAGGGATAAAGATCCCCATAAAGTTCCATACTAATTCAAATAACTCAATACATTGAATTGAGGATTCAATGTATTTGGATTCTCCAAAGGGATTTTTTTTTTATTTTCCACTGTCTTCTCTAGTTATGACGTTCAGAATATCTGCGGCCGTCCTCAAAGCGTAAATTCTACTATGACGGGGGAAATTTTAATCTTAGCAGAAACGCGGCTTTTCAGTAGGCAGTTGTGAGGTGGCGAAAATTGCTTAGTGCCTGAACGAAAAAAAAAATCACAAATCTTTCTCGTAAGGCATACAACAAAAACTGCAAGCGCATAGAGGTACCACAAGTCACACGGAAATTCCACTATTTGAAAATCTTGTTATTCGTGAATAGCGGAATAACGAAGTAACGGATTTTCTGCGGGTCGTCAAGCCAATTTAAGTGAATAAGTGATGGGTAACTAGACTGTCCTATTCCAGCCCTTTTCGGTCTTTAATACCAGTCGTTCCACAAGATGTCGCGCCTCCGGCATGACTCCACTTGGTACGAATGAATCACGATGATGAATTTGGCTTGGTATCAAGGATTAGAAAATCAATGGCCTCCTGTAGTACGTTATACGTGCATTCACCTATTCAGTCTCAGTGAATTTTTGAGAAATATTACGTAAATGCGCATGTAGCATCAGTAATGGAAAGTATGTTAAATTCCAGAATTTCATCAACAATAACCGAGGGGGATAATAATAAAAGCAGTGACGTTTATTGGCCAAATATCAAAGATGGCTAACAAAGGATTATTAGCAATAGCACTTAAAGCATATCTCGCACTATTTACTCTTTATATTCCGATATTCAGAACTATTTGAGTACTCTAAAGCAAAGCTGTGCTTTTAAGAAATTATACTCGGCTTTGGCTGTTTGAAGCCTTTTCCCAGGTCCATTGACTTCTAGCGAAAACTCGGCAAAATTTAGATAACCGGTTTTACCCATCAATAGCATGACGTGCTAACACTCATCGGGGGCGTAATGCGCATGGGATCTGTTGAATCACGGCAGTTGTAGAGATTAGTGATGTATCTAAGGTTTGAAGCCAAGCTGACCATTCATTACGAAAGAAATAGAAGCCGCTGAGGACGGTTTGCCGGAAGTGCAACCGAAATATCCGAATTTATATTTATCCCTCGCACATCATTCTAGAGGGATAATTAGCTGATCAAGAAAAAAAACCCGAAAATCACGGTTTTCTATTTCTCTAGTGACGTATCGTTAGCGGGCTTACAATGTAGCATATCAAATTTGGGTCTCCGGGCTTAAAGAACCTCTCTTACCTGTAATACTAATGCAACCTACTTCCGTAATCACTCCATATATTTCTAAGCCCGGAGACCCCAATTTCGTATGTGTATCACGCTGTGGACGGTTGTCTGCGATAAATTTTTCCATCAGAAAAAAATGCTTATGTAAATTGTTTCCCTGTTTTCGTTACAAGTCATCGGGCCTAGGAAAAGGCCTAAACCAGCCAAAACCGTGGGTTATTTGTTGAAAGCACAGCATAGTTTTAAAATATTCAAATATTTTGAAATACTTTAAGTTGAAGAGTAAATAGTGTGAGGGGTCCTTTAAGGATTACGGATGCAGTTACGGAAGTAGGTTGGCTTGGCATTATAGACACAACGGGTCCTTTAAGGTGTAGAAAACCCGTTTCAACAAGGACCTGTGCAATTGGGGTTTTGGAAACGGTTATTGAACCCGGAACAGCATTGTACAGATGTAGTCAAGGGATCGGTCGATAGCTTGAAGTGCATGCTACGTGTGATTTTCATCTCCGATCGGTACCAGTTTCTTCATGATTAGTCAATGATGCAGAGCGTGCTCCACCCTTCTAACAATAGTTACTTTAGTTACCACTTTCGTTCCAACCTTATGAAAAATTACTACGCCGACCGTTCCAAGCTTCTCGAAATAGTAATTAGTAGCAACTATTTGCTTACCGTGGTCTGGAGCGTAGTAAGCGTGGTATTTACGATCTCGGCGACGTGATTGACCCAATCAGCACATGGCATAATCTTTTGCCGAAAGTAGGAAAAATACATTCAGCCTTGACTCCAAAAGTGTGCCCACCCTCTAACAATAGTAACTACCATTTACTATTTTCGTTCCAGCCTCTTAAAAAGTTACTACGCTGCCTGTTCCAGTCTTCTCGATAGTAACTATTTGCTTACCACGCTCGGGAGCGTAGTTAGCGTGGTAAATACGATCTCTGTGACCTGATCGGCCAGATCAGCCCAGAGCATAATATTTTGCCGGAAATAGGAAAAATGCGTTCAGCCTTGACACCAAGAGTGTGCCCCGCCATCTAGCGATAGTAACTGCTAGTTACTATTTTCGTTCCAGCCTCTTAAAAAGTTACTACGCTGTTCCAATCTTCTCGATAGTAACTATTTGCTTACCACGCTCGGGAGCGTAGTTAGCGTGGTAAATACGATCTCTGTGACCTGATCGGCCAGATCAGCCCAGAGCATAATATTTTGCCGGAAATAGGAAAAATGCGTTCAGCCTTGACACCAAGAGTGTGCCCCGCCATCTAGCGATAGTAACTGCTAGTTACTATTTTCGTTCCAGCCTCTTAAAAAGTTACTACGCTGTTCCAATCTTCTCGATAGTAACTATTTGCTTACCACGCTCGGGAGCGTAGTTAGCGTGGTAACTACGATCTCTGTGACCTGATCGGCCAGATCAGCCCAGAGCATAATATTTTGCCGGAAATAGGAAAAATGCGTTCAGCCTTGACACCAAGAGTGTGCCCCGCCATCTAGCGATAGTAACTGCTAGTTACTATTTTCGTTCCAGCCTCTTAAAAAGTTACTACGCTGTTCCAATCTTCTCGATAGTAACTATTTGCTTACCACGCTCGGGAGCGTAGTTAGCGTGGTAACTACGATCTCTGTGACCTGATCGGCCAGATCAGCCCAGAGCATAATATTTTGCCGGAAATAGGAAAAATGCGTTCAGCCTTGACACCAAGAGTGTGCCCCGCCATCTAACGATAGTAACTACTAGTTACTATTTTCGTTCCAGCCTCTTAAAAAGTTACTACGCTGTTCCGATCTTCTCGATAGTAACTATTTGCTTACCACGCTCGGGAGCGTAGTTAGCGTGGTAACTACGATCTCTGTGACCTGATCGGCCAGATCAGCCCAGAGCATAATATTTTGCCGGAAATAGGAAAAATGCGTTCAGCCTTGACACCAAGAGTGTGCCCCGCCATCTAACGATAGTAACTACTAGTTACTATTTTCGTTCCAGTCTCTTAAAAAGTTACTACGCTGTTCCGATCTTCTCGATAGTAACTATTTGCTTACCACGCTCGGGAGCGTAGTTAGCGTGGTAACTACGATCTCTGTGACCTGATCGGCCAGATCAGCCCAGAGCATAATATTTTGCCGGAAATAGGAAAAATGCGTTCAGCCTTGACACCAAGAGTGTGCCCCGCCATCTAACGATAGTAACTACTAGTTACTATTTTCGTTCCAGCCTCTTAAAAAGTTACTACGCTGTTCCGATCTTCTCGATAGTAACTATTTGCTTACCACGCTCGGGAGCGTAGTTAGCGTGGTAACTACGATCTCTGTGACCTGATCGGCCAGATCAGCCCAGAGCATAATATTTTGCCGGAAATAGGAAAAATGCGTTCAGCCTTGACACCAAGAGTGTGCCCCGCCATCTAACGATAGTAACTACTAGTTACTATTTTCGTTCCAGCCTCTTAAAAAGTTACTATGCTGTTCCGATCTTCTCGATAGTAACTATTTGCTTACCACGCTCGGGAGCGTAGTTAGCGTGGTAACTACGATCTCTGTGACCTGATCGGCCAGATCAGCCCAGAGCATAATATTTTGCCGGAAATAGGAAAAATGCGTTCAGCCTTGACACCAAGAGTGTGCCCCGCCATCTAACGATAGTAACTACTAGTTACTATTTTCGTTCCAGCCTCTTAAAAAGTTACTACGCTGTTCCGATCTTCTCGATAGTAACTATTTGCTTACCACGCTCGGGAGCGTAGTTAGCGTGGTAACTATGATCTCTGTGACCTGATCAGCTCGATCCGACCATGAAAGGATTAGGATCCCAATCCAGGAGAAACTGGAGCGGATTCGTAAGATCCGCGATTCGGAATCCGAGTCCGAATCGAGCCTGATAAGCGGATGATTGGAATCAAATTCGAATCCAGTCAAAAGGACGACTCCTGGATTCGAATCCGAATCCAGAGTCGGAGTCGCCCATCTCTGAACATCATGCGTAGTAACTACGGTAAGTAGGGTGGAGCACGCTCGCAGTATTTACTGAGCGTGTTCCACCCTCGTACCAATAGTAACTATTAGTTACTATTTCCGTTCCATCCTCACGAAAAGTTACTACGCTGACCGTTCCAACCTTGTCGGAATAGTAACTAATAGTTACTATTTGCTTACCATGCTCGGGAGCGTAGTAAGCGCAGTAACTACGCATCTCTGTAACGTGATTGGTCGGATTCGCCCCTGGCGTGAGATCCTGCTGGAAAATAGAAAAATCTTTCCAGTCTTTCATGCGTAGTAACTACGGTAAGTAGGGTCGAACACGCTCACTGTTATTGTAATAAACCGTAAGTTCGTGCGGAAATAAACGGAACACTTTTGTAGGAGCGGTCAAAGGAAGACATGATAAAAGACTCCGATCCCTTCAAGTCTCAACTTATCGCACGGACAGCGGAATTTGTGGAGGACTCCCTCTCTCTCCATTTCGCGAACATTGTGAACTTCATAAAAAACGCGGAGATTTGGATGCGAGATGGGAAGAGCGATACTCTAAAGCAGAATGAAGGTAAAGTTCGTTTTACAGATATAGAATAGGGTTAGGTACCCACTGTAACCATCACTTACTCACTAAAAAAAAAATATAAAAAAATTGTATATATTAGTTTTTGATGTGTTTTATTGTGTTTATTTTAGTTTTACATACTCCGCTTCTGAAATGGCGGGTCAGAAATAAATTACTTACTTACTTACACACTTAAACAGGGTTGGATACCGGATGAAGATGGGTTGCTTTGTTGCTCCGCTGTTCATATTTTCATCGAATGAACTTTGTCGTAGAGATGTATGGGACCTCTGTGCGCATGTAACTGTTTTTTTTTGTTTTTTTTAGCAACCGAAAGTTTTATTGCCGAAAAATAAACCTTTTCTGAGCAAAGTAATAGCGGGCTTTATTCAATAGTGACCTAACAATCTCGAATTGAACAAGCTGGCGTATTGCACACGGAGGCCCATGCGAGACCCATGCCCTTTCTTTTGCATTACGTTGTTATTGTGAACTTTTTATGGTAGCTGCAAGGCTCAAGAGCCAACTAGCGATCGTAACTTCGGTCGGTTCGTCCGTCAGAAGTCTGCGAAATCGGGCACTTCCACATAAGCTAGGAGGATGAAACTTAGCTTGATATTCCTTCAGCCCAAGCTGACTGCGAATCATATTTGACGGTGCAAAACGGATAAGTTAGCTAAAAATGTAGCTGACTTATCCGTTACGCACCGTCAAATATGAAACTTGTCATGCGTACAAGGATTCTACCCAGTGATGTAGGAAACCTTCGTTTTCTGGATTCGGTCACCCTTGGGGGTGGAGGGATGGCAAATCAGGAACTTGTGGCATCCGTAACTTACGAATCGGTGATCCGAATTAAGTTAAACTTGATGGGTGGTCAGAGAAGATACCCTACGTGATCCATTTCTGTGTCTGAACTTGATTCGGTCACGGTGGAAGAGTTAGAGAGGGGATTTCCCAAAAATGTTATAGCACGCCTTGGGATCAAATCAGTGGAGCGATTTGGATGAGACTTGGAAGGTACAATGGTCATATGCCCTAGATTGTCCGGATCCGACCTCGGTGGGGGAATTTTTTTTTTTTTGGGGGGGGGCACCGAACATTTCCCTGAATTCCTCATTCAACTGAACATTGATGCGTGGAAAGAGAAGATGCCCTAGATGATACCGTCCTTCCGAACTTTCTGCGTTAAAAGTTTCTTATTATGAATTCTCTAAATTACTTCTTGGTTTCCCTATTTCTACGAGCAACTCCTTCCTAACTTCTAATTTCCGAGTTGTTTAAGAATCCTTTCGAAACTATGAACAATAAAACCCAAAACTTTCATAAATAGGCTGACAACATTTGTTCATCACAACTTTTTTCCTTTTTTACTAAAAAAGATGTCCTGGTGAGTTTATTTATTTTGATTTATGTTTTTTCCTTTGTGTTTCATTGTAGAGTTAGTAGGCTAATTTGTTATTAAAGCTCAGCTGTTTATTTGTACGTAAGTGTGTGTAAGTTTGATTGACATGTTGTTGTTTTTTTTTATATATTACTCTTCAGTTTTGAAGGATTCAAAAAAATAATAATAATAATACATTTGTTTGTCCGAACCGAATCCGGTCACTGTGGGGGAAGTTGTAGGGGGATGAGCGGATATTGTGGGGCTTACCTAGGAATCAAACGAGTTGAGTGATCGGGATGAAACTGGAAATGTACAAAGTTCATATGCCCTAGATGATCCGTTTTGGGGTCACGGTCGGATCCGACCTCAGTTGGGTGAGTTGGCGTAGGGGTGTCGGAAATTCCTCGGAAATGGTCATATTCGAGTGAAACTTGATATTTGGTACGAGAAGATGCTCTAAATGTCCCACTTGTAGGTGTGAACTGTATTTGACGATGGTGGGGGAGTTGGAAGGGGGTATTTTGTGACGTCCTCATTTAGTTCCGTGTACGATCTACTCGTAAAAGGTACCAAGTGATCTCGTAGCTCTTGTTTTATTTAAAAGAAGTTCACAGAATCCTTTGAAAAATATTGTTACTGAACTTTTCACTCCCAGATTTCGTCTTGCACTCTTTCGAAAGCATCGATTGATGGGCTGGCAACAGCATGTGACGGAAGTTGGGCCACGCCACGCCTCATAATAAGATTTATTTTTTTTATTATTAGTGTTGCATGCAGCGTGCAGTGATCCCTCTGTCCTGGATGCCGCCCTCTGGATCCTCCCTTGAAAATGAGGAAGACAGGACTCCTGTTCTAATTTTCTTCTTCTTCTTTAAGAGGGTACCCCTGTTCTGGTTTAATTTTTCTTCTTCTTCCTTCACAGATTTCGGTAGGGGGAGCCTTGTGTTACAACCAGGTTACAACGGTAATTGTTGACGATTACAAAAAATGTATTGTTTCAGCCTTCAGCTATACTTTCACTATGAGCGTGTTCCACCCTAATTACTGTAGTTACTACGCATAACGTCACGAATTGTGGCTTCCCTGGCGACGAGGCTGGAACACATTTTTCTATTTTCAGCAAAATATCATGCCGCGGGTTAATCAGACCAATCAGGTCAAAGAGATTCGTAGTTACCACGCTTACTACGCTACCGAGCGTGGTAAGTAAATATTTACCATCAGGTACTATTCCAAGAAGGCCGGAACGGTCAGCGTAGTAACTTTTCACGAGGCTGGAATGAAAATAGTGAGTAATACTTACTGTTGCTAGAAGGATGGAACGCGCTTTATGTAGCCTGTAGTACTACAATTACTTTGCAAACTTTAATTTAGCTTTTATGTTATTTTTTAGGTCTTGCTGTATCCCTGAGCCGAGGCTTTGCGGACTCCTGGAGAAAATCCGTAGAAATCCTTAGCAGGGAAATCCTGTCTTCATTCCCCAACATGCGAACTGGTTCCAACATTCTACAGGCCGGATTGACCCAACTTATCCAGTACTACGACAGGCTTCAGAAGGTTATGTCACACCCTACTTACAAGCACATTCCAAGCAAAGTTGGTCTGGCCAATATCCATCAATTTATGTCTGATGTCAAAAAGTATAAGCCAAACTTCTAATTCTAGTCGTTAGAGGTTCTGAGAAAGACGCGCTTTTTTTTGTTGTTGTTATATATTCGGAATTTGAAAGAAATGTTATTTAATTTTAAGCCAGCCTAGGTGCCACAAGGGCCCATGATGTGTTGTAGTTTTTTGCGCGGTTCTCCCGGTAGCCTGATTTTTTGGCAATGTTTTCCCCCCTTTATTTAGTGTCCTCAGATGATACACTGTAAAAAAAAATCTTGCAGTATTTGCTACTGGGATTAATCTTGTCTCTAAAAAGATAATCTTATCTCTAATTCGGGTTAATTTTATCTCACTAGAGATAAGATTAATCCCAGTAGCAAATACTGTAGTTAACTTTAATCCTAACTCGGAGAAACTTTTTACAGTGTATGCAGCTGTGACTGAAACTAGATTGTACTCTGCCCGCTTATTTTGTAAATAGAAAACCGAATTGGTCTGAAAGACAAGAATGCTGCTCTGGCGGGATTTGAACCCGCGCCAACGCTCCACCACCGAGCTACGGAGGAGTTTGTGAATATGTTTTTCAAACAATTACAGTAACCAGATAGAAGCGGGCTACAAGAAGAGTGACCCGGCCCCACCCCCTCTTGGACGCGAACTCGTCTAAGCGAAAGTAGAATTTTTTTATTGGAAAATAAAGTCACCGCTCAAAAGTCATAAACTAACCGCTGAGTAACCCCTCCCTTTTACACTTATAAAGAGAATAGGCATGAAAACCCGCTAAAAATGCGTTACGTTACGACGCATGAACTCACGGATCCTGGCTTCTCGACGTCGAGGTTGGAACACATTATTCTATTTTCAGCAAAACATCGTGCCACAGGCTAATCCGACTAATAGCATCAAAGAGATGCGTGGAAAGATGCGTAGTTACCACGCTTATTACGCCCCGTAGTGTGGTAAGCAAATAGTTACTATTTCAAGAGGGCTGGAACGGTCAGCGTAGTAACTTTTACGAGGCTCGAACGAAAATAGTTAGCATTATTAGAAGGGTGGAACACGCCCTTGGTTTGTCCATGACCCACATAAAATCGATATCATCGAATGAACTTATTCTATCGGATTTGTGGCACCTCTGTATACTTGTCCCGCTATACTTGGAATTTTTACCAACTGCAGATGTAAACCATTGCTGAAAAACAAAATAAAAACGTCAGATTCCTTTCAAGACCAATCTTAACATTATTTCCCTACTTTCTACAGGCATTTGTACAGAGCTTGGCATCTTTTCCCCCCGAAATGCATGCCTTTTTTGAAATTCAAATTCTCCGCGTCTGGGTGAATTTTGGGTTTTCGTGCAACACACTGAGCGTGTTCCATCCTACTTACCGTAGTTACTACGCGTGACGTCACGAATTCTGGCTTTTTGCCGTCAAGGCTGGAACGATTTTTCTATTTTCCATCAGGATCTCACGCCAGGGGCGAATCCGACCAATCACGTTCCAGAGATGCGTAGTTACTACGCTTACCACGCTCCCGAGCATGGTAAGCAAATAGTAACCATTAGTTAGTATTCCGACAAGGTTGGAACGGTCAGCGTAGTAACTTTTCGTGAGGATGGAACGGAAATAGTAACTAATAGTAACTATTGTTACAAGGGTGGAACACGCTCTCTGAATGTTATTACTGGAGCCCCGCGTGAAGAAAAAAAATCCCTTCGATGAGTCCAAATATTTCAACCAATCAAGTTTATTTTCCAAATAGCTTAAAGCTAGAAGAGGAATACAATATTTACGAGATACACAGACACGAAACATATTAACTAATACACTTACTAGATATGACCAGAAATGAATGACGGTATGAAACAACTAAAGATTGAGCAGAAGAATTAGCAGGAAGTGGAGAAAAGTGATTGCCAGTGTTCCTCTCTGACCGATGCACGGAAGACGGGAGGGGGAGGGATAGATGGCGTATATTGCAGTGTAGTCCAGTATCCGATGTGAAAATATGCTGACTTTTCAGTTAAACTTTGAGCCATATCCAGGTTACCATATATCACCCTGAATTGGAAGACGGGGTAGACAACGAAGCACGATCCGAGGCACTTACCAGAGGAACCTTGGAAAGGTACACGTAAGCCTGCAACCTGACTGGGCCTGGCAGCAGCTGACCCGAGAGAAGACTGGCGTCTATTCCCAGACACCCTGAGTAGCGCAGGAGGATTCTTGCCGTTCCCCGAGGACTCCACTTGAGGAGTCCCCGCGTTTTTGTTTGTCCCGGAGACTCACTCCCCGTATTTTCGCGAGTCCTGACGGATGGGAATGCTTCGATTATCATGAATAAGTACTCCCTTTCAAGTTCAGAGGATAATCAATTTTTGGTGGTGTAGGGGCAATGTAAACTTAATTAAAAACAATCAGAATAACCAAAGCGAAAAATAAAGTGGATCTCGTGAACTGCATATTTATTTTTAGAAGAAAAATCATTTGGAAGCATTCCCCGTGTTCTCGTTATTTTCCGGACGCGGAATCCGCCTTGCGTGGAGCGACTCCCTCTATTCTCTCGGTTCCCTTCGATTCCCCGAGTGGTCCTCGGGGAACGTCGAGAATACGCCTTAAGGCTAGGAACAAAGGTTTTCTGCGGTGCTGATATTTTCCGCCAGAGCAACATATTAAGAAGCAGAGCGCACCTGCCGGAGCCTAGATTCCAATGCAAGCTCTTCAACCGGCAAGGGCGGCAAGTCTCTCTTTTTTTCCGCAGTAAAAGATCTCTCTGTTTTTCCATAGTAAAAGATCTCTCTTTTTTTCCACAGTAAAAGATGTACGCACGGTGGTAATTTTTGGGCACTGGTAGGAGATTTAATCTCATGATCTGTCCGTACTGAGGGACTGGCCATGCTATTTGACAAATTGGTCAAATCAGTCATTAGAAACCTATTTTGTGCCTCTTTCTCTTGATGGCTAACTCTCCTGCAATTTCAGAATCACCGCGTGCTTAGAGAAGAGCCAGAAACGTCACCACAACAAACGTTGTTGATTGTTTTATATAGGATATAGCAATTTTAAGGATTCGTTCGGGGTGAGATTTCTTGTTCTTCCCGAGGATCACTGGCCTGTTTCGAACTTGGTCATTTGAGTGATAGTATTTTTTTCTGACGTTGCGAGTTGAGAGCTGTCTAGCGTTTTTTCTTTAGTATTCGCTTCCGTTTTCGCCGCTAACCGTTTTTCCACGATCATGACTGTGAGAAGAAAAGAACATGGATGGGTCCGAGAATTGGGATTATAACAACGGAAGTTACCTCTACAACTGGGTGGATGTAACAGGAGGTTTTCTCAAAGCTTGTGAAAGTAAGATTTGATTGCTGTGTGCTCTAGCAGTATTTGTTTAATTTCAACTTGTCTTTGCGCTGTATTGGCACCACACTGTTACAGGAGGGGTAACCAACCTCGAACCTGGCTTAAACTGTTAAATAGGTAGAATGGAAATTTTACTACAGTCCCAACAAAGTGCTAGCTTTCAGCAGGAAACCCTAATTACCTAGGACCTCTTTTGGACTGCACTGAAGTTTCCTTGTAAGAATATTAGGACAAGGTTTTCATTGTTTCAGGCCAAGTTCAAGGACGAGGTTATCAGTTATATAAATTTGAGTTTAGATACACCTCCTGTACCAGTCTACAACAAACCCCTGATTTTGGTAAAGCCTATGCCAAATGCTGGGTATATCCAACATTTGGTATACCCTATGCATAACGTTGGCCTAACTCTGGATACACTCTGAGCCTGGATACACTGTGCATGCAAAACGCTGGATACTTGAGCCCTTTTTTTGGTGTACCTCAAGGTACTCTTTTAGGACCTTTGCTTTTTTTGGTTATGACTAATGAAATTGCACAGGATCTGCCGGATCGGTAGAAGTATGTTGATGATTTGAGTACTATTGAAGTATGCTACCGTCGTATTAAAAGTTCAGAAGCAACAATCATCGAAGGCATTCAAAATGAAGCCTCTTTGTCCGATATACAAGTTAACCAAGAAAAAAGCGCTGTTTTAACTATTTCATTTTTAAGATCACCCCCGCAATTTGAACCAAAGCTCATTGAAAATTTGGCTGTAAAAAACTAAAACTCCTTGGAGTACTTATTACTGAAACTTCAGATTGGGAAGATAATACAGTAGAAATACTCCGTAAGGCAAACTCAAGCCTGAACATGTTAAAGCTTTTTATCAAAGCATAATGTCCCAAGTCTACACATCCTCAGGATTTATACCTCTTTCATAAGACCATTAATGGAGTACGCATGAGCAGTGTGGCATTTTGGTCTAACTGCAGATCAAAACTCACGTATTGAAAGAATCCAAAAACGCGCTCTCCATATTATCCATAAAGGCCCAAAAGTACCCTACTCCCTTCTTCTAAGAACATACACAGTTGATACATTGGAGAAAAGGAGACTGAACCTATGCCTCAAGATCGGTAAAAAACTTATTTCGCACCCCATCTACAATGAGTTTCTACCTTCCCCATACAACAATGTAAGGGAAAGGCAAGAGCGAGCTGTCTCTACGAAGGTCCCAATATTCCAACCAGTAGCGGCCAAGCACAGCTGCTACCAAAACAGTTTTATACCAAAGATTGTTGAAATTTTAAATAGCCTTTGACCATTTGTATGTGCTTTTAAATGTTTATCTTATGACAGTACTCACCAATTTTGGTTTTGTAACCGTGAAAGTGTGAGTGAATAAATTACTATTCTATTCTATTCTATTCAATAAAAACTGATGATTTGAGTGTAGCTCAGAAACCAACCAATTAGAACTCATCTATAGTGTGGGGTAGGTCAGGGTTAGGTTAGGATTGAGGATACCAACAGGTATCCAGCATTTGACATCGAACGTCAGGCGTTTGTTGCTGACTTTCCTGTACCTTAAATTAAATTGCTCTTGCCAAGCAAGGCTGTGTTGCCTGTTGAAGTGCAATCATATGTTGGACCAGTATGCCACTCATCCCTGTCCCTGATTTGTAGATAGGCTGTGGCTTTGCTAAAAATTGGGTACACCCATCCAAAGTTTTGGTATCACACCTTCAATTTATGTAACCTCAAACTCTGCCTGAAAATCTTACAAGGAAACTTTTGTGCAGTCTAAAACAGGGTATAGGTAATCCAGGCCCTGGATAGCCTAGACCCTGTTTTAGACCCTAGACCCTGGACCAGGGTTTCGCTCCTGACAATTAGGACCTTGTTACAAGTACACTCAGACTTCCTTTCAACCTTTTGAGGCCAGGTATGAGGTTATACAAGTTTGAGGTTGGATACCCCTCCTGTAGACTATAGGCTAATAAAGGTAAATTTCTATGAATGTCGCCTAACCTTGGGGCCTTGGGTTTGAATTATCATCGAATGACACATTAGGACACATACCAGCCAACAGTTACTACAAAACACTTGTTGAAATATTTATTCAGTGACCATACCAAATTTGTCAGAGGGCGTCTGAATTTGAAGCATTGGAGGAATTGTCTTTTTCCTCTGTTTTTTCTGTAAAAGTACAGGAGGGGGTACCAACGTGGAATTTACACAACCTCGATCCTGGCCTAAAAATGATGGAAAGAAATTTCAGTTCAGTCCTAAAAAGGTCCTAACTGTCAAGAAGGAAACCGGGACTGAGTGACCGAGGACCTGTTTTGGACTGCATAGAAATTTCCTTATAAGGTTTTCAGGCCAAGTTCGAGGTCATGTAAATTCGAGGTTGGATACCCCTCCTGTATGTCAGTCATCAAAAATTATAGAAATTTGAATTGAGGCTCACTGTTTATGCCAGGAGAAAGTTGAAAGAGTGGGCTGTTAATTGTGTTCGAAGAAGCATAGTTCTACTTGTTGTAGCCTTTGTCAAATGCTGGTTACCCTATACCATGTGCTGGGTACTCTATCTTAAAATATTGGTAGTTTGGGTGAAGTCAGAAAATGGCCAATCACGTTTCCTTTATAATGGGTTAAGTTAGGGTATGGGTGTCCAGCATCTGGTATAGGGTAACTGGCATTTTACATAGGCTATTCTAGACTGTAGATACCCGATGTTTGGCATAGCCTATCCAAAGATCAGGAATTTGTGGTAGAGTAGAGTTCATCTGGTCTGCGGAGTGTATGGTGCCTACGAGCTTGTGTTACAGCTGATGTTCAAGAACAGAAGCATACCGGAGCCGTCCATATTATAGTGTGTTTATTTAGTTATTTAGTTTAGTCTGAGCTTTTTCTTTCCCCTTCCTTTATTGTTTTTCATTTTATATGGGTAAATAAAAGTATTGATTGGTTTGATTGGTACCTACAATCAATAACTTTTATCCCAGAGAGAAGCTTTAAGGCTTAACATATTTCCAACATGTTATGATTTGTATGTTTATCAATTATTTTATTCTTTGAGGACATGATGACACTTTTCTTTGTTACTTTGGACATCTGCTTTTTGGGCCTCTTGGTATTGCTAGCCACTTGGCCAGTGGACATAGTCTTGGGAGTAAGACCACTGCCATGGCTGGTAGCCTTGGATAAATAGCAACCCTTGGTCCATTAGAATTGAAGAGAAAGTTGATTCGGTTTTGTGGCATTTTAAAAGTCTGGATTCCTCTTTATTATAACCTGTTTGTAGGATATATGTAGATAAATATTCTTTGAGCCCAAGCTGACTTTGAAACATTTATTCAAACAATGTTTACAACTGATACGTCAGCTATGATTCTTCATCAGCGATATTTCGGCCCTTCTGGGCAAGGGTCCTCGTCAGGCTGTCAATCCTCTGGTTCAACTTCGGGGAAGGAAACAAACCTGTAATAAATAACTGAAGCTTCTACCGACTATAAATATCTTATAAAAGTAAATTATCTTCAAATACCACTATAATGAAAAATCTAGTCCTGAGATTTAATTTTTGACACGGACGCTGTTTTTGCTGCACGATTGGGGCTATATATGTAGACTAGTCTTTGTTGTAGGCTATGAAGTTGACTAAGTTAAAACCTACTGGGGTAGGATTGGTGGGTGGGGGGTGGGGCAAGGTATTTATCGACTGGCTGGTAATTTTTTGCCGACTGTTTATTGCAAACAACTATTATTGAGAAAAAACGACTGTGTCGACGGAAAATCGGCTGATTTAAAAAAAACTACTATTTAAAATAAAAATTAAACTATTTTTTAGGAGAAACAGACTGCTTAAAAAAAATCGACTGGTTTTGCGCGAACTGACTCGGCAACTTTTACCGACTGGCCGACAACATGGGGGGGGGCATCGCCTCCTAGTCGTGATGCCCCTGGGCGGGACACCCCCAGTATAGTGTATGATTGCTCAAGTGGAGCAGCCTATCACATATGCCAGATTTTTCGTAATTTGAATTCCTGTTAGGGTGTGCCATACCGTTCGGCGGTCTGTCCACAGGAAATTATTCTTAAACTGGGAAGCCCTGGTTAGGCTTATTTGTCGATTCAGGACAAATTGTCTATGTTTGATTGGGTTAGGGTTCAGCACAGCTAAGCTGCTTAGTCCTGTGATATATAACCCCGGTTGGGTCTATATCTGTACAGGGTGAGAAACGTCAGGATAGACATTAAACACAACCCAGCCATTGTGAAACATTTTATGTTCATCTTCTTTAAGGCTTAAATGTTGGAGAGCTTGTTCATGATGGCAACTTCGGACTATTTGAGGCTATGTCAGCCATTGAAATCATGGACCCAAAAATGGATGCTGGAATGCTATGCAACACAGGATCTAGTGCACCCCTCACCTTTGATGAGGCAGTTCAGGTAAAGTATCCTGTGGGATCCATAGTCTGCATAGTTTAAATATTGCTTTGTTCTGCAGGTCATTATTTTCAAGATTATTTATTTATTTAACTTCGACTACGGCTTCTAGAGCCATTACTAGAGATTAACCAGTATGGACAAGACAATGACTAGAAGCATCCACACTCTCTGAATGAGTGTTTTTTTCTGTATATTGATCAGCTGCGTGCTGTTTTGATATAGTCTTGACTGAAGGAACTGTCCAAGCTCCTGAAACTGACAGAAAGACTAGGCAGCTTTTAAATGTAGACGAATGCAATAATAAGTGATATAATGAGTGGTGTTTTCTTCAGTTGTGTAGAGAGAAATGGCATGCCATCAATTTTTTTTTTTTTGGGGGGGGGGGGAGAAGATGGGCCATTTGTGGCCAGAGTTTTCGCCTACCGTGCTGAACAATGATTGTTCTGCAGGGCCTTTCCAAACGGTAGCTACTTGGGATTGGTCAGTACATGAGGCTGGGTAATAGCTGCACACTGTCACTGTGGCGTATTTAGTGGAGACCCCTCCCCCCATCCTTAAAAAGAACTGAAAGGTTGCAAGAAAACTATGCTTCTTCATTGAATCTCAACAACGTGTGTGGTAGTTGGTAAGTAGAATAAGAGATCCATTGTGCGTACTGGTACACTTCCTCCACCAAGGACCAGGAGCCCAGAATTCTTCTTGTTTTTCTAGCCTTTGCATTTAGTACTGTGTTCACGGTATCAAAATGAGTTGGAACTTGCCCCCCCCCCCCCCCCTGCTTATTGTGCCTTAATATCTGAAAACGATTTTTGTTTTGCAGGAGTCGAAACTTCTCCTGGAAAACATACCACCAGACATCCAAGTTGATATTATAGATGCATCATTGGGTTCTTTGGTCACGTGGTTGGAAGGCAATGGCCTTGCCCAGACCCTTTTTACGAATCTTTATCTTCATCAGCCACACAGTATACTGGATAGATGTATGAAAGCAGTATCTCTGTGTTTACTCAAGATTGTGGATCTGGTCCGGGATACAATAGTCAAGTAAGTACGTGAAAACCAGGATAAAATCTTCATAGAAGATATGAGTTGTAACCTTGTGCATCGTGGACATCTCTCTTCTGTCAAAGGCCCATATTCAGTTGTTCAGTTAATCGCATGGACCTTCCGCTGCACATCTTTCTTCGTCTGTGACGCTCGTTAGTCGCGTCACTTATAGTTACCACGCTTAATACGCTTCCTAGCGTGGTAGGCAGTATTTCGAGAAGGTTTGAACTGTCAGCGTAGTAACTTTTCACGAGGTTGGAACACAATACTGGAAAACACTTCATACGAAGAAAGGCCGAAGACACTTAAAGCACATTTCTTACTAGAAATGATCTTTTCCCTATGACACGGATCAGAAAACATATTTTTCGGAAGCACTATTATTCCTGTTACGATTTTCTTGTTAGCGCTTGTTGATTCTGTCCAGTCTTCCTGCTCCCCGACGCGGCGGCTGGGCGCAAAATATTTGAAAACTGAACGCGACGTGGTTAAAAAGTAGGAATTTGAAAGCAAATAGTAAAATAAATAAAAAGTTGTCAGCAGACTTGAAAGATCCAGGCAAAATTTGCGTTGTTTAACGGGCAAAACTCGGCACTGCAGAAAAAGTGCTAAAAATTCGTAGACTCGTAACGTAACAATGGAGAAAGGTGGGGTTTTTAGAAGCATATAATTCCATAAAGGACCTAGGTATATAATAAAAGGCAGAATAGGTAAGAGGGGTCCTTTAAGATACCAACACTGGTTTACCGTCTGCACAGGGGAGACCTGATCGAAGCGTACAAAGTTTGCAGTCGAGCCTACGATTATTAGGCGAACTTGTTAGTCTTAGTGCAAACAGCCTCAACGGCCATAACTTCAGTCTTAGCTCTCAGCGATTTAAGAAAGACGTCGGCAGGTGGAAGTTTGGAAATCACATCGAGGAGGCTTGGAACCACCTTCCATCCCACCTCGTTGTCTGCCCATCAGTCGTCGCTTAAAAAAATGCACTGGATGAAACATGTTGGAAATGTCAAGTATTGTGTCGATAATTTTTGTAGAATTTTGTAGAGGCTTCCGCGTTTTTTTTGCTATTAATAATAGTAATAATTATAAAAAATAATTACTTATAGTTACTAAATTGTAAGAAGGGGTGCGCCTTTGGCGGCAAATTAAGTCCAAATAATAGCTACTTTATCAAGCAGATATATATTGATCTAAGGATCCTTTTAGTATAGATGGTAAGGACGTAAGCCTGAAATTCTATTTTTTTAGATTTATCTAGATTTCATATTTATTTTGAGGAATTCGAAATTACCGACAAAAACAGATAAAACGGCGTTTATGAGCGGGTTCAACCCTACTTACCATAGTTACTACGCATGACGTCGTGAATTTTGGCTTCTCGGTGTCAAGGCTGGAACGCATTTTTCTATTTTCGCCAAAATATCAATCAACGGGGCCAATCAGCCAATCACGCTGCAGAGATCCGTAGTTACCACGCTTACTACGTTGCCGAGCACGGTATACTTATTATTTCAATAAGTTTGGAAAGGAAATAGTAACTAATAGTTATTATTTTTAGAAGGGTGGAACACGCTCCATGCCAGTTTCAACCTATGTTTCGAGCGTAGGGCTCACATTTCCGTTTCCGTGACAAACACTGGGGAATGTGTAGTACGCACATTGACCACGTTGGCCTGACTTATCAGACGAAAAACAGCCGTAAATACTGAAACTCACTCGCTATAAGAGGCCTACCGAGCGCGAGTGGCTCGTGTTATTCGTGAAAAGTTCAATTTTCGTATTTATTTCAGTTTTGGTTTTCATCTTCGGTTGTTTGTTGGTTCTCCACTTTGTTATGGGGTGTTTCGTTTGATGGTTTTTATGGCACTTGAGCTTACTCAAGTGCCATATAGCGATTGTAATTTCTGTCCGTCAGTCGGTCTGTCGGTCCCGGTTTTGCTAGTTCGGGCACTTCCAGATAAGCTAGGACGATGAAACTTGGCAGGCATATCAGGAACTGGACCAGATTAAATTAGAAATGGTCGATTCCCCGATCCGACCATCTGGAGGGGAGTGGAGGGAGGGGTAATCCGGAAAAAATAGGAAAAATGAGATATTTGTAGCTTACGAACGGGTGATCGGATCTTAATGAAACTTGATATGTGGAAGGACTTCGTGTCTCAGACCCTCCATTTTAAATCCAGACCGGATCCGGTGTCATTGGGGGGAGTTGGAGGGGGAAACCGGAAATCTTGGAAAACACTTAGAGTGGAGGGATCCGGATGAAACTTGGTGGAAAGTACAAGCAAAAGTCCTAGATACGTGACCGATATAACCGGAACGGATCCGCTCACTTTGGGGGACTTGGGGGGGGGGGAGAAGTCCGAATTTGTAGTGATCCCGCGAGTTCCGTGCTTCCTGATGTGCTGGGATGATGGAAATTGACAGGCATGTCTGGGACCCGACCAGATTAAATAGGAAATCGTCAATTCCCCGATTCGACCAGCTGGGGGGGGGGGGGAGTGGAGGGAGGGTGAAGCCAAAATTTGAGGTATTTTTAGCTTGCGAACGGGTGATCGGATCTTGATGAAAGTTGATATTTAGGATGACCTCGTGTCTCAGACACCTCACTTTAAATCCGGGCCGGATCCGATGACACTGGGGGGAGTTGGAGGAGGGAGCCGGAAATTTTGAGAAACGCTTAGAGTGGAGGGATCGGGATGAAACTTGGTGGGAAAAACAAGCACAAGTCCTAGACACGTCATTGACATAACCGGACTGGATCAGGGCGCTGTGGGGGAGTTGGGGTGGGGGTCCGGATTTCTAGCGATCCCGCGAGTTCGGCATACTTCCTGATGTCCTAGGGCGATGAAACTTGGCAGGTATGTCAGGGATCCAAACAGATTGACTTGAGAACAGCCGTTTCCCCGACCCGACGATCGTGGGGGGAGTGGGTGGATGGGGAGTCCGGAATCTAGTGGCGTGCATAACTTTTGAACGGGTGATCGGATTTGAATGAAACTTGTCTGGTGAGCTATCACCTCGGACCTTCAGTGTCACGTCCGGGTCGGGTCCGATACCTGTGGGGATGGGGGGGGGGGTGTGAAAAACTCAAGAAACTCTAAAAACAGAGGGATTGGGACGAAACTTAATGGATGGAACAAGCATTAGGCCTAGATGAAATTGACGGAGCCAGATGGTTTCGGGGCTCTGTGGGGGGAGTTGGAGGGGGTTTCCTGGAATTCCGGTAGTCGTGAGTTAGAATAGTTCCAGATGTAAAACGACAACGAAACTTTGCAGGCATATTAGCGACCCGAATTATCTTGACTTAAGAACCTGATACAACATACCCCTGGAAACTTCCGTTCCTGGATCCGAGTAGTTTTTGGGGAGCAAGAGAAGAGAAATATGGAAATTGACTTCTATAAATTTAAACGAGTGGTCTGATTCGAGTGAAACTTCATGGGTGATATGAATCGATGGCCTTGACATGTAAAACATGCGTTCGAACCATATGCGACCACGATTAGGGGAATTGGAGGTGGGGGGACTTTTGACATGCACAAAAACCAAACGGATGGACCGAATGAGATGCAAATTCGACAGTGCCGAGTTTATGCGGCCTAGATTTGTTATTTGGCGTCCGGGCCGGATTCGGCCAAGGTAGGGGGGGTACTGGAAACTTGCAGATAGGCTATGCTCCAATTTCAGTAAAACTTGATGGACAGGAACAGGGAATTCAGAGATTGGGCCCGAACCGGCTCCGACAACGTTGGTGGGAGGGGGGGGGGGTACCGAAACTTTCCAAAAATGCTCAGATTCGAGTGAAACTTGATAGATGGTATAAAAGAAGATGCTGTAGGTGGTCGATTTTTTTTATTCCGAACCAGACTCGGCCACGGTAGGTGGAGATAGAGTGAGTACCGGAAATCGTGTAGCACGTCTAGGGATCAAACAAATGGATTTATTGGGATGAAAGTTTGAACAGTCATGTGCATTTGCTACAGACAATCGAGACGATGCCGGAACTGCTCACAAATGAGTGAAACTAAATATCCAGATCCAGATAACCGGTTTTACGCATCTGTAGCATGAGACGCGAAAACTCTTTCGGAGCATAACGAACACGGAAAATAGTGAAATATGGCAAATGCAAAGATTAGTGAGGTGTCGTTCTTGTACAGCCTACTCGTACAAGTGCCATATGAGCTCGTAGCTCTTGTTGTCCACCGCAATTTTCTTCAAAATTTTCTGTCGATACTGAAAAAGGGAGGCGGTTGTCCGGGTTCGCTTTGTTTTTCAGAGTTTTCGTTGGCCTTTAAAGGACATCGAATGAAGAGTACCAAGTATCATCCATATCTGTATTGCTTCCATTAACATTGCCTGCAGAAAACCTAATCCAAATACGAAATAGTGTTTCCAAGCTATGATTTTTGCTCCATTTTGCATCTGTCCTTATTTCAGTACCGAACAATTTTGGAAATTAACGAATGTCTCCAATCAACCCTTCTTCTGGAATATTTTTTTAACCAGTTTAGCCCAAACGTATATCTAGAACAAATTAGATTAGATTAGATTAGATTTATTGTATAATTCAGGTACAAAATTTCGTAGTTGTCCAACCAAATTGTTTGACCTTTGTCAAGTAATATATACAACAATTGTTAAAATCAAATTCGTAATAAAAAAAAAGGTAAACCATTGAAGTCAACAACCGAAATAAAACTCATAACAAAATAACTAAGACAAAATACCATTATTGTAAAAATCAACAAATTTCGGAATGAAGCTATTACAATATCTTTCGATCCGACCGGCGCTGTACAAGACATCCCTATTTTGAAAATGTCACGCTCAGGAGAAGAATGCTCTCCGTGGCCATGTCGGTAAATGCATTCTCCATGGTGTGTTCAAAGTATTGTTTCATTGTTTAGGTGTCCTTTAAAAAAAACAAAAAACATTCTCGTTTCTTTTTCTTCCATTTTTTTTATAGCAACTATCTGCTTACCACGCTGGAGAGCGTAGTAACCGCGGTAACTACGATATTTGCGACGTGATTGGTGCGATTATCTCGTAGTACGAGCGAGCGGTAGGAAAAAGTGAATAGGATGGCGATCTTTTCAGACAGTATCCGAAAAGCATAGAATGAATGAATATATATATATTTTATTTGTAACCCGCCAAATACACAAGGTGGTAGCGGAGTAAAGAGAATAACGAAAAAGAACACAAGATAAATAACAGTATAAAAACACAAAATTTAGACAGATTTATGGTTGCGGCTGGAACGAGGAAGGTACATCCAAAATTTACAATGATTATAATAACAACAATTCAGAATACTTTTACTTGTAATTTTACAGAGCTGCTGTCTACGAAGAAGAAGACTTCCAGCCAATCACTTATGGTTTCAAACTTCCATATGACGTCACAGATCTGAGGGTGGTAGGAATGCTCAAAGAAGTAGAGGAAGAATTTCAGAGAAACACAAGAAGAAGTAAACAAAAACTGAGCGAAGAATTTTCTGAAAAACAGCAACATGAGGTTGGTAGGCTATTTTATTTATTTATTTATTTTATTCCCGTTCGCCAAAAATCGGCGAGTACATTACAAAGAACAAAACTCACAAAAATATACAAAGAATTCCAACAGTAGGTAGCCTACGCATATCCATATATGCGAACGATAAACCTCATAGAAACACTATAATCCTAAATATTTCATAGCAATGTCAACTATTTCAGTATGACGGAGCCAATTCTTTGTACATGTAACCGATAGGAGCGCAGAAGGGAGCTAAGCACCGACTTCGGTTCAGCCGTGGCATCTCTCCCTCTCCACTCTCAAATCCTCCCTTACCTCTATCAAAACGTCAGATATCGACCAGAACGAATGGCAAGTTCTAGGGTACCCAAACCTGTACCTACTTATATAGAGGCGAAAGCCTTCTTACTGCAGCTATATTATTATTATTATTATTACAACACATCAGATATACAAATAGGTTTTTGAATATATTGACATAAATATTCTACATATTTTTGTTGACAATAATCACAAATTTGGTTCTGTATCCGCGAAAGTTGATTTGTAAAATAACCTATCTATTTATATGAAAACAAGAACGAAGGTTTTAGTGGAATCCCAAACGATAATACTTATTGTTTTAATTTCTTGTAAGTGTATTAGTTAATTTGTTTCTTGTGTGTCTGTGTATTTTTTAAATTTGTATTCCTTTTCTAGTTTTTAGCTATTCGGATTAAAATTGATTGATTGATTGATTAGATATTCCTTCAGCCCAAGCTGACTGCGAATCATATTTGACGGTGCAAAACGGATGTCAGTTACATATTATTAGAGCTACATTTCGGCCCTTCTTGACAAGGGTCCTCTTCAGGCTCAACCCGCTAGCTGGAAAATCAACTTGTGGAAAAACAATTAAAGATTCGTCCGTAGATATCTGATTTTGTGAACTTCTTCTCTGAAAATTGGTTGGAGTTAATGCTGGTGCTGACATTTCATTCTGGACATGGCTGCTGTTTTTGCTGTTCGGTTGGGTCGTCGAAAGGCTTTGAACCTGAAGAGGACTCTTTCCAAGAAGGGCCGAAATATAGCTCTAACAAAATGTAGCTGACTTATCCGTTTTGCACCGTCAAATATTCATTGGAGTCAAAGCAGTTGGTTCTTGTAGATTTCCGTTCCCGGACTTGGAAACTTGTTATTTCATCTCTAACCGAATTCTCAATGACGTCTGCTAGTTAATCGTTTCCGGTCCTAAATTTCCGGTCAATTTTCTAACTTAAAAACTTTATTATTAAAGCACACCTCGCACTATTTACTTTGTGTGTTCCTATATTCGAAAATAGTCGAATACTGTAAATGTTTGTAGCAAGCTGTCCATCTAGGTTGTCACCCAAGATAAAGGGCATGGAAAGTGGCATAAAACAACCGAAGACTTGTGTGATTTTCTGTAACTTAGCTTAGTTGCAGAATAATCAACTATTTCAGGGTTGAGCAGGAAGCGTGTGCCAAACGCTGGGTACATCTAGCGTTCGGTATATCCTATGCCCAACGGTGGATACACTAGAAGTTAATATATATATAAACAATTAATTCTGAACTGTGATATGTTTGTTATTAAATGTATGTACATATAAATATTTTAAGATTATTATTGTTAGTTTTAGCTGTGTTAATAATTTGTGTGACGTTCCGACGCTAGCGATTAATTATATGAGCTATTCAGGAAATAAACGTTGTTATTATTATTATGCCAAATGCTGGATACTGGGAATTAATAAAATATTGATGATTTGAATGAAGCTCAGAAATCAACCATTCAGAACTCATCTGTAGTGAGCTAGGTCAGAGTTAGGGTACCAACAGCTATCCAGCGTTTGGCATAGGGTATCCAGAAATCAGGGGTTTGTGGTTGACTGGAACACTATAGATATTCCTTCAGCCCAAGCTGACTGCGAATCATATTTGACGGTACAAAACGGATACGTCAGCTACATTTTTATTAGAGATATATTTTACATCGTCAAATATAGAAACACTATGCTTTGCGAGGTATCCTTTAAGCAGAAACAGCGTATTTTGAGACCGTCTTTCAGTACATTTTTGTATTCTAGCATGAGTTGGATGCAGCTATTCTTAGCCGACTGAAATTGTTGCGCCATTTCTACCAGATACTCTTAGCTTTTAGTCGGAGGGAAGGGACAGTGTTGGAGGATGGTCCGAGACATATTTCCGGTGCTTCGGAGGCTGCAGAGCAAATTCGGAAAAATATAGATAAATTTGACAATCCAGATTTCGGTGATGAAACGGATGGTAAGTTCGTTTCTACATATTTTTGTATATTTATTTGATGTTTGTGCCCGTAATGACGTAGAGACAGGAAAAAGGAAAACAACCTAGAGTAATAGACATTTAATTGAGACATTTAAGCTAATTAACGGAAGGAACAGCAATTTTTGAATTGACTTGATATCCATAGATTCAGCATCTAAAGGACCCCTCGCACTACTTACTCTTCAGCTTACAGTACTTTAAAATATTTGAATACTTCAAAACTAGGCTGTGCTTTCAACAAAGAACCCACAGTTTGGTCTGTTTTAAACCTTTTCCGAGAACCGTTGACATAACCGGGAAAAACTTCTCGCAGACAGCGTGATACACATCAAAGGTAGCAAAACACAGCAGGTGAGAAAATCAGCGTGGTTTTGTTAGAGGGGTTGGAATGTACAGTACGAAATTGGGGTTTCCAGTTCAGAAATATATGGAGTGGTTTTGGAAGTAGGTTTCATTATAGTATTATAGGTAAGACAGGTCCTTTAAGGATTTCACTGTTTTCGCACCTGTGGCAACTTACGTGGTCCACTGAAATCTTCGTCCTTTCAGAGTACTTGTGAATTATTTGTATGAATTTTTCGCTTGTCAGCGCTAGCCGAGATTTTCCGAGGTTGTGAAACGATAAATTCCTGGTATCAGGTGTTGTTAAATCTGATGTAGTCGGTTCTCGCGAGGAAGGCGCTGTGGTTTGCTGTGATTTCTCAGTATTCAACCACGGCGCGCATTTGTTCTAAATTGTTCACGAGAAAAAATAAATATTTTTTTGCGAAGCCGGGACAGAGTCTGCAAGCGCTAACAAGACAATCCCTGACTGGAGAAGGTAACTATGAGTATTTTGAAAAACAATATTTCCGGTATCGGCGAAAAAGCTATATCTAGTAAGAGTTGTGCTTTAACTGTCATCGTTGGGGGCACGCGTTCAAGCTTGCTAATCGTACATCTACGAGTGTTTTTCAAAACAATTGTTGAACTTCGGAACAGCGTTATCGAAGATGCGGTTAGTGCTGAATCGATGAATAGCTTCAAATATATTATGGATAAGATTTTGTCCGGTCGTTGCTAGTTTCTTCTCGAGACAGTGGTGTGTGCAATGTATTATTATTAATTATTATTATTTTAAACGGAGACTTCTTCGTGAGGGAAAATTCACAGATGTACGATTTTATTACAATTTAGCTATAGGCAGTGGCGGAACTAGCTCATTTTCGTGGGGGGGGGGGGGGGGGGGGGGGCAAGCCCAGATTTTACCGACAAGATTTAATGATTTACCGACAAAAAGCTATTTACCGCTCCCCATAAATGCGTGTTACAACCGTTGCAATAATAAGTTGTAACATATCAAATTGAGATGGTTTTCTAATGAAAAGTATGAATTCGCAATTAACTTCCTGGCGCCAATGGTTGTCACATAGAACCAGGAACATACTATGCAGTCAATAGTAGCCTATTGCAAACCAGAAAAGTAAAGATAGACACTGCAACAGATTGCTTCACTCCTTGAAGATTTACGTGGCTGTCTTTTTCGCTTGTAAATTAAGCGGGTTTTTTTTGGGGGGGGGGGGTCAAAAGGTTAGCACCTAAGAGCTCGTAAAGTTTGTCTGTCGGTCTGTTACAATGATAACTCTCGAAAGGGCTGAGGTATCTTGTTGAAATTGGGTATGAGGGTGCGTTGGATCAAAGTACAGGTGAAGTGAACGGGCAATCCAGATTTACGGAAACTTGACGGCTTATGGGAGCAGATGCCCTAAATTTGCTGCTTTTGTGTCCGAACGAATTCCGACAACTGAGTGGAAAGTAGGGGTCAGAGTGATACGCCTCATAAACCAAACATTTGCATGGGCCTTAGAAATTGCTCGGATTCGACTGAAAGTTTCCAAGATGTTCAATTTATCTGCGTCCGAGAACAGTGTTGCAAGGAGGTCTCGGAAATCTTGTAATACGAGTAGGGGCTCAACGGATAGAATGATTGGGATAAAAAAGGTACAGGTACAAAAATCATGGAACCTAGACTTCCGTTGGATGAAGGTGGGGGGCTGAGGGGCACCGGACCGGTAACTGGAAATTTGTCGAAAATGATCCGTTCGAGTGATGCTTGAAGCATTGTAGACAAGGATACAAAATATATGCCATTGGCCCAGTTATGTGTCCGAACCTCTTCTTGCCATTATGGTAGTGCTGTGGGGGGATTAGGGTGAGTTCTGGACATTTTCTTAAACGCTTAGGAACCAAATCGGTTGAGAGATTGAGATAAACTTGGCAATACTTTGCCCATGTGACCTAGTTGTGTTATTCAGATATCCTGGCCTGATCCAACCTCGTTGGGCCGATTTGGTGGGGTATCACTGATGGGAATTTGAAACTCAAATTTGAAACTCAATTTCCCGTATTGATGAACAGCTTAACGCTAAATGTAACAATAAATAAATAAATAAAAACGCGGCTTTTCAGTGGCAATTGATCAGGTTGCAGGAAGTATCTCTCTGGGTGACGGCTTAAATTTTTCGTATACCGTTTTCGTGCTCAACCCAAAAGGGCAGCTTATGTGTGGGAAAAGAGAAATCACACAAGAACAGTTCGAGGAAACAGGTTTGCTGGTGTGATTGGTTTACCGTCAAGGGACAGAAAGGAATGAAGAAGTGTTTTGTTAGTGTATTTTCGCATTTACCGATGAGAATATTCCAGTAACCACAACAAGGCGCGCACTGGCGAATAGTTCACAAATACTGAATTTAACGACAAGATTTGTATCCATTTCGGATGTAAAGAGACCGAAAAGAGATTTTACCGACAAGACTTTTCCCAGTCATTGTATCGAAAAATGAAAAACAACAGATATCAGGATCTGGATCCCATCATCGGCTTGATTTGAGGCTTTTGTCGGTATTTTCTCCGCACCGACAAAAAATTCCGATTTCTAGACAAGAAGCTTCCTGATTACCGACAGAGCTTCTGTCGGTATCAGAAACGGTATCAGGAAAGTGTATTATCAGAGCTCTTGCCGGTACTGAAAACGGAATCCGCGCACCGAGAGACGTTGCCAATTTCCATACAACAAGTTTCATGATTTACCGACGGAGCTTTCGTCGGTATCAGAAACGAAATGAGGAAAATGTTCGTCAGAGCTCTTATCGATACCGAAAATCGAATCGACGCACCGTCCCGCACCTTGAAGCGCTGCCGATTTTCCAACAATAAGTTTCCTGGCTTACCGACAGAGCTTTTGTCGGTAACAGAAACGGAAGGCTAGAGCGTGCCGTACCGACAAACGCTGCCTATTTCCCAACAGGAAGTTTCCTATTTTACAGACAGAACTTTTGTCAGTATCAGAAACGGTATGATAAAAGCGTTTGTCGGTGCTTGGCACCGACAAACACTGTCGATTAACCGACAGGATTTTTCGTGGGGGGGGGGGGAGGTGCAGCTGCCCCCCCCCCCCCCCCCCCTCCCCCCTCGCCTCCTCCCCCCTAGTTTCGCCACTGGCTATAGGTGTTGTTTATGTGGCCATATTTGTGTCGCACACATTTTTTAATGTTTGTCATGATAACAGAATTCATTTCAGTTGAGATTCATTCAACATATAAATGCATAGCAGTTATAACGTTGGCACGTCGAAATTACAATACAAGGCGAAATCCAGATGCTATCTGAACAATTAGTACATCAGGCCCAAGGTGACTGCGAATCATATTTTCAAAATCAGCGGTTTTGAGAATGAAGACGACCCTTGCCAAGAAGGGCCGAAATATAGCTCCAATAAAATTCAACTGACGTATCCGTTTTGCACCATCAAATAGTACTTCAGGCTTACGGGGGGGGGGGGGGTCGAATACCGCAAAATCTACTTGTCGGAAATCTAGCAAGGCTGAAGAGTTAAATGGTTGAGAAACACATACAAGAAGCGTATTGCACAACATCCGGAAAACTAAACTAATTTAAAGAAACCAGTTTGTGAAAGGTAAAGGTCATGCCTAATAATAGGAACTCGCTGGAGACGAAGCCGCCGCAGCACCTTCTGAGCGCCGCTGGCGAAATTTGTTTTGAATCTGCATGTTTTTTAACAAAATTTAACCATTTCCTAAACAAATTTTTGTTTTAAAATGGCCCATCCCGAAAACTGTAAGCCCAAACCTTGAAGTAAACAGAGCGTACTAGTAAGGTGCCGCAGGGAAAAATTTGGGATTCTTTCTGATCAGAGTGCTTTTTGGGTCACAAATGAAAGCAAGGGCTTTCAAGGGAAAGGGAAAGCAACTGAAAACTGACACATCGAACCTTTTCAAATAAAATGGTCATTCGAAAGAAATCTGAAACAGAGTAGCCTTTGCTGCAATCCGCGTTGAACACTTGATTTAAAACTGTTCTTACCTTTTTACAAAATAAACAAGCTGGGGTTAAGTGGAAAAGGAGTGTTTGCTGACCCTCTCCCGTTCCTACTCTTATGTTTTGTGCACCTTCGGGGCGTGCCTCCACTTGAATTTTCAAGGGGTCCTTCAGCTACCCAGGAACAAATCATAAAGTGATACTCGACGCCATGTTACAAAGATAATGCCTGTCATCATGTTCAGAATTCAGACTCAAAGCTTACCCAGGCCCAAACGTGGCTTGAAGACATTTGATGCCCCTCAATTTTCATGAGTGACCTTGGTCAACTGATATGGCGCAACCAGATGTCACAAATCTGATGAGGAACTGATACTTCCTTTCAATATTTCCGTCTTTCCTGGGTTGCTCTGGGCCCCCTTAGAAGGCCGGGGGAGGGGGCAGCCCCCCCCCCCCCAAATGACGCCTCTGGATAAAGTAGATAATTTTTGGAGCTACCTTGAGTTTTGGTACGGATTTGAGCAGTCATTAGTATTTTCCTGTCAGTTTAGCTTACATTTACTTTTGCAGGCCCATACTGGAAAGTTATGGGGTTCGAGCCCCGGACCAATCACAGGCTTTTGCCGCCAACATTTCCCCGGTATTCTAAAAGTCGAACGAAAAGTGACACCTATGAGTACTTCCAAGAACTACTCAGCCGTCTACACGTAGCTTGTAACGTATCGAATGTCAGCGGATTTCATCAAGCCTTGGTAAGACATAGTTTATAAAAAATAAATGGTTCAAGTCAGAAAGTCGAGCGGTATGGTTTTCCGTTTCAAGCAATTTTTGTAATCCCATTTCCATTAGAATCTGGAAGGGATTGAGATATTTTGTTCAAACTTGGTGTTGGATTATTTGTGTCTAAAATACAGATGAAATTCTTAGATAGGGATGGGGGAGGGGGTTTCAAGTCAAGTGGCGACACGATATTTTTAAAAACTAATGTGTCAGTCGACATTGGGGTAAAGAGACACGCTGAATCCATTTCTGAACTTAATTTTCTTACCAGACAAGTATTTCGCCCCTAATCCGGTCAAAACCCGAAATTTGGAAGAAAAATTCGGAAGTCGATTGCAGATTCGGTATAGGGATAAAATACATTTATTCAAACAGTGTTTTCAACGGATACGTCAGCTACGATTCTTCATCAGCGATATTTCGGCCCTTCTTGGCAAGGGTCCTCGTAATCTACGTAGATTACAGGTTTGTTTCCTTCCCCGAAGTTGAACCAGAGGATTGGCAGCCTGACGAGGACCCTTGCCAAGAAGGGCCGAAATATCGCTGATGAATATTCTTTGAGCCCAAGCTGACTTTGAAACATTTATTCCAGCAATGTTTTCAACGGATACATCAGCTAAGATTGTTCATAAGCGATATTTCGGCCCTTCTTGGCAAGGGTCCTCGTCAGGCTTTCAGTCCTCTTGTTCAACTTCGGGGAAAGAAACAAACCTGTAATAAAAAACTGAAAAAAAAACTTTATTACAGGTTTGTTTCTTTCCCCGAAGTTGAACAAGAGGACTGAAAGCCTGACGAGGACCCTTGCCAAGAAGGGCCGAAATATCGCTTATGAAGAATCTTAGCTGATGTATCCGTTGAAAATATTGCTGGAATAAATATCGCTGATGAAGAATCATAGCTGACGCATCCGTTGTAAACATTGTTTGAATAAATGTTTCAAAGTCAGCTTGGGCTCAAAGAATATTTATGGGATAAAATACATGCGAAATCCGTACCTGAACTTCGATTTCTTGTCTGACAAGTAGTTCGCTCGAAAATCCGGCCCAAACCGGGAATTCGGTAAACTTAAGGAACCCGCAAATGACAGTAGCAAGGATCTACAAATTTGGTTAAAGGTTAACCGAAAAGGGCTGAGATATGACAATCCAGTTACCCATCAGTTATTCACTTAAAGAGGCTTGAAGACCCGATGAAAATGCGTTACTTTGCGTTACTATACTCACGAATAATCGATTTTCAGATAGTGGAATTTATTTGTGATTCGTGGTACCTCTATGCGCTTGTACCTGTGTTATATGCTTAACGAAAACGATTTACGAAAAATAAGTCTTCAGGCGAGCTGGTCACTGGCCACTGAAAAGCCAGGTTTGTATTGAGAATTTTGTGATGTGATGGTGGCTGTAGATATTCTGAACGTCATACTAGAGCAAATAGTGAAAATAAAAAAAATGTATTAACACAATCCAAATAATGCAGTGTGTTCAGTTAAATGATACGACAATAAGTTGGCTTAGTTAAACTGTAAAGGGGCTTATACAACAATCACAAGTCCCGAGTCTGCTATCAATCAATCAATTTATTTAATTCGTGATATTATAAATCACATATTCAAAATTATACTAACACAGGACTATTTTTTACGAAATATATACAATCGATTCATCCATTCGCTGGCTCGAGGCAATAGCACAGTCGACGGAAAAAGCGATAGAAATGGCCAGAACGGCATTCTGCATTATCACGAATTGCCTTTAAAAGTGGATTTTCGGAAACTTCTAACCTTGTCGCAAAACTAACTATCGCTTTCCGTCTCGTAACATCAAAAGATTCAGTTTCAATTTCTAAACGTCAGAGTAACGTCGATTGTATGAAAGGAGATGACGGAATGCATTGTTCCACAGGTCTTGTCATTCTGCTTTTACGTCCGACGTCCTGGTCTCTAGATAAATAGGTAGTTATATGATATTGTTAGTAGTAGGCTACATTCGTACCGTGTCCTTCAAAACTGTGCTAATTACATTTTAATAATTTTTGGGCCCAGTTTTGTGTGTGCCATCTGCTTGAAGAAAGCAGGAACTCAGAAAGTTAAAACTATTCTACCTGTTAGATGGTGCTCATGTCGCATCCAACACAAAGCACAATTTAAAAGAATACCAAATCAGCCATGTTCTTTCCAATGGTATAGTTAACTCAGTTTCCAAATTTTTTAGTTAGCACAGTTTTAAAGAACACGGTACATTTGTTGAATTAAGAGGCATAACGGCCATAATTGAGCAATATATTTATTTAGTCTTTTTTCAGGAATTTTTCGCCGGTTTCAGCCGATCGCGAGACTCTTGTGTCCTTTCGCGGTCGATCCTTCAGCTTTACTATCTTCCACTAAGTCACAAAGTTCTTGGAAAGTCACCACTCACTGACATCTTAAAAGAAGCGGCCCTGAGGTTCTGCAGCCCACCGTCTCTGGTTTCGAAGTCGCCCTTACTGTCTAGTCAGCTGGTAAGTTGCCTGCACTCAATGAAGTAAGGATTTATGACGCACTGTCCAAGGGCGTAAGTGCAGTAGAAAATGACAAAGAAATATAAAATAATCCCAAAACGCTCAAAAAATATTAAAAAAAAAGGTTCATTAATTTAGAATCACATTGATGGGATCGTGGACAGGTTAGTTTCCAATCGAAGAGCACAAATTAGAGGAGAGGGCTTGAAGCGTCAACAATGGGTTGTAAATGAACAAACGGCGGATAAGGTTCCGCGTGCGCCGTGGTAGGTAGAGAAGAAATCTCAGATATCTGAAGTATGTCCAGCCCATGCGTTGAATGTCCTTTCTTCTGACAGAATTTAATCCAGCAAGGAAGTTAACAAACGGTGCGCAAAAGGCAGTATGTAACTTCCCACTCTAATACTTTGGATAACAGATAACACGTACTTGCGCATCCTTGCTTTAAAAATAATAATTTTATTTAAACCCTCCATACAATAACAATGTAAATGGTCGGAGGGGTTGGTAAAGAAACAAAAGAAAAAGAAAAAGAAAAGAGAATTACACAACACTACTTTAAACATAAGATTATGGGGACGTTTGATGGATGGCTGTAGAGCTAAACAGGTGACACCGTTGAGGCAAAAATCGATCGGTCTTTGAACGACTGAGAAAATTGGTTGCCACACGCCCCCTATGTTCGTTATGATGACCCCACTTTGATAACAGATGGTTGCGCAGCCTTTTGTTAAACGTTATAAGTCCATTATGACCCCTTTAAATATTGTCTTTCGCTTAAAAGGGTCATAACAGAAATGTTATCGTAAGGTTTGACACTATAGGATATGCAATCTGTTATACAACTTCGAAAAGAGAGTAGCTCTTAAATTTTCGGCTACATTCGCTTAAAGTTCAAATGAAAAGACATCCTCTTGGTCCTATTCTAAAACACATTTTCATAGCCAGTCATTATTCTGTTTCCGTTCGTCCATCCCAACTTTTGAGGAGAAAGGTCTCCACTCCCTCTACATTTCAATAATTACCGATATGCAAGATGTCTCTGGAATCCGTCTCTTTTCCCAAACCGTTTGTCTCAGAAAACAGTTTCGTCCTCCGCCCGTCTGCTAGAGATGGGAACTTTCTTATTATATTGAGAGCCGATTAGTTGCGATGCAAAACGGTAAAGGACCCCTCGCCTATTTTCCCAGTATTTTTAACTTTGATACTTTAAAATTAGGCTCTGCTTTTAACAAATTGGGGTTTGGGTGTTTAAGCCTTCTTCCAGGCTCGTTCACGTCTAGCAAAAACATGGAAAAAATTTCTCAACCGTTTTTTATGAATAAACTTCTCGCTAACAGCTGTCGACAGCACGACACGCCTCGAAGACAGCTAACCAGTGAGAAAATCAGTGAGGTGTCGTTCGGGCTATTAAAATGTACTGTATGATTTGGGTCTCCGGGTTTTAAGAATGGATTGCAATTACAGCTATATTTCGGCCCTTCTTGAGAAGGGTCCTCTAGTCAGGCTCAAGCTGGAAAATGAAGACTGGAAAATGAAGTCCATTTTCAAGCCTGAGCGGCTTGAGATGGAGAGGACCCTGGCCAAGAAGGGCCGAAATATTCCTCTAACAAAATGTAGCTGACTTATCCGTTTTGCACCGTCAAATATGATTCGCAGTCAGCTTGGGCTGAAGGAATATCGGTTACGATTACGTAAGTACGTTGAATTAGTATTATCGGTGAGACAGGTCTTTTAAGCTCCTTGCACACATAATTCGGTAAGATTTCGTACACGAATACCACTTATGCGAGATTCGAGCAAATATGGGGAAACCTGCATGCGATGCTTCAAAATTCGTCAAAATTGTATTTCACTTCTAGCTGTAAGCTATTTGGATAATAATAAACTTGATTGATTGAAAAAAAAAAAAAATCTGGAGCGAAAGAGCATCTGACTGCGAACATCGGCGGAATGCTTTGAAAGTTTAACTGACCAACTTTTGTTGTGTCATTTAATTGAATACACTGAATTATTTGGATTTGCTAAGAGATTTTGTTATTTTTCACCATCTGCTCTAGATAGGGACGCTCAGAATATCTACGGCCGTCCCAACAACGCAAGTTCTACTGTGACGCGGAAATTTGAATCTAAATACAAACGCGGCTTTGTAGTGGCCAGTAGGGGCTTACTTACAAAGGGATAAAAAAGTCATCAACGCCCCTGTGTGGTGCTTGAGAACTGTCCGACAAGTAATTTTTCACTTTTATAGAAAACAGAATAGCTCTTCGTATCAAATCCCGACGTCCTCTGGCTTATCCATCTGTGCTTGATAATCTTTTCTTCCTTTTTGCAGGCAAGAGAATGTATCGACACGTTCATGTCCCTGTGCGCTCGACCGTTCGGGACGTTGATTCAGTTATCTGGGAACAATTTGGCAAGGCAACGAGATCGGCTGGTTCATCTGTTGGAAGAATTCTCATCACTTCAGGAAGACGTAAGTTGTTTGGTTTCCTCAGCGTGTCAATCGTTGGATCTGTTCGTCTCCAGGTCAGTTAGGTAGATAGTTAGGTACACTGTCTAACGTTTCATAACAGAAGGATGTGCAGTTTCAGCAGACAACACTTGTGAGTGCGGAAGAACCGAAAAAAAACGCCGAAAAAGCATCTGCTGACTTTTCCGATATCACGACGACAGACGAAAAAGTCAGCAGATGCTTTTTTCTGCTGGCAGTGCTTGTTTTGCATAGCATTTAATGCATAACGTTTTTAAATCACAACAGATTACATCCCAAGTGTTGCCTCTTGAAACTGCGCATCCTTGTGTTATCTCTTATGAAACTTCTGACAGTGTACATGTTTGGTTTTGCTCAAAAAGATTAGTGTTTGATTTGTGTTCGGGTCTTCCTTTTGTGGCGTGGAATCGGGGGTGAGTTTTGACCGGTGGAATGTATGATTTAGCATCAGCGTACATCTGTACCAGAAGCAAGCGACAGTTTTTGTTTACGCCCAAATCGATGTAGGTGCACAGTATGGGACACGCACGTGCAGTGTTCTGTCCTGGTGGACGTTGTCTGCGGTGGTGTATATATTTGTGCGTTCCGGCCAAAAAAAAAAGTCCCAAACCCCTCCCCCCATCCCACCCCCTCGCAAAAAAAAAATGGTACCGACGGGTACCAACCTCCCCATCCCAACACATAGTGTTAAAGTTTAACTGAAGAGCCAACTTATTTTTGTATCATTTAACTGAACGCACTGTATGATTTGGATTGTGTTGGATTTTCGCATTTTTCACTATTTGCTGTAGTATTTTGTTCAAAATACCTATGGCCGTCCTCAAAGTCCAAAATTCTACGATAACGCGGAACATTTGAAGCTTAATTCTACATAATCCGATTTTCAAATGGCGGGTCAGGAATAAATTACTTACCTACTTAATACAAACGCGTCGCTTTAGTGACCAGCGACCAGCTCGTGGAGGGTAGCTCACTGCGTGAACACTTATTTTTCGTAAATCCTTTTCGTCGAACATACGTCACAGGTAAAAGCTCATAGTTTCCACAAATCCGACAGGGAAATTCCACAAATTGATTATTCGTGAATATCGGAGCAACAAAGTAACGCATGTTCATCGGGTCTGCAAGCCTCTTCAGATGAACAAGTGATGGGTAACCAGATTGTCTCATCTCAGCCCTTCTTGGTTAAACTTTAATAAAATGCTATTGTTTATGAAAAGTACAAAAAGAGGCGAGCGGCGAGCGAGTCGCCGTTACTCGTTTAGATTTAACTCGCGTGTCTAGGAAAATTCCTTAAGTGCTCCTGGTCCAAACTGCAATTTTTAATAAGATTTTCTAATTTCCTGTATTCGGATGTGTTTGGCCGGGGGAGTCGCCAGTGGGGATTAGTACGGGGGGGGGGGGGGGGTCGACTAGACCTATATTTGTTGTGTTCAAATTTTGTTTGTGTGTTGGTTGTGCCTTCCGCGGTATGGACTGTATCGCAGTTGCGTTGTTTATTTTCGCGATGTTGACGTGTAGGCCGTTCGTTCCCCTGCGTCCATTATTTTTCACTGAGTACTTCACGTTTATATAAACTCGTCAACGGTCAACCACGGCCATATAAACTGTCGGTAAAATATACAGGAACACAATGCTAAACACTAAAACGGGGACTAAACCTGAGGAAAATTACAAAACAGCGACTTCCCCACGACACCGAAATTTGAGAGCGTCAGCCTTGTGTGTGGCCCAGCCAGGACAACCAGCAACTAGTTCGAAGACTCTAAAATGTTCTTCTGCTTAGAAAGAGCAGAAAACCCCCTGATTACAGGAAAAGAGGGAGGCCTTCACCAATGAACAATGACGACGAACCGCAATTCCACTTGAGCCCATGCAACCAACGAAAAGAGTTGTTCATTTTTGTCGCGCTTACACTGTTTCACAACAGATAACACAAGAATTCGCTCTTTCGACGGATACCACTTAGGATATTAGCTCTTATGTTTTTCAAACGTTACGCATTAAAACGTTGTGCATACAAAAGAGCCGAAAAACATCTGCCGACTTTTTTGTTCGTCATCATGATGTCGAAAAAGTCAGCAGATGCCTTTTCGGTTGTTTCTCGGCTCTTCGTACGTCCTTGTGTTATCTGTTATGAACCTTCTAACAATTTTGAAAATAAAATAAGAAAGTAAAAGGTGCGAATGAAAACACTAAATCAAACTTAACGCGAAAGCTGTCCTGTAGCCTACGATAGCAGAGCTTGATTGTGTTGACTCGTGGTTTGGTACTCCCTGACATGACCTATTTGCTTTTAGGCTGATAAAGCTGACACCTACCTGCACTCGGTGTCAATTCAGATTGGATACGACAGGAATCATTTGACCTATTTTGGCACATGGATACTTTACCACATACTCCGGTTGATGGTGCGATTCCTGATGTCCGGATTGGAGCTTGGGCTTTTCAGCAATTTTGAACTCGATTACGTTTATTGGTAAGAAATGCTATTTGTACCTTTAGCTAGACACGATCCCTGGGTCGGCCACGCGATTTTTTCCTTGTGCGTTTTCGGACTGTTTGAAATTGGGAGTCGTGTTTGACTGTGCTAAACGAACAAGTCAGCTGACATTAATTTTAGCGATATTGCGGCCCTTCTCGGCAAGGGTACTTGTCAGGTTAAAGCCAGAAAAATGAATTTGTGAGCTCAGGTTCGTTTACGCATTGCCAAGAAATGCCGCTGGAATAAATCTGAGCTGACTCGTCCGCTTAACGCAGTCGACCACATGCATATGTATATATATAGCCCTTTCATATACGCCACTCTCTTCGATCATTGTACATACGTGGTAATATGCTAGTTGGGAAGTTTTCTTATTGCTCTGCTGATATTAAGACATTTCTATTTCGATCTTACTGTTCGTGCATCTTTGGGTTGTCACTTATCAATAATTGCACCAAACAAAGTCTGAGCGAGATACGAATTGCTTACAATGATAGCTTTCGATTTCTTCATCGTCTCCCGCGTTTTTGCAGTGCTACAGAGATATTTGACGATTACCGCGTTATGAACTTCTCCCAGTTGGTATACGCGCATCGCACATCTCTACCTCACCCCGTGCACCGTTCCCTCCTCCCTAGTCCCCATTTACACGAGAGACTCCGCCAACCTAGAGCAGTAGCAGTGAAGGTCCCAAAGCTCGCCCCAATTCATTGTCGCACTGACCGGTTCAAGAAAAGTTTCGTGCCTAGTTTCACTGAATGGTATAATGTAAATTGAGTTTGTTTTATGACAGTGTTTTATTTTTGATAATGTATATTTCATTCAGTGTATTTTTGACGTTTGACACGAAGAAAAGAATTCGGCATTTTGCTGTGATAGTTTTTATGGCACTTGAGCTTACTCAAGTGCCATATAGCGATTGTAATTTCTGTCCGTCAGTCGGTCTGTCGGTCCCGGTTTTGCTAGTTCGGGCACTTCCAGATAAGCTAGGACGATGAAACTTGGCAGGCATATCAGGAACTAGACCAGATTAAATTAGAAATTGTCGCTTCCTCGATCCGACCATCTGGAGGGGAGTGGAGGGAGGGGGAATCCGGAAAAAATAGGAAAAATGAGATATTTTTAGCTTACGAACGGGTGATCGGATCTTAATGAAACTTGATATATGGAAGGACTTTGTGTCTCAGACCCTCCATTTTAAATCCAGACCGGATCCGGTGACACTGGGGGGAGTAGGAGGGGGAAACCGGAAATCTTGGAAAACACTTAGAGTGGAGGGATCCGGATGAAACTTGGTAGAAAGTACAAGCAAAAGTCCTAGATACGTGACTGATATAACCGGAACGGATCCGCTCACTTTGGGGGAGTTGGGGGGGGGAGAAGTCCGAATTTGTAGTGATCCCGCGAGTTCCGTGCTTCCTGATGTGCTGGGACGATGGAAATTGACAGGTATGTCTGGGACCCGACCAAATTAAATAGGAAATAGTCAATTCCCCGATTCGACCATCTGGGGGGGGGGGGGGGGAGTGGAGGGGGGGTGAAGCCAAAATTTGAGGTATTTTTAGCTTGCGAACGGATAGGATAAGGATACTTATTTTATTAATAAACACAGTTTAACTCTTCTATATTTACATCTACTGCACTAATGGAAAAACCTACGTTTTTGCTGGCGTGCAGTAGTAAAGGTTAACCATTTCCTAAAAACACCAACAACAACATAATAAATAACTAATAAAAAAAAGAAAAAAAAGAAGAAAAGAACAGACCCCCCCCCCCCCCCCCCCCAAAAAAAAGAAAAAAGACCAAACTCCTTCACATTATCACCTCCAAAATAAACATATACCTCCCAACAACCCTACTCCCTTCCTACCACCCATCCACCAATTCCTCCCTACCACCCCCAACCAACCGTTCCTCCCAACCAGCCAGACCACCCTACCTACCTTCCACCCCCTACCCCTAACAAATAAATACATTTCTCAACCATCTTTTATTAAATATTCTTTTAATTTTCTCTTAAACTCTAAAAGATGCTCAGCCGCCCTGATGCTCACTGGTAAAGAATTCCAGACTGCAGTTCCAAGAAACTGCAACTGAAATCCTGATCTTGTGCTACTCTTAAGCTCAATCACCAAATCTTCACTATTTCTTGTATCATATTCATGAATCTCACTGTTTGCACGGTAAGTACCACGGAAAACACTTGGGACTAGATTATGCACGCACTGGAAAACGAAAACTGCCGCTTGATAATCCCGTAGTTGACCCACGTTGAGCAAATTTAAAGACTTAAAACAAGCACTTGTATCATTCAAATCCTTGACATACTTGCCTATGATCCTCACGGCCTTGTTCTGAAGAATCTGGACTCTTTTGAAATTACTGTAAAAATTGCTGCTCCAGATCAGACAGCCATATGAAATATATGGGTAAACAATTGAGTGATAAATCATTAGGAGAATCCGCTTTGGTAAATAATGCTTCAGTCTACGCAGCATTCCAACTCCTCGGGCAATTTTTGCAGAAATAATATCACTGTGATGCTTCCATGAAAGGTTTGAATCTATGAAAAATCCTAAGTACCGCACTATATGAACTTGTTGGACAGGCTTCCTGGATAACGTAACTAGACCACTTGCATAAACTGGCATGCCTACTCTGCAGAAAGTCATTAGAAAAGTCTTTTTAACGTTGACACACAGCAAGCTAAGGTTCATAAAAACCTCCAGCCTTCTTAACGCATCATTTGCTTTCAACACAAGCTCTTCGATCGATTTAGCACACACTGTCAAAGCTGTGTCATCAGCAAAGGTTGTAACACAGACGTCTTGAAGATGAAAGCGCACTGCATCTACATACACAAGATAAAGCAAGGGACCTAAGACTGAACCTTGCGGTACTCCACATTTGAGTTGATAAGAAGATGAAGTCACATCATTGAGTACTACACGCAGGGATCTTCCAAGCAGATAACTTTCAAACCACTGTAAAGAAGTGCCACGAATTCCCAGACACTTGAGTCGGTTGAGCAAAATCTTGAAATCTACAGTATCGAATGCCTTCCTTATATCAATGAAAATTGACATCGGTAAGTACCCTTTATCCAACGCACCACTAACGCATTCCACCAGATGCTGCAAGGCATGAGTTGTAGAGTGTCCCTTTCGGAAACCAAATTGTGTTTCACTTAATAACTCATTCACCTGGAGAAAGTCATATAGGCGTTTATGGACGACTTTTTCTAATATCTTTGAAAAAAGAGGTAATATCGATATCGGTCGCCAGTTTTCAATGTCTCTTTTGCAGCCACCCTTGTGGAGGGGTATGACCTTCGCGACTTTAAGCTGTTCAGGGAACTTACCCTTTTCTAGAGAAAGATTAATAATAAAAACCAGACAGGGTAGTATGTAACCGAAAATCGCTTTAAGCCCTCGAAGAGATAAGCCATCCACTCCAGCTGAATTAGACTTTAGCGACTTCACAATTTTACAAACTTCATCACTGGTACACAAATTAAAATTCATTTCTAGAGATTCACCTCTTTCATCAGGAATATTGCTACTCTGCATTTCTTGATACTTGTCATACACACTATCTTGCACTTCAGGACCAATATTCGAGAAAAACTGACCAAATTTATTTACAATTGCACTTTTATCATTACGATCACAACCGCTTAAACACACTTCTTCATTCCTCTTGTCTCCTTTGTCACTAACAAGGTCATTTATTGTCCTCCACGTTTCTTTCATATCCCCTTTGTTATCCTCAAATTTACGATTATAAAAATCAGAAATTGCATTTCTTCGAAGTTTGTTTACTAAATTCCTCTGTGTTTTAAATAGGTCAAATGATTCATCACTCCGATTATCTAAATATCTCTCATATAGCCTGTTTCTCAGTTCTATTTCATCAATTATTTCCATCGACATCCATGGCTTTCGTGGAATAAGTTTTTTGGATTTTACAGCCTTTAGAGGGCATGCTTTTTCATAAATAGGCAATATGGCTGACATAAGGCTATCTAATGCCCTTGAAGGGCATTCTTTTTCTGCAAAAACAGGGCTCCAATCAATAATACTAATCTCTTCGGCAAATTTTTGGAGATTTTCTTTTTTCATCAGTCTAGTAACGACCTTCTTCTTTCGCAGTTTTTTCACAGGGTGATTAATTGTAGCTATTAATGGAAGATGGTCAGATCCAGGGCAAACTATCACATCAGCAAAGCTCCTGTGAAGATCACTCGATTTAACAAAGATATTGTCTATCAATGTTTCACTTTGTGAGGTAATTCTCGTTGGTACGCCCACGAGGGGATACAAATCACTCGAAATCATAAAATTCAAAAAATCACCATTCGTTCCAGACAAATCAAGGAGATTAAAATTGAAATCCCCCATCACATTATGGCTACACTCAGGTGGTATTTTAGCAAGCAGCTCATTAAACCCTTCAATAAAATCATCCAAGTGTGCACTGGGCGGCTTATACACCATACTAATTATATTTTTCTTACCATTTAACTCAACCTCTATTGAAAAAATTTCTACCTTACCTTCTTTCCAAATACTTAGATCATCCCGTACACCATACCCAATTCCCTCCTTAACCAACAATGCAATCCCACCACGGCTCATTGAAACTCGGTTCTTCACATGGACGTTGTACCCTGGAAATGAATAAAGCGAAAGAGAATGGTCTGTGCTTAAGAACGATTCGCAAATACCAATTATATCAAACTCCGACGAAAAATCATCTAGTAGCTGAAGAATATCCTGATAACTCGACGTAATGTGCACATTCCACGAAGCAAGACGAAGACACGGGTCACTCAGAGGTGACAGGAAATCTTGCGGCGATCGGATAAATGTACTATTTCTCATAGGCTTCAAATCTATTACTGGGCAATCATCATCTCGGGCCACTCCTCTCGACAAATAACTTTCAAGGCTAAACCGTCGTAATTCACCCAGAACCATCAAAAAAACAACATAACTTTAGCAACAAAAAAGGAATGTTTCTTTTTCGAAAATGAAAAAGAATCAAACAAATTTCGGAGGAAAATAATACTAAAGGAAAAAAATAGAAGAAGAAATAACGGAAGAATTGGTGACCCGTGGTCACGGAGAAAAAAAGAAAATGAAAGAGAAAGAAGAGAACAAAAGATAAACAAACAACCGAAAAGAAGAACAACTTAACCATAAAAAAAAAAAAAAAATCAACCTAGATACAGTCCGCGAGCGACCGTATCTTTCTAATCACAGTCTCATCTCTAGGCTTTGCTAAGATTTGCCCTTGATCAGACCAAGCATTCTTCTGACCGAATTTGTCCTTAGCCGCATTCAGGATGTCTCTTCGTTGCTTGGTCAGAGACTCCGCAACGAAAATTCCACTAGAGGCCAGTTTGGCTTTGGCCTTGAATACTTTCTTAGCTATGTCTTTGCTCGCAAACTTCACAATAACTGGAGCGACCCTTGGAGCAGACTGAGTTGAGTCAGTAGCAGCATTATTCAGTCTGAGTCTATAGACATTCATGATCTCCGTTGTATTTACTTCAGGCAACGACATCTTCTGATTTACAATCGACAACACAGCAGAACGAGTGTCAACTCCAGTTTGTTGCCTTACACCGTGAAACACAAGACTATCTAGTAATGACTCTTGTTCATAACCGTCCAATTTAGTTTCCAGCCTGTTCAGTTTTTCCTCCAAGTGCTCAAGTTCATTACTCAGCCCCTTTAACGATTTCTCGATTAGTTGAAACTTGGGATTAAATTCAAGCGTAACGGCGTCATAAATTTGACTCACAATAAGCTCAGTTGATTCCTTAAGTGAGTTTGAGCTAGCCAGTTTTTCCGTAACTTTTTGAGTTATACTGTCCATCAAATCATTTTTGGTTTTATCCAGTTCCGCTTGAGTTGCTACAAGTTGCTGATGAATCGGGCTAATGCTGCTAGATGATATGGGTGTTGAGCCTTTAGCTTTGCCTTTATCATTGCCTTTGAGCGCAAGGTATGTTTTGGACAGTCTCTTGTAAATATCAGGCGCAGTAGCAAGCTCTTCAAAAGCTTTTTTTGTAGCAGGAGCAGATGAATTATCCGCGGTAGGATCGTAGGCTTGGATATTTGCTTCAACGAGGCGGAATTCCTCATGTGATCCATAGCAGAAAACCATATAGACTGGCTTGCCACGTGTATCTTTACCAGGTTTGACGATTCTTACTGGCCAGAGCGGATAGTCCTTGAACTTTGCAAGAGCGAGATCAAACTGGTTGAAAGACATGATTACCAGAAAAGATAAACAGCAAAAAACTTATCTTTACGTGAGGGCTGAGCCTCACGAGAGCATCCGAGTGGATTCCAATCCAACCTGTGCGAGGTCAGCCCACCTGCCTTTCCTGCGCGGCACTGAACAGTGCACGTTAACGCACAGGGCCTAGTGATTTATCCAAGCAAAATATTGCAAATACAATATTCAGATTAGCACTGCGTGCACACCGCAGGTTTAGACTCTGCTTATTACGTCACGGCACAATGGAATGAAACGGGTGATCGGATCTTGATGAAAATTGATATTTAGGATGACCTCGTGTCTCAGACATCTCACTTTAAATCCGGGCCGGATCCGATGACACTGGGGGGAGTTGGAGGAGGGAGCCGGAAATTTTGGGAAACGCTTAAAGTGGAGGGATCGGGATGAAACTTGGTGGGAAAAACAAGCACAGGTCCTAGACACGTCATTGACATATCCGGACCGGATCAGGGCACTGTGGGGGAGTTGGGGTGGGGGTCCGGATTTCTAGCGATCCCGCAAGTTCGGCATACTTCCTGATGTCCTAGGGTAATGAAACTTGGCTGGTATGTCAGGGATCCGAACAGATTGACTTGAGAACAGCCGTTTCCCCGACCCGACCATCGTGGGGGGAGTGGGTGGATGGGGAGTCCGGAATCTAGTGGCGTGCATAACTTTTGAACGGGTGATCGGATTTGAATGAAACTTGTCTGGTGAGCTATCGCCTCGGACGTTCAGTGTCAGGTCCGGGTCGGGTCCGAGACCTGTGGGGAGGGGAGGGGGAGGTGGAAAACTCAAGAAATTCTAAAAGCAGAGGGATTGGGACGAAACTTAATGGATGGAACAAGCATTAGGCCTAGATGAAATTGAAGGAGCCAGATGGTTTCGGGGCTCTGTGGGGGGAGTTGGAGGGGGTTTCCTGGAATTCCGGTAGTCGTGAGTTAGAATAGTTCCAAATGTAAAACGATAACGAAACTTTGCAGGCATATTAGCGACCCGAATTATATTGACTTAAGAACCTGACACAACATACCACCGGAAACTTCCATTCCTAGATCCGAGCATTTTTTGGGGAGCAAGAGAAGAGAAATATGGAAATTGACTTCTATAAATTGCGAACGAGGGGTCTGATTCGAGTGAAACTTCATGGGTGATACGAATCGATGGCCTCGACATGTAAAACATGCGTTCGAACCATATGCGACCACGATTAGGGGAATTGGGGGTGGGGGGACTTTTGACATGCACAAAAACCAAACGGATGGACCGAATGAGATGCAATTCAACAGTGCCGAGTTTATGCGGCCTAGATTTGTTATTTGGCGTCCGGGCAGGATTCGGCCAAGGTAGGGGGGGGGGGGGGTGCTGGAAACTTGCAGATAGGCTATGCTCCAATTTCAGTAAAACTTGATGGACAGGAACAGGGAATTAAGAGATTGGGCCCGAACCGGCTCCGACAACGTTGGTGGGAGGGGGGGTGGGTACCGGAACTTTCCAAAAATGCTCAGATTCGAGTGAGACTTAATAGATGGTATAAACGAAGATGCTTTAGGTGGTCGATTTTTTTTATTCCCAACCAGATTCGGCCACGGTAGGTGGAGATAGAGTGAGTACCGGAAATCGTGTAGCACGTCTAGGGATCAAACAAATGGATTTATTGGGATGAAAGTTTGAACAGTCATGTGCATTTGCTACAGACAATTGAGACGATGCCGGAACTGCTCAGAAATGAGTGAAACTAAATATCCTATTTCTATTTCCGAACCGTATTTTTGGATGGCGGGTGTATTTTGTGACATTCTCATCTACTTTCTTGTACAGCCTACTCGTACAAGTGCCATATGAGCTCGTAGCTCTTGTTCTTTTAAATTAAAACGATCATTCATTCATTCATTTTAAGAAATCGGTTGCGACTATCGCAAAACTGCATAGTACTGGCATTATGTAACCCGTGGCTTCGTCTGTCTTTGCCCGTTTGGATTAGTCTGTATAATAAAGACGGGTGTGGCTAATTTCTGTGTATTGTAGCCTAATAGGTTCTTTATTTTTGTTTGTGTGTTTGTTGTAGTGTTTGTTTATGGTCTCTGGCCGGAATAAAAGTCTTGAATTGAATTAAATTGAACATATATTTTTTTTTTTTTTTTTTTTAAATAATAGGGGGAGGATTCTCGAGAGTTTTTAGTAGTAAAAAAGGCGTAAGACAGGGATGTACACTTTCACCTAGGCTTTTCGGAATATTTATTAATGATTTAGTGGAATTTTTAGAAAAGCGATGGGCCCCATCAATAACTTTAAGTGGGATACCCTTATCAGTACTACTTTTTGCTGATGATACAGCGCTTGTTGCTAAAACCGAGTTTGAACTCCAAGTTTTGCTAGATCTTGTGGCAAAGTATTTGGATCAAAAGAAATTAAGTCTAAACGTTAAGAAGACAGAAGTTGTAGTTTTTCATTCAGGGAGGAATATTAAGAAGGTTGATCCACCTAAGTTTTATTTTAAAGGTTCGGAGTTAAACATAAGTGCCCAGTTTAAATATTTGGGATTTATTTTAATGGAAAACGGAAGTTGGAAGTCTCATGTAAAGGAAATGGTGACAAGGGGAAAAGCAGCTTCTGCAGCTATATTTAGAAACACTACTCTAATGTCAATAAAAAAATTAAAAATCCACAAGCATGTATTTATGTCTAAGATAATGCCAACTTTCCATTACGGGGCGGAAATATGGGGAAATGAAGCAGCTCCGCAACTTGAGACTATCCAGCTGCAGTATTATAAGAGATTATTCGGGTTGCATCCTACAACCCACACACAGGCACTTAAGGGGGACCTAGGAATTTATTCGCTTCGAAGGCATAGGGTAGCTCAAATTATTAGATTTTGGCAGAAGATAGTTGGTTTGCCAGATGATAGGCTAGTTAAAGCAGCTTACATGGAAATGTTGAATTCGGGGAAACCTAAATCATGGCCGTTTCAAGTTAAATCTATACTTGATAATGTTGGATTTTCTTATATATGGAATGGTGGTCTAGGCCCTCCGGAGCAAACTCCAGCCCTTTTGAATGAAATATTGAGAGTTTTTGAAGACCAGGAAAAACAAAAGTGGGTTGGTATAATATCTTCATCGGAAACCCTGTTAAATTACAGAAAGATTAAAACAGTGTACGAATCTGAGTTTTATTTTAAGCTTAATTTGCCTGCTACTTATTTGAGGTACTGGATCCAATTGAGAGCTAATTGTCTACCACTGCACGGTAGAAATAAAGTTTTTGATAGGAAGGCGAGAATCCCAAATAGGAATTATTCATGCCCTCTGTGTGGACGAGAAGAGGAGGACATTGGTCATTTCTTGAGTCGGTGCCAAGAGCTTTCAAGCATCCTTAGGGAGGTTTTTGGGGTTGCGATCCCCCTACTCCCTGGTATTCTGAAGTGTACTTCTGCTCAATCTATTAGTAGGGTTGGCCGTTACATAAGTAGAGCGTTGGAAGCTAGAAAGATTTTTGTTGATTAGATTAATTATCCTTTTTCCGTGTATATGTATCTTTTTGTGTTGAACGTGTATATGGCCCTCGGGCTTTTTTCAATACAATTATTATTATTATAGGACGAATTCCTTTACAATAAAGCAATCTTTTAACTGTTCAGGACCTCACTTTGCTGTAGTATTTTTCTTACATATATCTTGGTTATGTTAATTTTCGGTTGAAAACTCATTCCAAAATTCCCTATATACCAGGATCCGACCTTTGTCATTTTTGATCAAACTAAGTCCCATTACGCTGAGCCAGTGCTTTTTTGGCCGTCTCTCCCGACTCTCTCTCAAGGGTATCTTACCGTAGCGGCTTTTCTGCGGGCTCCACCTTCACAAGTCGGGCAAGGACATACATCCGCAAATTTTCGAAAAACGGAGGCATTCTCTGTGTTCTCATTGGTTTGATGATGACGATGATGATGATTTTATTGATCCACCAAAATTGATGATAATAAGATAAATGATTATATAAACACGCAAAAACAACAGTAAAGCGAACTCTAATCTATCGGAACGACTAAAATAAACAACAACACATGAAAGTGGTGAAGGCAGATTAAACACCACAAACAATGACGAAAACTTTAAAAACACTTTAAAAACATAAAAAAAAAAAATCAAAAAAAAAATCAAAAATCAAAATAATTTACCGCTCATGAAGGAAAGATGACAAATTATGCTTGAGCCCTTGCAACTTCCGTCTAAACTTCTCATGCTTTTTCATCATAATTTCAAGAGGTTTTTTTATACCATAAGTCTCCATCATATTAGTATTGGACTAATATACCTGCTAAAACGACACAACCATTTAGAAAAAGTAAAGTATCGGGTTCCGTAGAGTGATCTCCGGGACTTTTCCTGAGTCCCCAGTTGAATGGCAATAGTATACGCCGTAAGAAACGAAAAGAAAAACGTGTTTCGCCACAGGGTGATGGTGCACTGCCAGGAGTTTTGTAATAGATGAGACAAGGATTCGCCATTCAAACAGATAACACTTAGGATGTTAGCTGTTATGCTTTTCGAACGTTACGCATTAACACGTTGTGCACGCAAGCAGAGCCGAAACACCGCTGAAGAAAACATCTACTGACTTTTTTGTTTGCCATCATGATATCGGAAAAGTTAGCGGATGCTTTTTCGGCGGATTTCGGCTCGTCCTGACATACTTGTTATGCGTAACGTTTGCTAAATCATAACAGATAACATTCCGAGTGTTAGATATTCTTTCAGCCCAAGCTGACTGCGAATCATATTTGACGGTGCAACGCGGATAAGTTAACTACATTTTAATGGAGCTATTCATTTCACAATATTTGCGTTTTTGCAGATACCATGGTATCTGTTACCACGTTAACTGGATCTGCAATTAGTCGTTTTTGCAGTTATCGTGGAATCTGATACACGGTGCTCTGCAAAAACGAATATTACCGAAATTGCACTTTTCGGAGTCATCCCAAAAGAAAAACAGATACCCAGTTACATCACTAAGTGTTAAACTTCTTTCTCACCAATCGGACAAAATTTGATGAAAGTGAGACGACTTTTCAGATACCACGACCAGTTGCCACGGTCGGACCGTAGTATCTGGATATGTGTTACTACGATAACTGCCCAGATACCGCGATAACTGCAAAAACGACTTTAGACGGTGGTAACAGATACCATGGTATCAGCAAAAACGCAACTAATGAACTTGTCATCAACAGCTGTTCATGACAAGCTCATTTTCCAGCTTGAGCCTTAAGAGGACCCGTGCCAAGAAGGGCCGAAATATAGCTCGTATCCGTTTTGCACCACCAAATATAATATTTCGACTGATATCTGTTGAAACTGCGCATCCTTGTGTTATCTCTTATGAAAGTTCTGACAGTGTGGTGACTACCTAAAGTAGTTAGGAATACAATAAATTTTAACCTTTGGTTCTGACATGAAGCGTATTCACCCCCACCCCCCCACCCCCATTTTTTTCACAAAAGTAAAGTAGAGGAAAAAATATTAGTTGCAAGACACCCTTTGTTAGTATCAATTTAAAAAAAAGGACAACTCTTACTAGAAATGATAGTTTCACGATATAAGTGGTTCAGAAATTTTGTCTTGTCGAAAATACCAACTCCTTCCCCGCGAAATTAGCGATTTTTTGTTTGGCGCTTGTCGACTCTGTCCAGACTTACCGGTCTCAAAAGCTATATTGTGCCATGGTTGAAAAGTGAGAATCCGAAGTCCGAAACGCAAGGTAGACCTACCAAGTCTTCCAAAATGAAAAACAAGATTTCCCAGCTTCTCATAAAAATAATAATATGTTACAAAAAAAAAACTTGTTTTTGAGAGATCGGTGTTTCGGCGAGTTTTGCGCTGCTTCATTGGCAAACTGGGTTTGGCCGAAAAGGCGCAAATAAGTCTTTGGGGCTAAACGGATCAGTGGGGAAGTTTCAGTTTCAGTTTGTTTATTAACAAAAAGCAGTCTGTCTGAAGCTCATAATTCCCAGAGCTGCTGCGAGTCCAGCAAATCCGAGTCCCAGACAAGTCCCAAGTCCTTGAAAGAGGCGTCTCAAGACCGTCTCGACACGAGTCCAGAGTCCGAGTCCACAGCTCTGGCGGGCGGACAGCTCCGTTAACTCGAAAAAGGCATCTCGAGACGAGTCCAGAGTTCGAGTCCACCAGCTCTGACATTAATTCCATAGGGGAGCCAGGGATAATTGAAAAATGTTTTCAGGTATATGTACGAATTCCTGTTCGGCTGGCTGATCTCAACTTTGTCGCGAGCGGAGAATATGCTCTCAGAGCAGGAGAACTACGCGGAAGCACAAAATCTGCGAAGTGGCCGCGGCTCCTCGAAACAGCACTCGAAGGCTCCTCCCCCGAAACAGAAGAAGAAGAAGTGTCGCCCCTATTTGAGAGAGATGATGATGTGTCAGGCCATGCAGCATGTCGCCGGTGGTCTATACAAGGTAACCTGCTCCGTAATCGAAGTAATAACCTAGGGGCCTCTGCTGTTTTTAGTTTTGTTTGTTTTGTTGTTGGTTGTTGTTGTTTTGTTGTTGTTTTTTTTTTTTGGGGGGGGGGGGGGTATTCATCCAAAGTTCTCTGTGAAATGCTCTAATCGTTATTGCCGAGTTGTGGGTGTTGTCGATTATTGAAAAACAGATGTTAGGGAAAGTCAAAAAGATTTTGTGAGATCTATATTTTGGTCAGTTGTGGGGTAAAATTGGTTTTGAAAAAAAAAAGACATCCATTTTGCTGTGATCGTGATTTGTTTTCTTATTAATACAAATTTAATTAAGTAAAAACGGATCGAATTTGACAAAAGTGAGAATAGAGTGGGTCGTAACCTTTACAGACTACACTGTCAGAAGTCATAACATACAACAGATGGATGCGCGGTTTCAAGAGACAGTGCGTAATAGACGACACTTGGGATGTTATCTGTTGTGTTGGAAAATGTTATGCATAACAAGCATTGCCAAGAAGACCCAAAAAAGTATCTACTGCCTTTTTTGTTTATCATCATGATATCGTCATGATGCCTTTTTTGTTTATCGTCATGATGTCTGAAAACTCAGCAGATACTTTTTGGCGATTTTTTGGCTCTTACTGATGGCAACGCTTGTTATGCATAACATTTTCAAACACAACAGACAACATCCGAAGTGTTGTCTGTTACGCATTGTCTGTTGAAACCGCGCATCCTTCTGTTGTCTGTCATAAAACTTCTGACAGTGTGTAGAAGAAATTTTGTCTTTTTAATAAGTGTAGCCTGGTCTAGAATTAAAAGTAGATACCACAGGGACGTCGGTGTTGAGTCTGAGGGGGTGGAGGGGCCCTCGGTGCCGCCTTACTTTTTCCAGAAATGCCTACGCGGTACTAATCCCGGGCGGTTCTAGAGGTCGGCTGTGGAGTGGATTCTTGGAGAATGGAATGACGCTATTTTTTTTGTTGGGGGGGGGGAGACACATGAAGTGTTGACAATCTGGGCGGAAGGTTGAACAAAAATTTTGCAACTCTTATGCTGCGTTTACGTTCAGAGAAAAATTTGACCGAAATCCGGTCTTCGAGACAGCATCATGGTTATACACACAGGGGGAAAAAAAAAATTCTCCTATGTAGGCAGAAAATTTGAAGAAGAAAAAATATACAAGGATGGATTCAACTGAACAACAAAGAAATGTCACGATAGTGGCCATTACATCATTATTCATAGCTGCTGCTTTCAAACGCTAGCTAGACTTTCTGGGATCCCAAAACATAAGTGGAGGGATACCTATGACCATCGGAAAAGTTGTCCGTCTGTCCGCGCGATAACTCTCGAAGGGATTGAGATATTTTGATGAAACTTGGTGGGAGGATCCTTTGGGTCAAAGTACAGGTCAAGTTCGAAGATGGGCTCTCTAGCCCTATATTTGAGGGTGCGGGAGGGGTTTAAAATTAAGGGATAAAACAAAATATTTTTTGAAAGCTATTGAGATAGCCGATATAGGGGCAAGAAGACGTGCTGAGTCCGAATATGAAATTTATTTTGTCGCCGCACAATTGATTCGGCCGGAATCCGGGCAAAACCGGAGAATTTTTTAAAAGTAAAAGTTTTTTCTTAGATTTGATAAGATGTTCGATTTGCAGGTAAGAAGACATGCTGAATTCGTATATGACAATCATTTTGTCACCGGAAGTATAGATCGCTCGGAATCCGGCTGAAACAGGAAAATTTGTTAAAAGTAAAAGTTCAATCTGAAGTTGATTAGATGTTGGATATAGGGTAAGGAGACACGCTGAATTCATTTTTCAGCTTTAGTTTTTTGCCAGACAAGTAGGTTGTCCGGAATCCGGCTGAAACCGGAAGTTGGGCACAAGTAAGGAAGGAAGGAGATACGACGTAGGCTATAGGGTAAACCACATGCTGAACCAATATCTGAATATGTGACAGCGCAAAACGGATATCTGAATATATCTGAACTTGGTGAGATTCAGCTGGCGTATCCGTTTTGCACTGTCAAATACGAACTTGGGGTGCGTTTTTTTTTATGTAGTTTCACTGTTGTTTGACGTTCTTTTGTTTACAGTACGTGTACAATTTTATTTGTCCATTACACATACTGTACTTTCATAATTGAAGTAAAAGTACGTCAAACTATAGTGAATCTACAACGAAACTACATAAAAAAAAACACCTTTGGTCTTCTCCGATTATTAACATTGGCCTTAACCTGTTTGTAAACTTTAATAGTAAAAATTTTTAAGAAGTCTGTTGAAGACCGAATATCTACAATGCCGAATTGTCGGGGGGGGGGGGGGGTCATGTAGGGGGGATTTGAAGTTCCGTACTGTGATGATAGATAGTCCTTCAGCCCAAGCTGACTGCGAATCATATTTGACGGTGCAAAACGGATAAGTCAGCTTCTTGGCAAGGGTCCTCTTCAGACTCAAGCCGGTTTTGGGCTGAACGACTATGTATCACCACAGTACGGAACATCAAATCGCCCATACATGCCGCCGACAAGTATCCATCTTAGCTGGAAAGAAGAAGAAGAGACAGGTGACTTCAAAACCAAAATGCAGAAGAATCTCTACCCTTTCGACGACCCAATCGAACAGCAGAAATAGCAGCCGTGTCCAGAATGAAATCACAGCACCAGCTTTAACTCCAACCAATTTTCAGAGAAGAAGTTCATAAAATCAGATATTTAAGGGAGAATCTTTAATTGTTTTCCACAAGTTAATTTTCCAGCTTTAGCGGCTTGAGCCTGAAGAGCACCCTTGCCAAGAAGGGCCGAAATATAGATCTAATAAAATGTAGCTGACTTACAAGTTTTGCACGGTTAAATATGATTCGCAGTCAGCTTGGGCTGAAGGACTATGTATTTTTAAAATATTTCACTCCTTTCACTCAGTTGCTTTTGTAGTTTGAAAATTTGTTTACTTTTGTAATGTGTCAGTTTCTGTGTGTAAGTGTATCTAATCCGTTTGTACTTGTGTAGTAATGGCGTCAAGCTAAAAGCTTAACGCCAAATGTGATAATGAATAATGAAAGGTTAATAGAAAGACTTAAGCTTTTCCTTTTCAGTCTATGATGTGTTTCCTTCACGACGGGAAGATCGCTCGACCCATGGCGTTATTCGACCGAGAAAAAACGCGGTACGAGCACAGGTTTGGCCCTTTCGCCTGCATCTCCACACCTCCTCCCGTCCCCTATATGCAATTCAGGGAGATGTCATACCTTACCATGGCTCATATGCCTGGGCAATCCCCCTCCGCGACTCTTGCAGTTTCGGCCTGTAAACATTTTAACCAGGCGAAAACCTTGCTGGAAGCTGTGCAGAATCCAGATGATGAAGTACGTATACGTTTTGTTCTTAGATCTACAAAGGGCGCATGATCCCTAATGGGTAATAATAATAGATAAGATTTATTTTGTGTCAAGATTCCACAAGGACGTTTTTAAGTGGGGTTTTGGCGACAGAAGTATTGCTCCTTGGTACAGCCTTACCGAAGATGCGGTTAATCCTGAATCGATCAATAGTTTCAAGTGCATTGTTGATGGGAAAACCCCATTTAGAGGCGAAAGCCTTTTCTCTTGGTTTGTATTATTATTATTCAGCTGGCAGAAGTGTTTCGATTTATCGCCTGCGGTGGTCAACTATCCGTCACATGCAATAATCAAGTAAAGGCTCACTGCACAACACTGAAATGTGAAAGTACACTTATGAATCACTGAATCAAGATACATGAACATGTATCGTGAATAAAATATTTCTACAGGAATAGTTCCTACACCTGATGAAAATGCGTTTCTTCAATACTCCACTGTTCCATAATAAGCATTTTTCATCCCTGTGTGACATTTAGCAAATCGTAGTCAGAAGAAGCACAGGGCATGAAAACGGAGTAACTATAGGTGGAAAAAACGATTAAATCACGAAAGAAAGAAATACACAAAAGGCGTATTCTCGCCGTTCCCCGAGGACTCCACTTGAGAAGTCCCCGCGTTTTTTGTCCCGGGGACTCGCTCCCCGTATTCTCGCGAGTCCCCACCGACGGGGAGTGCTCCGATTATCATCACCATCAACGAAAAAGACTCCCTCTCAGATTCGGAGGGGAATCAATTTTTGCTGGTGTTGGTGCAATGTAAAATTAATTAAAAACAATCAGAATAAACAAAACCAAAAATAAAGTGGGTCCAGACTAATGTCGTCAACTACATATTGTTTTTTAGAACAAAATCCAATATTCTCGCTGTTTCTGTACGCGGAGTCCGCGTGGAGTGACTCCCTCTATTCTCGCCGCTCCCTTCGCTCCCCGAGGAGCCTTCGGGGAACGGCCAGAATACGCCTAAAGTCTCATCCTGTGTAACATTTTGCAGAAATGCGCTACCTCGGTATTGGTAGTGATATGTGACAACAACAGAACCAAATTGCCGAAAGAAAAATTCCCGAAATACATTGTGACTTATTTCACTATCAGAAACAAAGCAGCATGTTCGATTCACTTCGCAAACTCTTTCATAGAACACAAAGCCGTGTCGTTGTTTTTGGGATCCCAAAACGTAAGTGGAGGGATACCTATGACATCGCCAAAATGTCCGTCAGTCTGTGAGCACGTTAACTCTCAAAGGGAGTGAGATATTTTGATGATGCTTAGTGTGAGGACTCATTGGGTCAAGGGTAAGGTGAAGTTCGTAGATGGGCTTTGTAGCCCTACATTTAGGGTTGGGGGAGGGGGTCCAGATTAAGGGACAAAAAAAATATTAACAGCTAATGTGAAAGTCTATTATGGGGTAGGAAAGCATGCTGAGCACGATAGTGAAAACCAGATTCTCGCCGGAAAAGTAGTTCATCCGGAATCCGGCAAAAACAGGAAAGCTGGTTAAAAGTAAAAGTTTTATTTGAAGTTGATTAAATGTTCGATTTAGAGGTAAGAAGACATGCTGAAAACGATGGACTAACCATTTTCTCGCCAAACAAGTAGTTCGTCCGGAATCCGGCGAAAACTGGAAAGTTTGTTTTGTTAAAAGTAAAAGTTTCATTTGAAGATCACTAAATGTCCGATTAAAGGGTAAAAGATATGCTGAACACGATGGTGAAAACCATTTTCTCGCCGAACAATTAGTTCGCCCGGAATCCGGCCAAAACCGGAAAATTTGTTAAAAGCAAAAGTTTGATTAGATGACAGATATGGGGGTAAGAAAAGAGGCTGAGTCTGTATATAACAATCACTTTTTACACGGACATATAATTAGTCCGGAATCCGGTTGTAACCGGAATTTTTTTTTTTAGCCAAAGTTTTATTTAAAGTTGATTAGATGTATTGTTTGTTAAGGAGATACGCCGGATTCGATTCTGAATTTTTTTTTTGCTGGACTAGTAGTTCGCTTGAAATTCGGGCGAAACCGGAAACTTGGTAGAAGTAAGGCAGGAAGTCTCGGTTAGTGTCGTCAAAATAGATATGGCCTATTGAGGTATATCTGAACTTGGTTTTCTCTGATGATTAGCCTCGCGATGACTGGATCTGGAGAAGACAAGACAAGACCCAATTGTCTGAATCCGATTTTTGGGATCCCATCGGCACCTTTGGTCTTGTTTATTATGAAATTCATATTGTGAGGTCTGCGGAAACCATCTTAACTCTTTTGAAAAATAAGTAATCCCTCAAAACATTGAAAATAATCCAGTGTGCTCAGTGGTAAGATACAAAAAACCTGGCTGTAAACTTTAAGGTATCTGGACCAGAGGGTTTATTTGTGGTGGAAATACAGAAGTAAATTAGAAATGCAGAGACCTCGTCCTTGGATTTCGACCGATTCCGTATCTCGACCCATCTTGGCAAGGATCCTCCTAAAAACAAAAAAAAAATACTTTTTTGACAAAGACCCTTGAACTTGTTGTTTAGACCGGAGGGTTTATTTGTGGTGGAAATACCGGGGTAAATTAGAATGCAGAGACCTCCTCCTTGGATTTTGATCGATTCTTTATCTTGGCCCATCTTGGCAAGGGTCCTCTTTAAAGAAGAAAAAACTTTTTGACAAAGACCCATGCCAAAAAAGACCGAATATCGTTAGAATAAATCCCAGATAACTTATCTGTTGGCCCTCTTGGGCGGCCAGAGGCAAGGCACCCTGGTCTAGGCAAATCTTGACCTGATTTTGGGTTAGTTTCTTCCTCAGAATTTCAGCCTCGGCTTTGCCCCCCTGCTCCCCCCCCCCCACAAAAACGAAATTGTACTAATATTTATTTTTCCTTTTAGGTGGCGTCCTTATTACGAGTGTGCAAGGTGAACTTCGTAGTTATGAAATTAGTGTCTGGTGGCCATAAACAAAATTCAAAAGAACCTCCCGAGTTCGACTTCAGTGTACATCCACATTTTCCTACGATAAAGCTAGTCTGATGTTTTTTGCTTCATACCGTACCATACGTGTGACCATTTTTTAGAGAATATACGGAGTAAATTTCAGTAACACCTCAGCCTGGGATTGGGTAAGTGCTGTAATTAGTTCTTGTACACTAGAACATACTTATTTTATGAGTACTCTTCGTGCCGACTGTGTTTAGCAAAGAGACGAAAACGTCACCACAACAAACGTTGGTGATTGGTTCACGTATGATTTGAGTCCTTTTTGAGGACTCGTTTGGGTGACGTTTCTCGTTCTTCTTTAGGATCACTGGCGTATTTTTAAGAGGAGAAAACTAAGAGCTTGGTCACACTGGGCTAATTTCCTGGCTTTTTGGAAAAGTAGAAAAAAAGAAAAAGAACAAGATGTATCTAATTCTGAATGTTGTCATTTTAAATTCAGGAGATCAGTTAGAGCAAAACAGCGTTTATAATTATGTTACATTAACCTGATTGACCCCTAATTGCAGTCTGCTCATTATCCCCAAGCTGTCACAAAGCCTAGAAAATCTCACGTCCCCTAGGGATTTTAAGTTGTTCGTCTAAAAGGCGACTTTTTGAGCCCAGTGTGACCAAGCTCTAAGCCGTCCAAAAAAACACATTAAACCTTTGTGCCCCACACAACGCGGATTCGCATTCGCCTGGGCGAATTCGGTATAGTAAGAATCGCGCTGCGTCACTTCAACTCCAAGTCGATTTTTTTCGCGTCGAGGAAAGGATTTGCGTTATGTTGGCACCAAGATTAAAGCACAGCTCTTACTAGAAATGGCCCGGAAGTACTATTCCTGTAGAAATATTTTATTCACGATAAAAATGGTCCGGAAGTACTTTTCCTGTAGAAATATTTTATTCACGATAAAAATGGTAAAAGTACTATTCCTCCAAATTTGTCATACTTGTCTCATCAGATTAAGGATTATCCTATTAGCGCTCGCCGACTCTGGCCAGGTTTCGCGCAAAAATACTTGGTTTCTCTCGCGAAAATCTAAAACTCAGGCTTTACGAATATAAGGCTTAAAGCCATGCTGACCATTCATAATATAAGAAACAACAAGACCAAAGGTTTCGATAGGATCCCCAAAATCTGACGTTTGATTCAAACAGTTGGGTCATGTTCACCATTCAGTCTTCAGAGCGGTCCCCCAGCGGTAAAATATCATCACGCATACTAATTAATAATTTCAATTCCTCCCTGTCGAAACCCGCTTTAAAATAAACACATTCACCCCATATCCCTTTCGCCTCTGTATAAAACCGTAGAGAACCCCTTCGACCATCGATTACACAATTCTCTCCGACGTCCACAGAATAAACAAATGCTTGTCGGCACCGACGTGCGCAGAGCTATAATCATTTTGAGAATAAAGGGAAATAGGACCGCGCTATAGCTGAAAATTAGTTCACAAGTTTTGTGACCGCTTTGCACCGGATTCCGGTGAACTACTTGTCCGACAAGAAAATAACTTTCATATTCGGATTCAGCATGTCTCCTTACCCCTCAATCAACTATCTCGATAGCTTTTAAAAAATATTTTGTTTGCCCCTTAATCTGAAACCCCCTCTCCCACCCCTAAATAGAGCTACAGAGCCCATCTACGAACTTGACTTTACCCTTGAACCAAGGAATTCTCACACCAAGTTTCATCAAAAATCTCATTCTCTTCGAAAGTTATCGTGCTCACAGACAGACGGACATTTTTGCGATGTCATAGGTATCCCTCCACTTACGTTTTTGGATCCCAAAAACGAGGCATTCGATTTTTCGAAATATTTTTAAACAGCTAATGTGATAGTCTGTTATGGGGTAAGAAGACAAGCTGAACACGATGGTGAAAACCATTTTGTCATCAGACAAGTAGTTCGCACGGAATCCGGCCAAAACCGAAAAAAATGTTAAAAGTAAAAGTTTTATCTAAAGTTGATTAGATGTCTGATTTAGGGGTAAGAAGACGTACTGAACACGATGGTGAAAAGCATTTTCTAACCGGACAACTAGTTCGCCCCGAATCCGGCCAAAACCGGAAAAATTTTTAAAATGAAAAGTTTTATTTGAAGTTGATTAGATCTCGGATTAGGTGTTCTTTATAGAGATAAGGATATACGTTGACAATTAGTTCACTCGTAATTCGGCTAAAACCGGGGATTTGGCAAAAGTAAAGCAGGAAGTTTCGGTCAGTGTCATCAAAATAGATATGGCTTTGGAGGTATATCTGAACTTGATTTTCTCTGATGATCAGCCTGGCGAAGACAAGACTCAATTGTCTTGATCAAATATTAGATTTTGGGACCCCATCGAAACCTTTGGTCTTGTTTTTGTAGATCAGCTATAACTATCCGTCTAAGATGTTATGCGAGGGATAAATACTGGTTCGAATATTTCGGCTGCCCTTCGGTGAACTAAAGTGAACTTGTGACAGACACGAGGAGGGCTGGACCTCGTGAGTAGCCTACATGTACCTGAATTTGATGACGTCACCGTTGGAACGAATGGTCCGTAACAAGTCCTGGTTTGAACTTTCGATTTCAATGGGGGTGATCTAGACAATGTTAAAGTCGGAATGTTTTCGAGTTAACTCTTTCAAGCAAGAACTTGCGCTTCCAGCCGATCTTTCTCCAGGTCGAACACGTTTCTAGGTTCGTGTATTAGGAAAAGATTCGCAGAGCACAAAAATCATATTCTTGTTGGCAGTAAATTTATCGAAGGGATATGCTTAAAGGAACAGAAAACTTGACTCGGGGAGCTAGCTGACATATCAAGAATGTACCCTGAGTCGATATTGAGAGTAAGAAAAATTCTCGTTACGACCATAGCAGTTTCCGAGAGTTCGACTTTTGAGTTAGTATGAAAAAAAAGCAAAAGGTTTGTGTGCCGGGAGTAGGAATCGAACGCACGACCTCTTGACTGCTGCCCCGATACTACGGCCGAAACACTGCCAAAGGTGAACTTTTACAGTGCATAAGGGGCAAGAGCCTACCAGCTAGCTTTGGGAACACTAAGGAGGGGGTTCGAGATAACAAAGAAGGGGGGTCCTATCGACAATAAATCCCTGTGTCTTTATCTAAGCCCCCCAGGTCGGTTTGATGACGGAAAGTTGCGTTGTCAAGTGTTCTGTGCCTTTAACGGGCCAGACAGTACAGGCGTGGACGTCATATATAAATGTTGACAGCGTAGCTTCCAGCGACGTTGCCAAGAACGTAACTCACGTCATAATTGGCCTGGCCAAGGTGAGCGTAGCCGTAACTGGCATGTCCAAACTCGTCTTTGGAATAGTACTAGGCTGGTATGAAAGAAGCTGGTACAGAGACAGTGGTGCAGATTCTGCCACTGTTGGAGCTGTTGGGATTGGGTATGCCCGCAATATGTACTTTCATTGCCTGGTACGTGCGTGCGGATAGAGTGGCCGCGGTGAAGGAGAGAAATGCTGCCTGAATGAGTTTCAGATAATGCCCTTGGTAGTTTTGCCCTTGAATAGACCTGCATTCCCGTTTAACAGGACCAAAAATTTCGATGGGATCCCATGTTTTTCGAATTCCGGATTTTTGCCGGATTCCGTCGGTAGTTGGTAATCAAGTAGATCGATTCAACACGTCAACTTATCCCATTATCGACACTTTAAACCATTTTCTCAAAAAATTATTTGTACCCAGTATTGTCAGTAGTCAGGTCCGATAGTCAGGTCAGGACCGACCGATTTCGGTCGAATATTAGTCCGACAGTACTCAAATTAAAATATCCTGATCCAGCATGTTTTTTACCATTTTTCCTACACTCCAGTTGATGTCAGACAAACCACTATTAGATATAAATTACGGTTTTCGCTAGATTCCGGAGGGACTACTTGTCCGGCACGAAACAAACTGGATTCAGCATGTATTTTCGCCCCTTTATCGAATATCTAACCGACTTCAGAGAAACTCTTAGTTATGCAAAATGTATGGTTTCGGCCGGATTCGGCGCGAACTACTGATCTGGCAAGAAAACTAAGTTTAGAAACGGATTCAGCATGACTTTCAGAAAAACTATTTCCGGTGTTGCTGGAAGCACCTTTTTGGTGGCATGATGTGTGCAAGAGCTAAAACATCGTTGAAGATCAGGCAATGTCGGCAAGTAGGGCCGCTGCTATTTCCTTCGGCTGAGGGATATGTTCGGAAGGCTTTCGTCTACCAATTTTTCCGATTATAGGCGTATTCTCGACGTTCCCCGAGGACTCCACCCCGCGTTTTTCTTTGTCCCGTGGACTCATTCCCCGTATTCTTGCGAGTCCCCACGGACGGGGAATGCTCCGGTTATCATCACTATCATCAAAAAGGACTTCCTTTCAGATTCGGAGAGGAATCAGTAAAAAGAATCAGAATAAGCAAAACCAAAGGAAAAGTGGATCCAGACTGATGTCGTCAACTGCATAATTTTTTTCGAACAAAATCCATTCTAAAAGCATTCCCCGTGTTCTCGTTTTCTTTCGAAGGTGTAGTCCGCTTGGATTGACTCCCTCTATTCTCTCCGTTCTCTTCAGATTCCCCGATGAGTCCTCGGGTAAAAGCCAGGCTTCACCTTCCAGATTCCCTGACGTCCGCGGCTTCCGCATAGTCAAGCCAACCCTTCCAGATTTTCATGATAATAATGACAGCTAAAGTTGCTGTTCTTCAACATTTCCTAGATGTCCCCTGTACATTTCTAATATTTCTTGCATCCCAATCACAACTGTCAATCACTTTCCCTTTTCTTCCTACATTTGCATATTTGTTGTGTCTCTCGAACGTGTTGCCTCTATGGTACCTTCCAGACATCCGGAATCGGGGGTGTCCAACGCCCCGTTTTTGGGTTGGTTTTACCTTCGAGATCCTTCTCGACGAAAACGATGTCTAGAAACCGGAAGAAAAATCTGGAAGGAGAAGCCTCGCTTTAACGGCGAGAATACGCTTATATTCCTCGCCAACTACTTGTCCGGTAAGAAAATAAGCCTTCAAATATGGATTCAGCATACTAATATGTGTCAACATATAACTGAAAGGGCACAGTGTAGCGTTTAATATTTTTATAGAATGTTCAGTAATTTTTAAATTCTGATTTGTAGACTAAACTTCCCCAAAAGATTTTCTCTCAGACACGAGGGATTTTTCCCATCACGAATACCCAGTGCTTCCACTCCTACCGATTTATCGTGAGATCTCACGATTTTTCCGAAAATCTCACGATGAGAAATAAAATCTCACGATCTACCGATAATCTACCGAAAAATGGAAATACTACGTTTTTTTGCAGATTACCTACGAGACTTTTACAATTAATTCGGGAACTTGATTTTATTTGTATTTAGTAGCATTAAGAGGAACAGCAACGTCACCTTTATATCCATCACGACAACCAATGACCGCACTGAGCAAAGTTCCAATAGTTCTCAGTCTGTATCGTTCGTAAATAGCCAACGACATTTTCACACCAGTGGGGTTGGTATTTTACCACTATAACCACTAAACAATTTTGATATATTGCCAACCAGAATGCTTTTTTAGGGCGCGTCACGGAAAAACAAGGGAATCGAAGTAAACCAAATGTAAACTTTCTGTGTCTGATTTAATGTTTTTCCCAGTGCACTTCATTTTCTCGAACATGGAAAGTTTATTAAACTGCCCCGGTGATATTAAGAGTTGAAATACTTCGAATTTTTGCGCCAGTTTCATGCGAACAGTACTGTAGACTGTTCTTGATCGTTATTTCAACCTAGGAAAGCTGATTCTCCTATTTTTATGACATCCGTAGGGATCGCACTCAAGAAAATTTTTACCGATTTTTTTCTACCGATCTTTTCTGCGTGTCTACCGAAAATCTCCCGATTTTTGGCAACCTTTTCCCGAATTTTAAAAAAGGGAAGCGGAAGCACTGCGAATACCGGCTATATGCCACACTCCCGCGATGAATTCAAAGTCCTAAGCAGGTGGAACTAAAATGGAAGAAAGGCAAAAGCTGTATGAAAAAATTGAGTTTCTAGGAGAAGGCCAGGTATTTTTCTGTTTCACCTTAATAATCCATCCCCTCCACGCTGCCTCCATTACTGCTGCATAAAATTGTTCACCTTATCCTAGTTGTCGAAAAGGCTAGACCAGTAGACAGCATTCTTCTAAATTTGATTGTTTAGTCTTCGGAGTTCAGAAAGTCTATCAGCACTGGTACTTTATCAAGTTCTGTGGAGTGATCATTCTACTCAGCATTTGATCTATTTTGTTTTATTGAGTTTTTTTTAAGTAGAACAGTTGAACCAGGTTTGAACCATTCAGTCAATCTATTTTGTTCTCCGGTTCAAACCCTGAAATAAATATGAGTGGCAAATATCAGAAATGCAACTATTGAAAATAAAAGTTAAGAGTTTTTCTACAAATATGGGATGTGCTTGTATTTCTGTACTTATAATGAACATATCGAAAAGCTCCAAAATGAACGAAAATGCTGAATTAATTCTGCATTTCACGCAGCATTTCGCTTTCGGACTTAAATTTTCGCTCATGCAGCATTAGTTGCGTTTTTTGCCTTCATCCAGTTAACCGACCTACAAGATTTCCCACTATAAGCCGTTTTCTTTCCTTCGGTTGACCGACCTGAGTTCTTACAAGCCGTTTTTTTTTGCTCCGTTCGCAGGTCGGTTAACCGACCTGTGGACTGAGGCGGGAGGTCCATCCAACCGACCTACGCTCTTGGCACGGCGCGAAATTCAAAATTCTCATTGGAAAGATAGGCGCCGGCGACGGGATGACGCCATGTTTTCTTATAAGCCGTTTTTTAGAGCTCAGTCGAACCGACCGGCGAGACGAAAAAACGGTCAATAGTGGCAAATAGGTCGGTTAACCGACCTACGGAGAAAATGCAAAAAACGCAACTATTAATTCATCATAAAATTCAGCAAGAATGCTAAATTTTATGCTGAATTTTCAAGAAGAAACTTGGAAGTACGGCCATTCTCTCTTTCGGTGTCAAACATAACAGATTCAAAAAGGCAACTGACAATTCGGCAAACATTCCAAATTCTAAGAGAACTGGCGATCGTGACCAATGAAGAAAAGAAAGATCAGAAGATAAGAAGGTTGGATATCAGTAGCTGATCCATTTTGTCAGCTTTGTACGGCTAATTCTTTTTTCTTCTTCCTGACTTAAATTTATGTATTCTAGAAGTGTCGGAGAAGAAAAAAAGGTAACAGCTTTCAGAAAAAAAAAAAAATGGAGCATTAATGCAGCATTACAGCACCAAAAAGCTTTCCGAGACGTTCAGTGAATGGATCCTATGCCACATTCGCATTTTGTTATTATCTTACTTTTCAGATTTTGTTCTACAGCTTAAATTTTTCAAAGAAAGTAAAAAAACAAATAGAAATAGAGTACAGGAGAGGTACCCAGCCTCAGACAAGATTTCAAATTTCCAGAGATGTCTTTCCTTCAGAATGATCTAGGTATCTGGCTCAAAAAGAAACCAACACATATGACAAACATGCTAGATTGAAACTAATTAAATGGCTTACATATTGGATAATTAAATGTTGCTTCAATATTCCTATTTAAACATATATTTCTTTTCAAACAAGATCACCTCATTTTAACCTTAGCTCGAATTCCTCGCCGAGATTTTCGTGATTATGCTGCTTTCAATTTTTTTTTTCAATCAATCAATCAAGTTTAATCCAAATAGCTAAAAGCTAGAAAAGGAATAGAAATTTACGAAGTACACAGACACGAAACAAATGAACTAATACACTTACAAGAAATGACCAGAAATAAGCAATAGGCAGTTAAATAAAATGGCTTTTGGCTGACAGGACCGAGACAAGGCTAAATCAAATGTGGCTTTCGAAAAGTAGAAGAAAGATGTTTAGTTTCCATGTTTGATTAATTCAGTCCACACAGCCTAATAAACAAATGAAGGTATCTTAAGTAGATATTCTCTTGTGGAAATGACACTGGCATTCAAACTCTATTCTAGTCCTTCCCAGGTCCTTCCATCCTTCTAGTGTACTGCAGATTGGCTTGGTTTGCTGGTTTATGCCCGGATCCCTCTTATCTGAAATCATTCAACAAAGAATTGTTAGAGATATCATTTCTTTGATGTTAAATGCCCTAAAGGGAAGGATTTTTTTTCTGAATCATAAGGTTTCTAAAGGGTATGATGCATGGCCAAAAGTGGCATTTTTCAGTAAATTATTATACTAACTGCAAACTGATTAAATTCACTCAAATTCTGAATATTTTGTTGCTGTTTAGTATTGCCGGTATATCTGACCAGTGAGCTCCTTGGAAGAAACCATTAGTGGTTGCCTGATCCGCCTCAAAAGTTGCAAAATATGCCTACGGAAAATCTAGCACTAATACCAGCTCCGCTAAGGTAGATTGATGAATAAGAAGTTCGGAAATGGGGATGGATAGACCGGCTAGGACGTGGAGAACGAAAATGGGAGGAACGGTGGGGTACGCAGAGCTAGTCAGTAATTTAGCTCTACCCAATGTGACGATGCCAGTTCAAAAGTGGAAAATAGCGAGAACATGTAGAATACAAGCTATTAAAGAAATAAAGTACATTATTAAAAAAAAAAAAAAAAATTGGGAAAAAGGCAATAAATCTTTTTAGGCAAGATCAGTTGGGTTCTAGAGACAGCGCTTCCAGTTGGATCAATTCTGTCTGAAGTCGTGCAGTCTACCACAAACCCCTGATTTTGTAACTCCTTATCCGAAATGCTGGATATGTCTAGTGTTGGCATTCCGTATGCCTAACGCTGGATACACTATGCCAATGCTGGATGCTCAAGTCCATTCACATGTTGATAATTTGAATTAAGTCAGGATTCTTTGAATTAAGAATCAGGATTCATTTATATTGCAGTAGGTCAGGGTTAAGGTACCTTGGTTTGTTCTTGTAGTGAGTTGGGGGATCTAAGGAGATAAGTTTTTGTTAAGGAGGTTATTCAAGAGAGGTCTTTGAAAGATTTGATGGGTAGTAAAGTTTTCCAAGAGTTGCGTCGGTTGGTTAGATTCCTGAAGGTTGCCATGGAGCACCGTGAACGTTTTATTGTAGGTTGATGTTGTAGTAGGGATAGGTGTTAGTTTGTTTAATAGTTATTTAGTTATTAGAAGTATGAGTTGAGTGTTGAATATTTGGATGGGTACATTGCAGTTGGAGTGCTTGTTTATTTTTATATTTTGTCCTGCTATGGCCCATAGGGCTTTTTTTGGGAAGACATTCATTCATTCATTCATGCTGATAATTTGAATTAAGCTAAATAGTCAACCAATCAGGATTCATTTATATTGGAGTAGGTCACGGTTAAGGTACCAGCATGTATCCAGCGTTTAATGTAGGGTACCCAGTGTTCAGCGTAGGCTACACTAAATGCTAGATATACCCAGCATTTGGCATAGGGTATCCAAAAATCAGAGGTTTGTGGAAGGTTGTCCTAATGGCCATAGGAGCTTAACAACTTAATAAAACAAGATACTTATTTGAGGACTCTTGCCTGGCAATTGCATGCATGTCTGGGTACTGGGCACTTAGGCGACATTTCTGTTATCTTACAGTATTATTTCCTGGTGTTTCTTTTGAGCAGCATACAGCTGAGAGACATAGTCTGATTTATTTTTTTATTTTCTTAGTTTGCCACTGTTTACAAGGCACGGGACATTCGTACAGATCAGATAGTCGCTGTTAAAAAGGTGAGAAACTTCTTAAATTCCTTATTAGACAACAGTCCTGAATTCTAGCAACTATCCAGGTGTATTTGAAATATTGCAGTGGCTTCAAAACAACTTCAGAGAAAACCGCAAACATAGAACATTCTGAAGAAAGAGCAAGCGAAACTGCTCGAAACCCTCCTGTGGGTAGCCAAAAGTTCAAGCAAAAAAAAAGGCAAAAGTAAACCTCCGAAACAAACCGCCGAAGGCTCACGCTGCTGCCGATCTTATGTTTCAGTGGCTTTGGCTGACAATGTGATGTGTGATCGGGACAAATCATCCGACGCTTTCCGTGCTTTATTCTAGACTTCCGACAAATTGGATCCTTAACTTTCGGGATAAGGATTGGCTCTGAAGATCGAGAGGGTCGGGCTTGGTAGCAGGAAGCGGCTGGCCACAGACTCGGGCTTGGGCGCCTTAACGGGCGCTCCGATCCCTTCTCAAGCCGGCCGTGGATGGCCCTTGCTTACCACGCTCGGGAGCGTAATAAGCGTAGTAACTATGGATGACTGTAACGTGATTGGTCGGATTCACCCGTGGCATGATATTCCGCTGGAAAATAGAAAAATCGTTCTAGCCTTGACGGCAAACAGCCAAAATTCGTGACGTCATGCGTAGTAGCTACGGTAAGTAGGATGGAACACGCTCAATGTGGCAGTCATTCCCGAGTTGGTATGTTAAAAGTAAACTTCGAGTTTTAGATAAAAATTGGAAGCCGGCAAGAAGCAAAAGATGGGATCAACAGAACGGCTCTAAGGGAGATCAAGCTCTTACAAGAGGTGGCACATCCGAATATTATAGGACTTGTGGGTAAGTGTTATTGCTGACTATCTTGATGAATTCCTTGATGTTAAAAAGTATCACCGAGAAAAAGCTTCTGTGCTATTTTTTGTTTCAGTTTCGCCCACCTGCATCACTAAAATAGGTGCCAGGTTGCATACTTTAAACTGTTGCATTCTTCGTTTGCTTACTTTGCTCTCGAATGCGGCTTTTCATCTTCGCGTGTGCACAGTTGCTGTGAATTGGATCTGTGCATAGATCATCTACAGCCTTTTTTTTATCCTCGTAATTGGTTGAGAATCGTAATCATCTGTGTGTTATATTCCGTAACTTAGTGTTAAAGCACACCTCGCTCTATTTACTGTTTATGTTCCAGTATTCCAAACTAGTTGAATACTGTACAACTAGATACAGATTGTACACGGATTTCGCTGTTTTAAGCTTTTTCCCAGATCCTTCGACTTTTAGCAAAAACTCGGCTATAAATTCAGATACCCTGTTTCCCGCCTCAATATCACAATACGCGAACACTCGTCGGGAGCTCGATGTGCGTGGGAAATAGTGAGTCGCGGCAAGTGCAAAGATTAGTGAATTTCAATTTCAATTTCAATTTCTTTTATTTAACGGTTTTTGAAAACCATAAAAAAACAAACAAAAATAAAACACTCGAAACTAACAGTACACTAAACTAAATCAGTCAGGTCGAACGGGCTCCAGGTGGAACATGGGTCACACGCAGAGACCGCTCCCATTCCAGCCACACAGGCAGAGACAACCTCAAAAGCGGGGCAGATGCAGCCCGCATAAGTGGATTAGACGACCTGAGAATCCGGAATCGTTAGAAGGCTTAGAATGTAACATACGAAATTAGGTTCTCCGGGCTTTGAAATAATGAATGCAGTCACGGAAGTAGGTTGTATCGGCACTATAGACACGACAGGTCCTTAATCACTCTCCTTGATAAATAGTGTACAATCTCTAGACCTTTAGACCTTTAGACCAGACCTTTACTGCACTGTCAGAAATTTCATAACAGATAGCGTATAACACTTTCAAGAATAACACCTTTTCACTTAGAAATAAAGTGTTATGACCAATTAAGTTTACACCATTTCGTGCCTAGATCTCCAACAACACCTTCAATTGGTAAAAACACTAACGGGAACGAAAGAAACATAACAGATAACATCCCAAAGTGTTATCTGTTGAAACCGCACATCCTTCTGTAGTCGTTATGTAACTTCTGACAGTGTAGTATTTTTACCTGTTGAAGGTGTTGTTGGAGATCTAGGCACGAAATAGTATAAACTTAATTCGTCATAACACTTTATTTCTAATTGAGAAGGTGTTATTTTTTAAAGTGTCATGCGCAATCTGTTTGAAACTTCTGACAGTGTGTGCGATCCTAATACACTCATTAGCTTATCTTTCATAAAACCCACCGTCGGGGTGGTCGGGGTATTAAATTTACTTGCAAAAGCATGTTAGGTTAGCTCATAGAAAATGCAGCCCCTTTGCTTTGATTTTGCACCTGGCCGGTTCTCTTATAACAACTGAGGCTCAGAATATCCCTATGAGACATTAGCTGCGTTTTTTTTGCCGTCATCCAGTTAACCGACCTAGAAGATTTCCCACTATAAGTCGTTTTCTTCCTTCGGTTAACCGACCTAAGTTCTTATAAGCTGTTTCTTTTTGTTCTGTTTGCCGGTCGGTTAACCGACCTGTGGACTGTGGCGGGAGCTCCATCCAACCGACCTACGCTCTTGGCACGGCGCGAAATTCAAAATTCTCATTGGAGAGATACGCGCCGGCGACGGGAAGACGCCATTTTTTCATATAAGCCGTTTTTTAGAGCTCAGTCGAACCGACCGGCGAGACTAAAAAACGGTCAATAGTGGCAAATAGGTAGGTTGACCGACCTATGGAGAAAAGGCAAAAAACGCGACTATTTTTTCTTATAAGCCGTTTTTTAGAGCTCAGTCGAACCGACCGGCGAGACGAAAAATCAGTCGGTAGTGGCAAATAGGTAGGTTAACCGACCTATGGAGAGAAGTTAAAAAACGCAGCTATTGATTGGTTGCTTAACCAGGCCTAAGCTTTTCTGTGCTGCAAAGTTTCAGTGTGTTCTTTAACGTTGAGAAGGCAAGCTTCCAAGGTGGTACGAAAACGTTCAGAAACGGGCCTGCAAAATAATACTTGGATATGAATACGTTGATTATGAAACAAGTCGAGAACAACTCGGATTACAACTCCTATCAGAACGGCGCCATGACTTAGTCATGAATTTCGGAAGGAAGTGTTTGTCAACAGAAAAGCACAGGGGGATTCTGCCAGACTACGCAGTAAAAAATGGTGAACAAGCACGCACCAGAACGGCAAATAAAGTAACGCTACTAAACCCACCTAGTCACTCTTCTGATAGATTCCTTAACTCATTTGTGCCATATTTTGTGAAGTTTTTTAACAAGTGAAGACACGTAAAATGTTTTGACAATTAATCTAATATTACATATTTTATATTTTTTATGTTTGACATACCGTTTAATTTTGTTTATTTTTTATGTTGACATACCGTTTAATTTTGTTACAAGTTATGAAGTCGTACAAGTTTTAAAACGAATTGTATATATCAATTATATTTTGTTTAAGTTGACAGTCCTATGTCATCATGTTGTGAAACAGATATTCAGGAATAAATGCGATGATTGATTGATTGATTGATTGTATAGTGGGAAAAATGTGTTATTCTGAGAAAAACCTGTGACTGGTTGATTTGTGCGCAAGTTTTAAATTTTCGTTTATCTTTTTATCCATACATCAGCCAAATATTTTTAGTTCTACTGCAGGTGTTTTGAAACGCCCAACCATTCCGAATTACGCCACTACATGAACCCACGGTCCTGCAGAGTCCGTATTTGAACTAACCACTCGATGTGGTTAGTCTAAGCATTGCAAATGGGAGACTGCTTCCGAATTAACTCCTTTAACTTTACAGATGTTTTTGGACAGAAATCGAACATATCTCTTGTGTTTGATTTCATGGACACTGACCTGGAAATCATTATCAAAGATAATAGTATTATCTTAACACCTGGAAACATCAAGGCATACACAATCATGACTCTCCAAGGACTGGAGTATTTACATATGAATTGGATCCTGCATCGGGTAAGAAATCTCACTTTTGGTTTTGAAATTCTGTTGTATTTTTTGTTTGAATACTAGAATAGTAGTGACACTTATGGTGAATTATTTGTGTACTTGTCATTTTAATTCGCGTTCGTATTTTGATGAATTATATTTCAAAAGAATTGTATATATAAATCATAGGTTACCACTGTAAATATATCCCTTGGTTGATCTTTCTATTTGTATTTGGAATGACATATCCAACACTATTTTTGGTTTGTAAAAGATATTTATGGATAAATAAACCGAATTGTAATTGTAATTTATTTGAGTAAGAACCTGGCTCTAGTAAGCTCTTAGCTAAACAGACAAAAGAAATAGAAAACTGTGATTTTCGGGTTTTTTTTCTTCTCTTGATTAGCTAGTTATCCCTCTAAGATGATGTGCGAGGGATAAATATAAATTCGGATATTTCGGTTGCACTTCTGGCAAACCGTCCTCAGCATAAAAAAAAAACTAAATCATAAACTCCAACACAATACCAACAGAAAGACGATGAGGAATCAACAAAACATACAACGACATGTAACTAAAAACCAGAAGAACAATGCGGGTTGAACGACAAACAAATTTAAATAAAATAACAAATATTAAAATGTGCGTGTTAAAAGTGTATATGTACAAATCTGTGATTATTTTACTATTCTGAATTCAGTCTCCATTTACAATTTACCAATTCCCTGGGAAAGCGCAGAAGCTTTCACCCAGCACTTATACAATCCTTCGTTTTTCCCATAACTGTACAAATAATTTCACAAAACTTAGGAAACACTTTCTGACAAGCCTGCTTTAAAGATTTAACAGCGTTCTTTTCGTTTTGGAAGATTACGGCTTACTCGACGAAAACGGAAAGGCTTGGAAATAACAGTTTTGATATTACGAAGCATAGAGTCTTTGACTTAGAGACTGAATTTATTGGCGTCTGGTAACGAGTAGCGTCAGGTAACTGGTAAGCTGCTGGAAGCGTTATCCTGACTATTTGTTGGTTGTATAAGCACAATTTAGGAGAAAACTTTCGTCGGAAATGAGACCTTACCAAACTTTTAACACGAACGGCTCTTATTGATCGGTAATTATGCGGAGTGCAAAAACCAACCAATAGGAAGACTAGACTCAGTTTTGTGTTAAAAGTTTGAAATCTTTGAGCTCTCATTTCCGAAAAAGTTTCTCCAAAACTATGATTGTACAATAAAGAAAAAAGCCAGAATAATGCTTCACGCACTGAACAATATTTCCGGTTTGGTCGATTTACAGACAGGGAACGGAACAGAATGAGAAAGTGTTTCGTGGAGCTTTTACCCAAAACAGTTTACCGAGTTACTGACGAGACTTTTCCGGTTCACCACATACAACAAAATAATCTTCGCACCGATAAACAGTCTCACGATTTCACGATTACTGGGTATTTTAAATCGTGGGCCAACTAAATGGCGTGTTGGCCGTGTCAGAATACATGATATCGAAAGAATAATGTCAGTAAAAAAACACAGAATAAATAATATCAGACTGAAAATGGTCTAACACAAAATCATAAAATTAAATCTCAGACAAGACAGACTAAAACTCATTGTTGAAAAAGTGTATAAAATTGGGGATAAAACTATGTTATGGTACCGCAGCGTACCGTAGGAACAGGGTTCCAACTTGGGTACTCGCTCCGCACGTTCTCTTTGTGGAAGCAAACGTTGAGGTTGGAAGAGAGGTAGCAGGAGGGAGCGGAAGTAGGGGTTGTGTAGGGAATTGAGACCAAACTCTCTGCACAGCCTCTCCCGTCCATGATGGAGGGTCTCAAATTTAAAATGCTGTTGAAGATAACGGTATTGCATTTTAGGTCCTCTAAATATGATTCTGAAAGCACGTTTCTGAACACTTTCAATGGAATCTGTATCTTCTTTTGTCACAGCATAATGCCAAACCGGACACGCATATTCAAGGAGACTTCTGACAAACATACAAAATAAGTTAATCAATACCTTTTCCTGGAACCCCGAATTTAGTCAGGGTTTTGACTATTAACATAGATGAACTTGCTTTTTTTATTGGGTTTCTTGTAGGCTATTCTTTTCCAAATTAAATCCGAAGAAAGCGTAACTCCACGAAGGGTAATTTGTTCAACAGTTGAACTGCTTTAATTAAGGCTGCTTTAAAAAAAAAAGCTTACAATTGATGACTTATCAATATTTACAACTATATTAGCAGTTAGGGCCTCGTCGGCTAGATCTTGAAGAATAGTCACTTCGTTACTATTAAATTCCGCCCAACAACTTCAACCAAAGATAAATCGTCCAAATATTTCCAGTGTGCATCAGTTCCTTTGGCAATGTCGTCAATTATATCAAAAAACACAATGGCCCCAAAACAGTCCCTTGGGGAACACCGCAAAATATAACACTAGGCTGAGAATAAACCCCTTTTATATCAACGACTTGCTCCCTATCCGTTAGAAAACCAACAAGAATATCTATAATGAAATGGGGTATATTTTTTTCGTGCAGTTTACAAATTAAGATCTAATGGTCGACAAAAGCTTTCTTAAAATCCACTGCAATTTAAATTTATACATTTATTTTCAACATCTAAATTCTTTAAAATAAAATCTATCAGGCTTACAAGGTAATGTACAGTTCCTCCCCAAAGGTCTTGAGAAAGTACTTTCATCGGGGGAAGCCCGGCGAAAGTTCACCTGTTTGTCAGCGCGGAGCGCCGGCAAGCGCAGAAACACAGGTCTAGTTTTGTATGCCTTTGCCGAGCGTCGGTCGACTCGTCGGTACTGCGAGTTCTTTCTATACACAAGAAATAAAATCCTGCAAACGTTTGTCGGTGAAAACACATAAGAAGTCGAATTCTGTATGCTTTTTGCCGGGCCTCGGTATTCGCTATGGCATATCGGGTTTTATACGTAACGAATACAAAAGAAAAAAAAGTTGTAGGCTTTTGTCGGGCATCGTCGACTCTTCGGCACCTCGGGTTGTTTTATACGCAAGAAATAAAATCATGGAAATACTTGTGGGGCAAAACATAGAAGACATCGAATTCTGCATGCTTTTTCTCGAGCCTCTGTATATCGGTAGTGGTTCCCAACTTTTTCGGTACTGCGTACCCCTAATCAAGGTTCGAAAAGGTTGCGTACCCCCTTTTACAGAACGTGAAAAAGACAGTATTTATTATGATAAATGATAAGGCGTACATGTGTAGAAATGTATACAAAATCAATGAGACACTTGAGGCTGCTCTGTAGTCATTAGCGGAAATATTTTTTACCGTCAGCCTGTTTCTGTGTTTAGTTTTAACGTTCTCCGTGCTTCCATCAAGCTGCATCGCAAACGTTTTCGTTAGCTTAATTCGCAACCTGAATGACAAAATCACTTGCAGTGTCTTTGATTCTTCTTGAAAAAATATTGTTTGACACAGGAACAGATTTTATGGCAGTAGGCTAGCTAATTTGGGATCAACATAATTTCGTTGACTTTCACCAGGGATTGTAATCAAAGGCGTCACGCACGGGTTGGCAACACCCCTCCCCCCAAAGTTGTCTGCCAGACGGTTAAAAAGAAACGAGTTGTAAAATCATTTTTTTTTGTTAACTGTCGGTAAAAATGACCAGCCAGTCAGTAAAAATACCTTGCCCCCAAAAATCATTTTGGCTAGTGATGCATCAAAAAAGAAACGATTCGGCGCAAGTTGTAAAATCATTTTTTTTTTGTTAACTATCGGTCAAAATGACCAGCCAGTCATTAAAAATACCTTGCCCCCAAAAATCATTTTGGCTAGTGATGCATCAAAAAAGAAACGATTCGGCGCAAGTTGTAAAATCATTTTTTTTTGTTAACTATCGGTCAAAATGACCAGCCAGTCAGTAAAAATACCTTGCCCCCAAAAATCATTTTGGCTAGTGATGCATCAAAAAAGAAACGATTCGGCGCAAGTTGTAAAATCATTTTTTTTTTGTTAACTATCGGTCAAAATGACCAGCCAGTCAGTAAAAATACCTTGCCCCCAAAAATCATTTTGGCTAGTGATGCATCAAAAAAGAAACGATTCGGCGCAAGTTGTAAAATCATTTTTTTTTTGTTAACTATCGGTCAAAATGACCAGCCAGTCATTAAAAATACCTTGCCCCCAAAAATCATTTTGGCTAGTGATGCATCAAAAAAGAAACGATTCGGCGCAAGTTGTAAAATCATTTTTTTTTTGTTAACTATCGGTCAAAATGACCAGCCAGTCAGTAAAAATACCTTGCCCCCAAAAATCATTTTGGCTAGTGATGCATCAAAAAAGAAACGATTCGGCGCAAGTTGTAAAATCATTTTTTTTTTGTTAACTATCGGTCAAAATGACCAGCCAGTCAGTAAAAATACCTTGCCCCCAAAAATCATTTTGGCTAGTGATGCATCAAAAAAGAAACGATTCGGCGCAAGTTTTAAAATCATTTTTTTTTTGTTAACTAATGGTCAAAATGACCAGCCAGTCATTAAAAATACCTTGCCCCCAAAAATCATTTTGGCTAGTGATGCATCAAAAAAGAAACGATTCGGCGCAAGTTGTAAAATCATTTTTTTTTTGTTAACTATCGGTCAAAATGACCAGCCAGTCAGTAAAAATACCTTGCCCCCAAAAATCATTTTGGCTAGTGATGCATCAAAAAAGAAACGATTCGGCGCAAGTTGTAAAATCATTTTTTTTTTTGTTAACTATCGGTCAAAATGACCAGCCAGTCATTAAAAATACCTTGCCCCCAAAAATCATTTTGGCTAGTGATGCATCAAAAAAGAAACGATTCGGCGCAAGTTGTAAAATCATTTTTTTTTTGTTAACTATCGGTCAAAATGACCAGCCAGTCAGTAAAAATACCTTGCCCCCAAAAATCATTTTGGCTAGTGATGCATCAAAAAAGAAACGATTCGGCGCAAGTTGTAAAATCATTTTTTTTTTTTAACTATCGGTCAAAATGACCAGCCAGTCAGTAAAAATACCTTCCCCCAAAAATCATTTTGGCTAGTGATGCATCAAAAAAGAAACGATTCGGCGCAAGTTGTAAAATCATTTTTTTTTTGTTAACTATCGGTCAAAATGACCAGCCAGTCAGTAAAAATACCTTGCCCCCAAAAATCATTTTGGCTAGTGATGCATCAAAAAAGAAACGATTCGGCGCAAGTTGTAAAATCATTTTTTTTTTGTTAACTATCGGTCAAAATGACCAGCCAGTCAGTAAAAATACCTTGCCCCCAAAAATCATTTTGGCTAGTGATGCATCAAAAAAGAAACGATTCGGCGCAAGTTGTAAAATCATTTTTTTTGTTGTTAACTATCGGTCAAAATGACCAGCCAGTCATTAAAAATACCATGCCCCCAAAAATCATTTTGGCTAGTGATGCATCAAAAAAGAAACGATTCGGCGCAAGTTGTAAAATCATTTTTTTTTTGTTAACTATCGGTCAAAATGACCAGCCAGTCAGTAAAAATACCTTGCCCCCAAAAATCATTTTGGCTAGTGATGCATCAAAAAAGAAACGATTCGGCGCAAGTTGTAAAATCATTTTTTTTTGTGTTAACTATCGGTAAAAACGACCAGCCAGTCAGTAAAAATACCTTGCCCCCAAAAATCATTTTGGCTAGTGATGCATGCTGGTAATATTAGTCTTTCGGCAATCAAAATGAGTGGGGCGAGATTTTGAAGCTACAGACTAGACCGATTTTAGTACCTTCGTGTATCCCTTGCAAGGGTCTCGCGTACCCCTTTGGGTACGCGTACCACCGGTTGGGAACCACTGCTCTACGGCATATCGGGTTGTTTTTATACGTGAGGAATATAAAAGAAATACAATTTTGTATGCTTTTGTTGGTCGTCGGTCGACTCTTCGGCACATCGGGGTCTATTTATACGTAAGAAATCAAATTCTGTAAACTTTGTCGGGCGCACCCGGGAAGTTCAAGTTTAGTCGGCACAACGGGTTATTTTTACAAGAACTTCTGTACAGTCCAGTCGGGCAAAACACAAAAACTCAAATGCTGTATGGTTTTTTCGGGCGTCAGGTTCTCACCGGCACAGCGGGTTCTTTTTACACGTAAGAAATCAAATTCCGTAAATGTTTATCGGGCGCATCCAGAAAGTTTTAAAGGACTCCTCGCACTATTTACTCTTCAACTTACAGTATTTTAAAATATTTGAATACTTTAAAACTAGACTGTACTTTCAACAAATAACCCATGGTTTTGTCTGTTTTAAGCTTTTTCTGAGACCCGTTGACTTGTAGCGAAAAAAGGGACACAATTTACAAAACTGTTTTTTTCTGATGAAAACTTCTCGCAGGCAACCGTCGACAGCGTGGTACCCAGCGAAGGTAGCAAAACACGGCAAGTGACAAAATTAGCGTGGTTTTGTTAGAGGGGTTAAAATGTACCTTACGAAATTGGGGTCTCCGGGTTTAGAAATATACGGAGTGATTACGGAAGTAGGTTGCGTTAGTATGATAGGTAAGACAGGTCCTTTAAGTCTCGGCGGCACACCTGCTTCTGTTTACATGTAAGAAATAAGATCTTTACATGCTTGTCAGGCAAAACATAGAAGAAATACAATTCTGAATGCCTTTGTTGGGCGTCGGTATTCTTCAGCACATCGGTTTCTTTTTATACGCAGGAAATCAATTTCTGCAAACAATTGTCGCGCGCAAATTTTTACGGGAAAAATACAGATTAAAAAAATTTGCATGCGGCGCTTAGTTCAACTTATTCTGAGTATAATCGTTGGGAGCTTTGCTTTTTAGCTAAAGTTCAAACGAAAAGGCGAATTTATGAATATAAATATACGAATTTGCGTTAGAGGAACAATCTCAACTGATGCATTCAACTAGTTGGCTTTTTAGGGTTGGGGGTTTGGGGGTTTGAAGCATGTCACAAGCTAGAACTTGTATGGTAGGTATAGCAAAATATGTCTGGAAGAAAGGCGGATTAAAAAAATTTCGCCGGCGGCGCTTGCTTTAACTTGTTCTGGGCACAGTCGTTGGAACCTTCGCTTTTTAGCAAAAGCTTAACGAAAGCCGAATATGTGAACTTTAATAGACGAAATTACATTAAAGGAATAATTCAGCTGATGCATTACAGTTAGTTTTACACAAAATGTCGCCTGCGGCGCAGTTTGCAGTATTCTCTGTTTGGAAGATCGGTGTTTCATTTAGTTGGCGTTTTAGAATTGACGTTGTTGGGGCGTTGAACACGTTAAAAGCTAGAACTTATATGATAGGGATAGAAAAATATTTCCGGAAGAAAGGCAGATTTAAAAAATTTCGCATGCGGCGCTTACTTTAACTTGTTGTGGGTACGGTCATTGGAAGCTTCGCCTTTAACCAAAAACTGAAATAAAAAAGCCGATTATGTGAACTTTAATATACGAAATTGCATTAAAGGAATAATCTCAACTGATGCATTACAGTTAGTTTTTGGGATCCCAAAACGTAAGTGGAGGGATACCTGTGACATCGCATAAGTTGTCCGTCTGTCCGTCCGTCGGTACGTCTGTCAGCACGATAACTTTCGAAGGGAAGGAGATATTTTGATGAAACTTGGTGTGAGGACTCTCCGAGTCAAGGGAAAGGTCGAGCTCGTAGATGGGCACGATAGCTCCATATTCAGGGGAGGGGTAGGGGTTTTAAATTAAGGGCTAAAAGCTAATGAGATAGTCGATTGTGGGGTAAGACGACATGCTGAGCACAAATATGAAAACTATTTTCTCGTCGGACAAGTAGTTCAGCCGGAATCCGGCTAAAACCGGAAAGTTTGTAAAAAGTAAAAGTTTTATCTGAAGTTGATTACATATCCGATTTAGGGGTAAGGAGACATGCTGAATCCGAATATGAAAATAATTTTCTCGTCGGACAAGTAGATCTCCCGGAATCTGGCCAAAACCGGAAAGTTTGTCAAAAACAAAAGATTAATCTGAAGTGGATAGCGAAACATGCTGAATCCGAATATGAAAATTATGTTATCGCCGGACAAGTAGATTCGCCGGAATCTGGCCATAACCGGAAAATCTGTTAAAAGTAAAAGTTTTATATGAATTTTATTAGGTGTTCGATTTACGGGTAAGAGACATGCTGAATTCGTGTAGGACATCATTTTATACCTGGACACATAGTTCGCCACGAATCCTGCTGAAATCGGAAAATTTGTCAAATGTTGAAGTTTTATCTGAAGTTGAGTAGAAGGTCGACAAGGGGTATGGAGATACGCTGAATCTGTTTTTGAACTTCAATTTTTGCAAGACAAGTAGTTCGCCCGGAATCCGGCTGAAACCGGAAATTTGGCAGAAGTAAGGCAGGAACTTTCGTCAAAGTAGACGTGACGCAGGCTATAGGGGCAAACTCGCATACTGAATCAAAATTATACTGAAAAATTTGAACTTCGTCTCCTCAGATGGTTACCGCTGGACCTCTACAAGACCCGATTGTCTGTAAATATTAAATTTTTGGGATCCCATCGAAACCTTTGTTCTTGTTATACCAGTTCTATTCTATGCTGGTGGGAAATGTAGGCCGAATTGCCGCGAATATCATCATAGCTTTTTCGGTACCAGAAGTGGAATTGTAAAAGCACTGCACCGACATCCCCCCCCCCCCCCCCCCCCGTGTCGCCACTGAACTTGTCTATGCTTCTATCCAACATAATTTTTCTTTTGCAGGACTTGAAGCCGAATAACTTGCTTGTGGATTCCAGGGGTGTTCTCAAGATAGGTGACTTTGGTTTAGCGCGATTCTATGGATCTCCGAATCGTGTCTATACTCACCAAGTTGTGACACGATGGTATAGGTAAGTGAAAAGTTGTTACAGTTATTATATTAATAATAATAATCAATTTTCAGCCTGTTTAAGGACAGAGAAGGGAAGCGGAGAAAAATAAGTATAAAAAGAAAAAAGAGCTGCGTTCTTTGTCATGGGAGTTCCCACCGGTGATCTCCGGTTTTTCCTATATTTTTGCATCCACCGGTAACTACTAACCGGTCTTATAACCCGTTTTTGAACTAACCAGTGTCCGGTTTTATCTCATCGGTGCGGACTAACCAGAACCTGCTCGGGAGCCCGGCTTCAGCGAGGAGTTAGCCAGTTTTCATCAGCTCACCGGTGAACCAAAAAAACGCGTTTTAAGAGAAGAACCGGACACTGGTGACTAATCGCCAGAGACAGCCCAGAGTGCAACGACCGTAGCTAAGGAAAAAGAAACTCGTCCGTAGCAACATGTATATACGATACTGCCTATTTAATGAAAAAAGCGAATCAGCGGCGAATTTTGAATGAATGGATTCTCGTCACGCGATCACAGGACGACGGAGCGTGAATAATGCAAAAGGAGAAGAAGAAGAGAATAACAAGCACAACAGGAAAAAAATTATAACATCGAGTAAATAAAAAGCATACATCTAAAAAATTACAGCCTTCCAGCTATGAGGCTAGGGCGTCACAACAGTTTTCGAAATAGCGTATCATGGGCTCTACAATACCAATTTTTTCCACCATGGGGCCGGGACCAGGTTTTTCCACTGGTGACAGTACTACCTAGCCCCCGCTTTCCACTCACATTTGTCGGATTTCGTTAGGACTCAGAAGCAGCAAATTTACTGCATCTGCTCCTATCAGCAAGTTTCCGTTAAATCGGATTGCCCGTTCACTCAATCTGTACTTTGATCGAACGGATCCTCATTCCTAGTTTAAACAAAATATCTCAACCCCCTTTGAGAGTATTCATGGTAACAGACGGGCAGACAAACTTTACGAAATCATAGGTTCACCCGTCACTATCATTTTCGGATCCCAAAAAGCCGCATCTTCAAAAAGCTAATCTTCAAGTAGTAGAGTAATATTTTGCAGTGTCTACCACTATTTTTCTGTTTTGCAAGACTATTGACTTGGTTCCATGTAGTAACTGTTGGTGCCAGGGAGCGAGTGGCAAATTCATTAACTTGCATTAGATAACCATTCAATTGATATGTTGAGCCTAGCAAAGAAACCTAGCGTGTCTTTGAGCAACCTTAAATTGTACTGTTTTCTTCAGAACTGTGCTAACTGAAAAAACTTTGAAAGCTGAGTTAACTATACCATTGGAAAGAACATAGCTGATTTGGTATTCTGTTAAATTGTGCTAAGTGTGAGATGACGACATGAGCACCATCTAACAGGTAGATTAGTTTTAACTTTCTGAGTTCCTACTTTCTTCATGCAGATGGCACACGCAAAACTGGGCCCAAAAATTATGAAAATGTAGTTAGCACAGTTTTGAAGAATACGGTACAATTATTAGTTTTGCTTTTGGTTGATGACACTGCGCTGGTGGCGAATCCCGTAACGACCTGCAAGTTTTGCTTGAATTGACTGATGAATATTTGAGACTAAAAAAATTAGAATTGAATGTAAAGAAAACAGAACTTGTTATATTTAAACATGGGGGAGTATCAGGAAAAGAAGAAGGGATTGGTACTTGTGTTGCGAGAGCAACACTTTGTTTTTTTGTGTTGCGAGAGCAACACTTTGGTTTTGTCTTTTTTTCCTAGTCGCTCGATTTCGTCTTATTACTAGAAGACGGTAAGGGTCTAACGTATGCGGTTTTTACGGAAAGTGTGGACCTTAAGGCCGGATTGATGAATATGACATTACATTTCGGAAAGCTCCGTAGAACTCTTGCCTGGGGCCAAAAAGGATGGTTTTTGCTTGTAATTGAGCCCGAGCCTACTGTGGGTGAAGTGAAGTGGAGTTGTATAGCCTATGTCAGAGAGGACTTTGTGAAGTTATGCAGCCAAGCTTTCGTTTCATCAAACCATTTTTCTGCTTTCGAGTGGAAAGCTCCGTTCTAGCAGGCAAGCAGACAGGCACCAGTTTTAAACTGAAGGTGGACTAAAATCTACAAGTGCGAAATATGTGGGGCAGTTTCCTGGCCCCACAGCCAATATATCTTCTTCGGGTGACAAATAGAAAAATTTACAGAATCAACAAAGTGTCATTTTCTAGTAGTCCGAATGTGCTGCCATCTATTGTTTCTACCCATTTCTGTTCGTGATTTCAGCTGAGTGTATCATTCCATTTCTTACACTTGGGAGTGAGGAAGATAAATGATATCAACGGCATTCGGTAGACCTCGATGAGCTGATCAAAGTATATGCCATCTGTTTTTTACTACAAAAATTCCTTCATGAGATACAACAGCTTGAAAGTTTGGAGGGGTTGACAACTTCAGTAGTGAGGTACACACTGAAACCAAAAATAGGCCGATCCCAGTCGTGAGATATACAGGGTACTTGTAAGCAACAATCGGCTGTTAGACCATAATCATCTTGGGCGATGAGGGGTTAGCAAAGTTGGTAGTTGGTCTACCTATTAGTCCTATTATTTCTTTCTTGTGTACTTGATCGTGAGAACAATTTGATACCATGTCTATCACAAGGAGATGGACTTGTAAGTAAGAATCGGTTGCTAGAGGGGTTCATGAGGGGCTATAAACTTGTGAAAATTGGTGCACATTTTTTGTATCTCTATAAATCAGAGGGTAAAAAAACTAGTCTCCTTGGTCTTTCAGTGTAACATGGAATAGGCGGAACCCAATTGTGAGACATGTCAGGGACTTGTAAGTAACAATCGGCTGTTAGGCTATACCATAATCATCTTCGGCGTTGAGAGGTTTCCGACCGTGTTAACGCAACGGATACAAATGATAATGTAAAACAACGACATAAATTCGAAATAATTAACAGAGTGGCATCTATGGTATTTTGATCCTGAAAAGTTACGGATAGCTTTATAATACGAAATAGATTATATAAGATAATGTGCCAAGTTTTCACGAGTCACGATGTCTACGATTGAAAAGGATAAAGTTCAACTGGGTGCAAAGTTAATTTAGTCCCTACTTCGAATTTTCTGTTGTTTTGTTTTACTTGTAATCAGAAATCGACTGTTAGACCATAATCATTTTCGGCGATGAGGGGCTTGTAACATTTACTAGTTGGTGTGCCTATTAATCCTATTATTTGTTTTTGGTGTATTTTGACTGAAAACAATTTAGTACTATGTCTGTCACGGGAAGATGGACTTGTTAGTAGGAATCGAGGGGTTCATAAGGGGCTAGAAACTAGTTCAAATTGGTGCACAATTTATTTGATCTCTATAAATTAGTCTCCATGGTCTATCACTGTAACTTACAATTAAGTCTTTGAGGGGTTGACCACATTAGTGATAGGGTACACACTCAAACAAAGGATAGGCGGAACCCAACGGTGAGACAAGTCAGGGACTTGTAACTAACAATCGACGATTACTCCATTATCATCTTTGGCGACGAGGGGCTTCCGACTTTTACTAGGTGTTTTTTTCCGGTGTTTTTTTATGATAAGAAAAGTTTGGTTCATGTCGTCGTTCAAGAATCGGTTGCTAAAGCATTGTCATTTTCATAAGAAGCTAGAACGGTCTATGGTGATGGTCTTTCACTGTAACCTAGAATTAAGTGTTAATGCAACGGATACAATTGAGAATGTAAAACAACGATATGTTTCACAATAATTAGTAGAGTGACATCTATGGTATTTTGATCTAAAAAGCTATGGATAGCTTTATAATAATATATTTCCACAAGTCACGATGTCTACGATTGAAAAGGATAAAGTTCAACTGGCTGCAAAGTCAATTTAGTCCCTACTTCCGGTATTCTGTTTTTTTTTGTCTTCAACGCTGAGGATAACCATGTGAAGAAAGATATTCTTCATGGCCTGGAACATACCATTTTGAAAACCTCGATGGGTCGACAAATTCAGTATTTAACGGTTAGCCAAAAAACAAAATCCAGAGTGTTGCTCTCGCAACACTTTAGTCGGCGAAGCCGAACAAAGGTTGCTGCAGCACTTCACATTGCCCAGGCAACGTAGGTCTAGTTTTCTGTTCATACGCGAAGAATTGAAAATAAGAGATAAGTTTAAATATCTGGGTTTTCACTTGTCGTCTAATGGGAGCTGGAAGACAAACGTAAGAGAAATGACAAATAAGGGAAGGGTAGCGTCTGCAACAGTTTTTAGAAATGTAACATTAATGGGAGTAAAAAACCTGAAGATTCATAAGAATATTTTCAATTCAAAAATTATGCCAACATTCCATTACGGGCGGAGTTATGGGGATTCGATCCAGCTCTGCAGCTAGAGCCAGTTCAGCTGCAATACTATAAAAGAGTATATGGCTGCACCCAACAACCCACACCCAAGTTCTTAAAGGTGACCTAAGTATATTCTCTATGAAAATACAAAGGTTATCCCAAATTCTTAGGTTTTGGGAAAAGTTAACTCAACTGCCTGATAATAGGCTTTTGAGAGCGGCTTATATGGAATTATTAAGATAGGAAAAAAGAGAAAGTGTTCTTTTAAAGTAAAGAGTCTGCTGGATTAATTAGGCCTAGTGTATGTATGGAATGAAGCCCTTGGCCCAGGTGAAGGTACGCAAGATCTCTTGGCAATAGCAATTAGAGTGCTAAAAGACCAAGAAATACAAAAGTGGGAGGGGATGGTAAGTAAGTCGGGGACATGGAAATATTATAGACAAGTAAAAGAAGTATTTGGTGAAGAGGTATATTTTAATTCAAATTTGCCCCAGTTATATTTGCGGTATTGGATCCAGTTACGGGCCAACTGTCTATCAGTACATAGACATAGTTATTTTTTGAAGAGAAAAGATGAAGACCAGTCATCCGGGTGTGCTTGCCCTCTATGCGGTAATGGAGTTGATGATTTGGTCCATGTTCTGTGCCGATGTCCAGAGCTTTCTGGGTTAAGAAGGGAATTATTGGGAGGTGAGGTTATGTTACTTCCTGATATCTTAAAGAGCACGACGCCAAGCGTTACCCTATATGTAAAATTTGCAGATTTGTTGATGGTGTGGTGAAATTTCGAGAGAGCGTTGGCGAAGTTTAGTTCATGTAAAGTTATTTTGTTTTACTGTTTTATTTGTATTGTTTTGTATATGGCTTTGGCTTTGAATACAATTGTTATAATTATTACAACGGTTCAAAGATCCGGTAACGGCGCTTTTTGTCGGTAGATTGTTAAATCCTGTCGGCAAAATGTGGGCTTGCCCCCCCCCCCCCCCCCCGGAAAGGGGCTAGTTATTTATTCAGTAATTTATAGTTACTCAAATATTTATTTATTGTGTCACAGGTTCACTTTTTTTTTAGCCCGAGGAGGAACCTTTCCTAAAACTGCCAAAATATCGCTCGAATAAATTCAGCTGACGTATCCGTTTAGCACAGTCAGTTATGATTCGCAGTCAGCTTAGGCTGAAGGGATATTCGGTTCTAGTATTAATTAACATCTGTTGATAGGGCACCTGAGCTTCTATATGGAGCTAGGATATACGACGGAGGTGTGGACGTGTGGGCGGTGGGATGTATCCTCGCTGAGCTTTTGCTGCGGATACCTTTCCTCGCAGGAGATTCAGATTTGGACCAGCTGACAAAAATATTCCAGGCTCTCGGAACACCATCGGAAGAAACCTGGCCGGTAAGTTCCTGGCCATCACAGAGCACTAAGGTCCTGCTTGGTTGACACTATGGAGAGAATCTGACGAAAACCGGAAATTCGGTAGATAGATAGATAGAATTGGCGATAATGTAAATCTTGATATGTTGCATCATATTTATTCGTAAATAACCTCTTTGTTTGGGGTCATTTTATTCCTCTGCCACTGACACTGAAGGTCGTGTTTTGGGGTGGGATAGAATAATGTAGAATTGTAATTCCTAATTCCTTTTTTGCTTTATTTTTATTAATCCAACTCGTAGCGCCGACAAGGCACTAAATACGTCGACCATTACATTTCATGTGTTAAAATACTTCAGTATATATAATTATTAAATAAAAGAAAATAAATCACTTAGAATTTTAATCTTCTCAGTGAAATATGATACAAAATAATTCGGATACAGGTTTGTGCGACATTTAACTGGCACTAGGAGGTTTTGATGCCGCGTCCGTCGTGTCACCGGTGCTAGATCGGGCAGAATATCTCTTATGTTTTTCACTGGTAAGGATTGATCTGCCAAAACGTAAAATAAAGTTTTCCCGGCGGACATTGAGTGGCTCAAGTCTTAATAGGAGGAGGGAAGCTTCGTAACCATTGTATTTCAGTCCTAGCGTGATGCGGCACGCTCTAATTTGCAGTGATTCCATCTCTTCGTTATGTTGTAAGCTCCTTTGTACAAAGGGGGCAGGTCAACTGGGCAGGTATCCGTCGTGTTAAAGCACCTATCGCACTGTTCACTGTTTACGTTCCAGCATTTTATTTATTTTATTTATTAATAGAAAAAGAAGTTAAGCCGAAGCTTCTCTCTCTACAAGCACACAGATGTTTACTACATTTTTCAACACTGCACTACACACTTAACATATAACAAATATAAACTAAAAAGGGTTCACATACGCGCTTTTGCAGAACGTTGTACCAGCAAGATGTTGTTTAAATGAAAGTAAATTTGGTTGGGAAACGGTCTCCTCCGATAAACCATTCCATGCCTGGCATGCACGGTAACAAAATGAACGTTGACCAATTTTCCGGTTTATTTTTGGTGGGTATAACCTCAAAGAATGCTGACGGGTTGACTGATATGAACTAAACTAAAAAAAACTGTTTTTTGTCCAAATTATCTACCGAGTTGAGAATTCTGTAAGCGTTCAGGATGTCGTTACGATCCCGACGGAACTCCAATGAAGGTAGATTAAGATGTCTCATTCTGTAATCGTAGGTAGAGTACCGTAGGTATGGAATTAATTTTGTGGCCCGGCGCTGAACCCTCTCTACTCGGGACCGGTCTGTTTTGTTTACGGGATTCCAAACTGAAGAGTTATACTCGACTAATGGTCGCACCATTGTCTTATACAATGTCACAAAATTCCTTGTATTAAACTTAGAGAAACTCCGCTTTATCATCAGCAGACGGTGATTAGCGTTCCTTGAAGCAATACTAGCATGCTTATCAAACTTCAATCCTGTGTCGAAAACAACACCAAGGTCTTTAACTGACTCCTTCGACTTCAAAATATTACCAGCAATAAAATAATTATAACTCACTGACTGTTTTTGAAGGTAATGCAAAACTACGCACTTATCACTGTTAATTACCATCGAGTTTTTGTTACACCAAACTAGTAACGAATTCAGATCTTCTTGAAGTAGCGCTACATCAACAGGGCAACGAATCGGGCGGTACAGTTTAACATCGTCCGCGAACATTTTTATGGAGGCATTCTTGATTACACTCGGTAAGTCGTTTATGAGGATACAGAACAAAATCGGGCCTAAACAACTACCCTGAGGAACCCCACTTGTGACAGCAACATACGACGATAGACAATTACCAACTTGCACTTGCTGGCAACGACCAGATTTGTATTCATTCTTTTATTCATACTACACAAACTAGTAGTTGATGTTTAACGGAAAAGGGCCGAGATATGACAATCTGATGAAGACCCGAGAAAGTGTATTACTTCGAATAATCAGTTGTCGTATAGTGGAATATCCCTGTCCGATTTTTGGGCGCTTTGTGTTGTATACTTGGCGAATATGATTTACGAAAAATAAGCGTCTTGCTTTCCGCAAGCTGATTACTGGCCACTGAAAAGCCGCGTTTGTACTGACATTCAAATTTTCCGCGTCATAGTAGAATTTGCGCTGTGGAGACGGCCGTAGATATTATGAACGTCTAGGGCAGATAGTGGAAAAAAAATAAAAAAATCCCTTAACAGAATCCAAATAATTCAGTGTACTCAGTTAGATGATACAGAAATAAGTTGGCTTTTCAGTCAAACCTTAAAAATGGCTTTCGCAGCAATGATGCCAAATGTACACTTCACGCCAAGTTATTAACAAAAGCATCGTCGATTCAACATTTGCAGCTGCAAAACATATGTATAATTTGAACACATCCAAGGTTATCAAATTCATATGAGAAAACAAAAATTTCAGTTTTATTTTTGAGAATTAGATGTGTCACGAAAGATGGAACGAAGCTTTTCCTGTAACTTTCGTGTGTGCAGTTGCTAAAATTAATTAACAGGTGCTAATTTGGGAACTAATTTCCTGCTTGGTTGATACTAACCGAAAGAATCCGGCGAAAGTGATTACATTTATTCAAACAATATTTATCTACGAAAGTGATTACGCTATCTGGCGAGGACTGGAGTTAGCAAAACCCGATTGCCTGGATGAAAAAGTTCAGTAAATATTCCGCTTGGGGGTCCCATCGAAACCTTTGATCTTGTTATACTTGCGAGAATCTCTAGAAATGTAAGTGGGTCCTGCACTGGCAACCGTAAGTCAGTCGATCGTAACCATGCTCGTCCGGACCCGGCGTGCTCTGATTGGCGGAAAACCTGCAAAATGGCCGCTAACGACGCGTTAAAATCGCTTCCGACAGCTTACAGTTGCCAGTGGGGGACCCACTTTACCCTCAGTTTCTGGAATTGTTCTAATTCGCAACTTTTTCAGGGTCATACCAAGTTTCCCGATTTCCTTCAGTTCAAACACTTCCAACCAACCCCTCTAGCGACCATGTTCTCAGCCGCTCCAGACGATCTGCTACATCTCATGTCGAAGTTATTAGCAGTTTGTCCAAGTTACAGATGTACGGCCTCGGAGGCACTGCGGATGGCGTATTTCGGGTAAGATCGAATCTCAAAATATTTCCGTTCGGCTTCTTGCTCTTGGTCCTATTGCCGATACGGCCAATGAATGAATGAAGGATTTATGACGCACTGCCCAAGGGCCTAAGTGCAGTAGAAAAAGAAGATATAAGAAATATTCGCAAAACACTCAACAAATATTTTCCGTAAAGGTTCACTAATTTAGAATCACATTGATGGGATCAGGACAGGTGAGTTTCCAGTCGTAGAACACAAATTAGAAGAGAGGGCTTCAAGCGTCAACAATGGGTCAGAAATTAACAAATGGCGGATCAGGTAGCGGTTCCGCGTGCGCCGTGATAGGTAGAGAAGAAATCTCAGATATCTGAAGTATGTCGAGTGAGTGCGTCGAAGGTGCTTTCTTCTGAGTATAGAATGTAATCCAGCAAGGAAGTTAACATACGGTGCAGAAAACGCAGTAGATAACTTCCCGAGCCCAGGTCTGCTATACCTCAAGCCGTTCGGTACAATTTTGCAATAACCAGATCTAATTCCCTTGGCGGCTGATTTTACTGCTTCCTCACAAATCTTTCGCATAGCTTGCGCAATTGTTATCCCAAGCCATCGAATTTTTTCCTCGGTTACGACCCTCCGTTCTACCAGACATTACGCCAGTAAGGCACCTCGCAGAGCAAAATAATACTAGGAAGTAGCGCCAAGACTTGACAAAATTGACACACACTCTACCTGCAACGCACACTAGCGATACAGAACGTCCCTACTGAAACTCATTCAGCTGTTCACCAGCGCTGACTCTGATAAACTTCATATTCTGGACATAGCGCTAAGATGATACAGCCCCCATTGTTTCCTTGGTGTGTGCAGACCGTACCATTGCTTTACTAGAAATTCCTAAACCTGCAGCAAAAACATGATACAGACCCCATTGTTTCCTTGGTGTGTGCAGACCTCACGGTTCGTTTACTAGAAATTTCTAAACCCGCAAAGTATGTTTCGCTTTAAATACCGCAAGCGTAATGGGCGGAGCTACGAGAGATGGCCCGTTTGCCAAGCGTGGAAAGCATAGGTCTTGACGCTACTCCTTAGTATTATTGGGACCCCAAAACGTAAGTGGACGGATACCTATGACATGGCAAAAATTGTCCGCCTGTCCGTCCGTCTGTAAGCACGATAACTCTCGAAGGGAATGAGATATTTTGATGAAACTTGCTGTGAGGGTTCTTTGGGCTAAGGGTAAGGTCGAGTTCGTAGATGGGCAAAATATTTATAAACAGCTTATGTGATAGCCACTTATGGGGTAAAAAGACATGCTGAACACGACGATAAAAGCCATTTTCTCGCCGGACAAGCAGTTCGTCCGGATTCCGGCGAAAACCGGAAAGTTTGTTAGAAGCAAAAGTTTCAGTCGAAGCGACTTGAAGTTGGTTAGATGTTCGATTTAGGGATAGGAAAACATGCTGAACACATGCGAAAATCATTTTCTACACGGAACCAAAGTTCGCCCAGAATCCGGTCGAAACCTGAAAATCTGGTAAAGGAAAAGTTGTATTTGTAGTTGATTAGATGTCCGATTTAGGGGTAAGAAGAGATGCTGAATCCGTATATGATAATCAGTTTTTACTCGGATGTATAGTTCGCCCGTAATCCGACTGAAACCGGAAAATTTGTTATAAGTTACATTTTTATTTGAAGTTAATTAGATATTGGATATACGAATAAGGAGATAAGCTGGATTCGTTTTTTAGCTTTATTTCTTCGCCGGACAAGTAGCTCAGGAATTCCGCCGAAACCGGAGAATTGGCAGAATTAAGGCTGGAAGTTTCGATCTGTTTCGTCAAAATAGATATGGCTTATAGGTGTTTCAGAGCACCACTCTCTGAAGTTGTATGGTATGGCCAACATGGGGAGAAGAATTATATTTTAAATTGGGATTGAGGGGGGGGGGGGGGCAGAATTGAGGTGGATGGTGAGTCTTAGGGCGGACGCTGTGTTATGTTTCCCGCCATGGCCCTTGGGCTTTATTGGGAATAAATTCATTCATTCATACTGAATCCATATCTGAACTTGTTTTTCTCATATGATTAGCTATTTGGTCTTACTCTGTTTCGATATTTTAATAGTAAAAATGTTCAAGGAGTCTGGCGAAGACAAGACCGAATTGTCTGGATCAAATATTGAACTTTTGGGATCCAGTCGAAACCTTTGGTCTTGTCTTTTTAATCCAGCCTAGCTATTGAGTTAGGTATCTTTCCGTACTATCTTCCACTTCTATCTTCTACTATTTCTCTCTTTCCGTACTATCGATTGGACAGTAGTAATTGGGTACGACTTCTCCTCTCCCAGTGATGTTAAAAATAAGAAGATACACAAATAAAACCCTAATATCATAATACTAAAAAATTCAACGTCACCTGGACTGTAATCCCAATATTTTGTAATTAAAAATTAAAAATTATATCCATAAATTTCAACATAAGCTATCCTAAATATTCTTTGAGCCCAAGCTGACTTTGAAACATTTATCAAACAATGATTACAACGGATACGTCAGCTATGATTCTTCATGAGCGATATTTCGGCCCTTCTTGGCAAGGGTCCTCGTCAGGCTGTCAATCCTCTGGTTCTACTTCGAGGAAGGAAACAAACCTGTAATAATGATTATTACAGGTTTTTTCCTTCCCCGAAGTCACATCAACCGTAAAGTTTCCCTGAAATTTACCTGTTAATTCTCGTATTTTACGAAGAGATTTTCTAGTCGTATATTAGAGACGTCGTAAGTTTTGACCTTGCCAGATAAAGGCAGACAAAGCAGTTAGCTAATCGTGAACTGCGCCTTCAAATGATTTGTTTCTGGTCGTATTGTTCCATAGAAATTTTGGTAGTATGTTTTAAGCTTGTCAGATTCACAGTTTTGTGTTCTCGGTTTGTCAGAACCACAGCCGTATGGAACTTGTCAGAATCACATCAACCGTAAAGTTTCCCTGAAATTTATCTGTTTCTTCTCATATTTTACGAAGAGATTTTCTAGTCGTATATTAGAGACAGTGGTAAGTATTGACCTTGCCATACGAGGCAATTCGGTGGACTTCGACAGCAAATGACCTATTTCTGGTCGTATATATAGAGATTTTCTACAAGTCATTATAGAAAAATAATCATATTTCATGTTACGAAATGGCGTGTGTTTTGAGCTTGTTAGAATGACTGTCGTATCTTTTGAACTTGTCAGATTGACATAAATGCCATTACCAAACCGTGATTTTCACTTTGTGTCGCTTAAAACAGGCTGATTTTCGAAAATTTCGCCTGCTGCGCGACGTTTCAACATTATCTTATTTGTTGTGTGCACAAATCTCCTTATCTTAACAAGAGCTGAAAGCTTATATGGCACTTGCAAGAGTAGGCAAAATGTTGGCGGGAGTATTTTGTTTGGGAGTTTTGTACAGAGTCGAATATTATTTTATTATACATTAGTAAGTAAAAAGTACTGTATTTTTTTTTTAGCACTTACTGCATTTCTAGAACTCCTCTTCTTCGTTGGGCGGTTCAATGCTCGTCAATGTGGTTTCGATATTTATATCAAGAATGTTTCTTCTTTAAATTGTTGCTGCATAATTTCCCGTTTTAAAGGCGCTAGAAATGCATCTGTAAGCAAAACCCTTTAGGCAAAAACGACAGCAGGTTCTTGGGGATCATTGATATATACAGTTTGGTCAAAAGTAGAGCCCTTGTGGCACAAATGATAATGGGTTGAGACGTATCGTTTTATAAAAAGTACTTTTGACCTTGCGGTGAAGATGCGCACTTTAAGGGAGCTAGAACCTTATTTGTAAGCAAAACCCTTGAGGAAAAACTGGGAATGAGCTCATGGAGATCATGAAATGCATATTTTGCTTAAAAGTATTTTTCTTAATTTGCGGTCCTGATTGGTACTTTAAGGAATGGTAGGATTTGGAAAGTGGTGAATTCTAAGCCAATCTTGTCGAATTTCTAATATTCCAGCCAAGCTTCATTGTCCTAGCACATTTGGAAGTACCTTTACTCGCGATCACCGGAATTCCGGACTCCCCCTTAAACTCCCCCCACAGTCGCCTGAGCCAATCCGGTTCTGTAAATGATTTATTCGGAGCATCTGTTAGTTATTCCCACAAAGTTCCATCCCTGTCTCTCCAGTCTAAGTCGGTCACATATTCCCCCTCCCCCCCCCCCAGTTGTCGTCGGATCCGGTCCAGACAGGAAAGATCACCAGAGACATGTCCTCTGTTCAATTACGAAATTTCACTCAAATCCGATCACCAGTTCCAAAGTTATGCATGACTCAATATTCCGGATTCTCCCTTCCTCTACTCCCCCACGACTATCGGATCGAATAAACTTTTATTTAAGTCAGGTTGATAAGGTCCCTGATACTCCTCCCAAGTTTCGTCGTGAAAATCCCCAGAACCGCATCACCGGGATTCCGGGAAACACCCCTCCACCCAAGTGTCCGGATCCAGTCCAAATGTGTAAACGATTTGTCTGGAGCAGATACTGGTTATTCCCAGCAAGTTTCACTCCGATCCCTCCATTCTAACCGTTTCTCGGTATTTCCGGTCTCCCCCTCCCCCAACTCCTCCCTAGCTGTGTTCGGACTTCAAATGGAACATCAGAGATATGTCATTTATTCAGGAATTAAGTTTCATTTCAATCCGATCACCCGTTCGAAAGTTACACACCACTCAATTTTCCGGATTCCCCCACCCTCCACTCCCCCAAAATGGTCGGATCGGGAAACTGATTATTTCCAGGTTGGTTTGGTCGGGTCCCTGATACGGCTGCCAAGTTTGATCATCCTAGCACCCCCTAGTCTATCAAACCCTACTAACATATTTTGCCAACCCTTGCCAACCCTTCGATTGATCTATTTCTCTCCATACGAATTCTAGCAAAGAATGACTCAACCACGAGCAGAACTATAGTAGTGTGATGAAACAATGCCTCATCCATGCGCAGAGCTATACAAGTGCGACGAAAGGGGTAGGGGTTTGACGAAAACTAGAAAAGTATTTCAAGTTCTCCAGCCCTTTAGCCCCCACCAGTTATCGGATCCGATCCGAATTTGACAATGAACATCCAAGACATTTGTTCTCGTACCTGTCAAGTTTAATGCACGCACGATTATCCGCTATATCAACCCCTACTAAGGTTGAACAACATATTTTGCCAACCCTTTACCTTCGATTGATGTAGCTCTCCGAACGAATCCTAGCAAATCATCCACGAGCACGGCTATACTAGTGTCATGAAAGAATGACTCATCCATGCGTATAGTTATACTAGTGCGAAGAAAGGGGTAGGGGTTTGACGAAAACTAGAAAATGTATTTCAAGAGATTTCGGGTGTCCCCGTCCCAGCTATCGGATCCGATCCGAATTTGACAGTGAACATCCGAGACATTTGTTCTTGATACCTGTCAGGTTTAATGCACGCCCGATTATCTGTTCCAAAGTTATGAATGTTACTAATTTCCGGATTCCCCATGTTGCCACTCCCCCATTGATGGTCGGATCGGAAAAGTGATTATTTCCAAGTTAACCCGGTTGGGTCCCTGATATGCGTGCCAAGTTTTGTCGTCCTAGGTCATGTGGAAGTGCCAAAACTAGCAAAATGCGGACAGACCGACAGCCAGACAGACATTACGATCGCTATATGGCACTTGAGTAAGCTCAAGTGCCATAAAAAAACAAGTTAATTTTTTTTAATGAACACAAACAGGCTTTGTTAGCACTGTATGATGGGCCCGATGATTGCACTTTTTTTTGTAGTTTAAATTCAAAGTGGTAAGTAAATTCACCAACTTCCGGGAAAATATCCCACTCCGTTTGCGAGTTATCGGGGCAATGACAGATATGCGATATCATAAGTAGCTTTTAAAATGTTTCGCAAAACTTTACCTGCGCCGTCTTTCATAGTAGCCTAGGTTTTCTTCACCTCAAAAGCTAGAAATGCCAGAAAAAGATCGAATTACAAAAAAATCGCCGTCGTCGCTGAGTTTAAATTTGTCTTGGGTACATACGATAAAAGCTGCTGCTTGAGATCTGAGCCATGTTAAAAGCAAGAGTTTGTGCGGAAGTAGTCGAAGGTTGGCGAATAGAGGACGATTCAACAAATTTTGCCTGAGGCTGTTTCGTAGTCCTACCCTATTTCTATTTACTTGAAGTGTGCATCATTTATGTGCGGTTTAAGCTTGAGATTTGAGGTCTAAGCTACATTAAAAGAAGCTGTAAAGGATTAGTTGGATTTTGCTCGGATTGAAGAAATTTCACCTGCTGCGCTCACTTTAGTATGTCTTGAGTAGATATGTATCAGAAAGTTGGTACCGAGGATTGTCTTCTCTCCAGCGAAATTTGATATGAACGGCCCAGTTCCTGTTATTATTTGTTTATTACTACAATGGCATTTTCCTGTAACGTTTTAGAACTTATTACGTTAATATTTCTTGATCCTGCCGGTGCTGTGTTTTTAACCAGTCGTATATTTTGAAGTCCTCACCCCCCATGCCCTTCGAACCAGTGCTTCCACTTGCTCATCTTCAAAATCCTGCCGCGAACCCCTAAAATCCTGCTCGGAAAGCCCAAAATCCTGCTATGAAATCCTGCCGTAAAAAAAAAAAAAAAAAAAAAAAAAATTCCATAGTAGTTGAAGGGATGGTCTTCAGGACCGAATTTGCCTCCCTTGGGAGGGCAAGACGTCACGTCAGATACTGAGACTACCATTAAAAAGGGAGTCACTAGGATGTATCGACAAAAGGCAGAGCGTCAACGATTGTACCAAGGACAAATTATCCTAAGCGCCGCAGTCAAATTTTTTTATACGCTTTTTCTGTCAAAATACAACTTAAATTCTAGCTTTGAATGTGGTTTAAGCACCCAAAAATTCCAAGCCTTCAATGCCAACTAAATGACGCACCCTTCTTCTAAATAAGGAATATATCCTACATAATACGTCGCAGGCGAAATTTTGTGGAAACACTGAAAGTGTCTTTTTGCGATCCGAAACGACATAATCTGAAGCATAGCTTTCAAGTTATTAATGTTATTAGATGGTATTTGGTCAAGTTATTAGATGGTATTCAAGTTATTAGATGGTAAAAAGTAATAAAAAATTATTAGATGGTAAAAGTTGGCCCGTCGAATGTAGCCATAGATTGTAGCTAAAATAGAGCTTCCGTTTTCCGTAAGATACCTAATTCTCACTTAAGTCTGTTAAAAATATAAGAAAATCTGGGAAATCCCGAAAAAGACCGAAAATCCTGGATTCTCAAATATCCTGAAAAAAATCCTGCCGGCATCCAAAAATCCTGAATTTCAGGATAAATCTTACAAAGTGGAAGCACTGCTTCGAATCGCCCACATCCTGGTGGAGTGGAAAGAATGCACTCATTGCTTCCGCTTCTCGTGATTTATTTTTGAGCCTCCTGATCTACTGATTTTCTACTGATACTTTGCTATTCTTCCTAATTTTCTCCTGATTTTTCTGTACGGCTATATATTCTTGATTATTCTTTTGTCGAGCATGGCTTGGAGGCTGGAACTCGTCACCGAAGCTAGAATCTGGATGGAAATAGTTAAATTTGGCAGAAAAAAGCTAACTTAAAACAAAATCACGCGTGCGGGGCTCACTTTCTGTGATCATAGGTAGTATTGACTAGTAGCTGCTGCTGCCGGAACCCATCCGGTTTCTGGAACTTCTTAGTCTTGTATTTAATCCACGGTAAATGATAGAGTTTGTAAGAGCAGCAGTTAAATTCTGGCCTACAGGAGAAAAAAAGAAATTAGATTTCGAAAATCGTGCCCGGCAATATATTCTCCAAGTGGGTTTCGCCAAAATGCCGCCTAATAGTTGGCTTGTCGTATACTATGCTGTCCTTTAATGTTACTCTTCCTACGTAATCCTTTCTGTTCCATTATTTAAAGCTCGAATTCTCAGTTTCTAGGATCCGGTAGAATTGTTGAGAGATCCGGTAAAATTTGGCTCTGGACCCGCCCCCCCCCCCCCCCCCCCCCCCCCAAGGAAAACGCACTTGCGACGCCCCTGCAAGCTACACGCGTACTTTGACTATTCCCCTCTTTGATATATAAACCATAAACACAAATTTCCTCCTAATATCTCCTTATAAACTTCTCATTTCTAGAACATCAAATCTCCTGATTTTTTTTATTGCTGAATCTCCTGATTTTTGAACTGTGTCTACGCTTTTTCAAAATTCTGGAGTTAAAGCACTGGCCACATCATACTTACTAGTGTTGGGCGATATTCGATATCGATATATCGGACCAAATATCGATATCGAAACGTAAATATCGAAAACGATATTTGTTCATTTATAATTATTGTAAGTGATCCAGCATAAGTTACATTTATATATCCGAAACTGGAGTAATATGTTCTTCGTAGTTCAGTTTTTATTAATTCGAAATTTGAGTTGATGCAAAATTCTTTTTTGCGAGGACTTTGCTCTTAAATTTTGGTAAAATGAGACGTGTAATATAGCGAAACATGGTCCCAAAATATTGATTATCGAAAGTGAATATATCGATATATCCAAAATTCCAAGTATCGCCCGTCACTAATACTTACCTTAAGTTGTATTTAGTCTGTAATTCGCAATGAAAACAAACTTCAAAAATAAAAAGCGTGCTTTTTTAGTACTCGAGCTTGCTTATGGTTTGTAAGTAAAAATTTTATAGGTGCAAATTATTTAAAGTGAATCTGTGATGTGCGTACTGTAACTTCCATGTAGACAAAACTCGCTTTTGAGATTTTACTTTCTTTTTGCTCAGGTTTGTAGAAACAATGCTAACTAGCAACAACATCAGAATTTTTTTGAACCTCTCTGTTTTATGATTTTCTTACGGACTCGCTTTTAAACGCCGTAATGGCAGCAGCACCATGGCCTTTTACAAATCCGTCCTGTAGAGCATCACGATGGGTTTCAGACTATTCCCCTGCTTTCGGCAGATGCTTCCTGATGTGCTAGGATATTTAGAGTTCGGAGGGGCGGTTCAGATTCAGGCGAGGGGTTGCGCACTGGCCGATTTCGTGTACACCATGAGGCAGAGGCACGTGAGGCAGACCTGAGGCACGTGAGGGAGGCATGAGGCAGGGACCTTGTAAACCATGAGGCACTTCAAAAATCCCTAAGCGTGTCACCAGTACGGGCGATGAGGCAGGCATGAGGCAGGGACCTTGTACACCATGAGGCACTTCAAAAATCCCTAAACGTGTCACCAGAACGGGCGATGAGGCACGTGAGGCAGGCATGAGGTAGGGACCTTGTACAGCATGAGGCACCAGTGCGCAACCCCTCGGATTCAGGGACAAACTAAATATTTTTAGAAGCAAATAAGATATTTTTTTTGCCGCGTAGTATCTTTTACCTTATTCCCGTCTGATATGAATTCGTAGATAAATATTCTTTGAGCCCAAGCTGACTTTGAAACATTTATTCAAACAATGTTTACAACGGATACGTCAGCTATGATTTTTCATCAGCGATATTTCGGCCCTTCTTGGCAAGGGTCCTCGTCAGGCTGTCAATCTTCTAGTTCAACTTCGGGGAAGGAAACAAACCTGTAATAAATAACTGAAGCTTCTACCGACTATAAATATCTTATTAAAATAAATTATCTTCAAATACCACTGAAGCTTCTACCGACTATAAATATCTTATTAAAATAAATTATCTTCAAATACCACTATAATGAAAAAACTAGTCCTGAGATTTAATTTTTGATAACGACGCTGTTTTTGCTGCACGATTGGGGCGATGACAGGAAAGGGTTTAATGAACTAGAAGATTGACAGCCTGACGAGGACCCTTGCCAAGAAGGGCCGAAATATCGCTGATGAAAAATCATAGCTGACGTATCCGTTGTAAACATTGTTTGAATAAATGTTTCAAAGTCAGCTTGGGCTCAAAGAATATTTATCTACGATGGGTTGAACGACCAAAAACCTTGCCATATTTACCTTCTCAAGTAAAAAGTGGTATTAAAAAGAAAAAAAAGGCCTGGTCAAGATACACCAAATGCAAATGCCAGTCTCACTATGATGAATTCAAAAAGTGTCGGAACAAACTAAGAAACCAGACCAGGAAGTTAGTGGCTGATTTTGAGGATTCAATTGCGTGTGATGCTAAACAAAACCCCAAAAAGTTTTGGCACTATGTGTCATCGAGCAATCCTAACAGACGTTCCATTCCTCCCCTAGAAAAATCTGACGGCACTACTGCCCGAGATTCCAAAGAGATAGCAAATTGTTTGAGTGACTGCTTCAGTACTAATTTCAACCACAATTCTGCCCCACTGCCACCCCCCATCATGGAAAACCTCCCAATTGAATTTGAAATGCCACCCATCCTGATCTCAATGGAAGACGTACTGAAACGTTTGACTACCCTTGACACATCAAAAGCCAAAGGCCCAGATGGTATTCATCCAAGACTCCTTAAGGAAACGGCAGCATGTATAACCTACCCTCTAACCAAGATTTTTCAGACCTCCATGGCAAGCAAGTCTGTTCCATTGGACTGGAAGTCAGCCAACATTATGCCAGTCTTCAAGAAAGGGCAAAAAAGTCAGGCCCAGAACTACCGACCTATAAGTCTTACATCTGTGCCTTCAAAAGTCATGGAAGGAATCATCAATGATGCAATCGTTAACCACCTTGACAAGAATAAACTATTGTATGGAGGACAGCATGGTTTCAGAAAAGGTCGGTCAGTTGAGACCAATCTTGTTCAGTCTTATGACATAGTAACCAAACTCATTGATGAGGGGCTTCCAGTGGATCTTATTTTGCTTGACCAGGCCAAGGCATTCGATAAGGTTGTTCATGCTTACCTTCTTTATAAACTGTCCAGTTATCAATTACATCCTGATGTTGTAGAATGGATAGAGTCTTTCTTGACTGGACGTACACAGAGGGTGATGATTTACAATAGTCATGGCTCACAATCCTTCTCCGACCCAAGCCCAGTATTGAGTGGCGTTCCTCAAGGCACCAAGCTTGGGCCAACATTATTCAGCATCTATATAAATGATTGTCCCTCTGTTGTACATAACACCCTTACACTCTTTGCTGATGACTCAAAACTCTTCGGTCCTGTTGCCAACAACAAACAAACATCTGAACTGCAAGCTGACCTTGATGCTCTTTCCAACTGGTCATCTCTGTGGCTTTTGGAGTTCAATGCTGCGAAGTGTAAAGTACTTCACCTTGGACCTAAGAACCCTCAACATACGTACACCATGTCGAATGGATCCAAAAACCACATTGACCTAGAAAGTGTGGAGGAGGAAAGGGACCTGGGTGTCACAATTGACAACCAGTTTAAATTTCATCCCCACACTCGCCACCAAGTTGCTAAAGGAAACAGAGCACTTGGACTTGTCAAAAGGACCATCACCACTAGGAAGCCTGTGATCATTAAGAAGCTTTATACTGCGCTTGTGAGACCCCACCTTGAGTACGGCATGATTGTTGCATCACCCCACCACAAAATGGATGCCAAAGCCCTAGAGGGAGTGCAAAGAAGAGCCACTAAGATGTCACCACAATTAAAAGCCCTAGAATACCACGAACGGTTGAGGGTACTGAAGCTTCCCAGCCTCTCGTATCGACGTAAACGCGGCGACGTCCTGATGGTAAAAAAGCTGTTAGACTCCGACATTATTCCTGGGGTATTCGAGAGCTCCCAATCAAAGTCGACGAGAGGCCATTCCAAGAAGCTCCAACTGACCAGCTGTAAACGACGCGAGCGGCACAGTTTTTTCTCTGTACGGAGTGTTCCACTCTGGAACAGCCTTTCCGAAAAAACTATCAACGCTGCTACCCTGGATGGCTTCAAGAAAGGCGTGGACGAGGACTGGCGAAATGCTGAATGTCGGCTGCACTGGGATTCCAGTGAGCCGATGTGACAACAAGATTTATCAACCAATCAATGCCGGCTACACTCGAGTGCCAGTGAGCCGATGTGACAACAACGATCTGACAATCAAGCCGCCAACCAGCGAGAGACTCTACAGGAGGCTAACACCACCTTATCTCGCTGGAAGTGCGATTTAAGGTAAATTTAAGGTTTGAATAGATATGAATTCGCCCAGTGACTACGCTACCACCTACCCTCGGTGACGCCAACGGTCTTAAAACCAATTTTTTTTCCTTGAATTATATTGACCGACCTAACTAATTAATGTCACCTACGCTATCCTCTATCTCTAGTTCTCATTACGACCCTTTTTCACCTTAATTAAAAAAAAAAACTTCTTTTTCTTCTGTTACATCAACTTTTCCTTAATCTTCTTTTTTTAAAAGCTCATTAAAATTTCAGCAACAAAAATGATTTTTTTTTTGTAATAGCAACTGATTTCGGGAAATAGCAAACTCCGAAGCTACCGAAACATAACTCAACACCAAAAACTGCAACTGCCGCGTTAAGGGTGTCCTTCCAGTCTAGGAAACTCGTATTGCGGTGGCTGGCTTAATTTAAAGCCAAATGCAAAACTAACCTCTAAACCACAGATTTCGCATTTTTCCGACCCCCCCCCCCCCCAAAAAAAAAGAAAACCTTCAAAAACAATCAAAAGTAGTTATCAACACATCTAACTGTAAACAAAAAAAAAAGTTTCATGTGGTGATTTAACCTTAAATTAAAAAAAAAATCTCAAATCCTTTAAATTAAAAAAGTATATATAGGCTGTAACAATTACCCTTTTAACTTTTTAAGCTGCTACTAAAATTAAAATAAACTAAAAACTAAAGAAAATGCTTGTAATAAATTTGGACGTCTTATTTATTTAACTTTCAATTAATTTTTCAATCCAATGAACATCAATTTCCCTGTTCAGTTTTTTACTATTTCTTTTCAGTTTCACATGTCCTTTCAACACACCTTTGAATCTCTCACGCTTTCCACACATGCGTGCATACCAAAATCACTGTCATCGTCATAGCTCTAAACTTAACTTCAATATTTTCTTCTTGCCTTCCCATCTTCTGCTTGCATCCTTAATCTTTAAACTTTCAAACACATTACTCATTACTTCCTGGTTAAAGTTACAATAAGCGTGTTCCACCCTACTTGCCGTACTACGCGTGACGTCACGAATTCTGGCTTTTTGCCGTCAAGACTGGAATGATTTTTCTGTTTTCCAGCAGAATATCATGCCACGGGCGAATCCGACCAATCACGTTACACGGATCCGTAGTTACTACGCTTCCGAGCGTGGTAAGCAAATAGTTACTATTAGTTACTATTTCGAGAAGGTTGGAACGGTCAGCGTAGTAGCTTTTGTTGAGGTTGGAAAGGAAATAGTAACCAATAGTTACTATTTGTAGAAGGGCGGAATGCGCTCTATATGAGCTCGTGTGATAGTCCTTCTCAATCAATCAATTTATTTATAACCCGTCAAGAGAACAATGGAGGACGTGTAGCCGCAGTGAAGGGGCACTACAAAACAAGAGCTATATTTAGTTTCACTCATTTCTGAGCAGTTCCGGCATCGTCTTGATTGTCTGTAGCAAATGCACGTGACTGTTCAAACTTTCATCCCAATAAATCCATTTGTTTGATCCCTAGACGTGCTACACGATTCCGGTACTCACTCTATCTCCACCTACCGTGGCCGAATCTGGTTCGGAATAAAAAAAATCGACCACCTAAAGCATCTTCTTTTATATCATCTATCAAGTTTCACTCCAATCTGAGCATTTTTGGAAAGTTCCAGTACCCCCCCCCCCCCGTCCCACCAACGTTGTCGGAGCCGGTTCGGGCCCAATCTCTTAATTCCCTGTTCCTGTCCATCAAGTTTTACTGAAATTGGAGCATAGCCTATCTGTGAAGTTTCCAGTACCCCCCCCCCCCCCTACCTTGGCCGAATCCGGCCCGGACGCCAAATACCAAATCTAGGCCGCATACACTCGGCACTGTCGAATTTGCATCTCATTCGGTCCATCCGTTTGGTTTTTGTGCATGTCAAAAGCCCCCCCACCCCCAATTCCCCTAATCATGGTCGCATATGGTTCGAACGCATGTTTTACATGTCGAGGCCATCGATTCGTATCACGCATGAAGTTTCACTCGAATTAGACCACTCGTTTGCAATTTATAGAAGTCAATTTCAATATTTCTCTTTTCTTGCTCCCCAAAAAATGCTCGGATCTAGGAACGGAAGTTTCGGGGGGGTATGTTGTGTCAGGTTCTAAGTCAAGATAATTCGGGTCGCTAATATGCCTGCAATGTTTCGTTGTCGTTTTACGTCTGGAACTATTCTAACTCACGACTACCGGAATTCCAGGAAACCCTCTCCGACTCCCCCCACGGAGCCTCCGTCAATTTCATCTAGGCCTAATGCTTGTTCCATCCATTAAGTATCGTCCCAATCCCTCTGCTTTTAGAGTTTCTTGAGTTTTCCACCACCCCCCCATCCCCACAGGTATCGGACCCGGCCCGGACGTGACACTGAACGTCCGAGGCGATAGCTCACCAGACAAGTTTCATTCAAATCCGATCACCCGTTCAAAAGTTATGCACGCCACTAGGTTCCGGACTCTCCATCCACCCACTCCCCCCACGATGGTCGGGTCGGGGAAACGGCTGTTCTCAAGTCAATCTGTTCGGATCCCTGACATACCTGCCAAGTTTCATCGCCCTAGGACATCAGGAAGTATGCCGAACTCGCTTGATCGCTAGAAATCCGGACCCCCACCCCAACTCCCCCACAGTGCCCTGATCCGGTCCGGTTATGTCAATGATGTGTCTAGGACTTGTGCTTGTTTTCCCCACCAAGTTTCATCCCGATCCCTCCACTCTAAGCGTTTCTCAAAATTTCCGGTTCCCTCCTCGAACTCCCCTCAGTGTCATCGGATCCGGCCCGGATTTAAAGTGAGATGTCTGAGACACGAGGTCATCCTAAATATCAACTTTCATTAAGACCCGATCACCCGTTCACAAGCTAAAAATACCTCAAATTTTGGCTTCACCCTCCCTCCACTCCCCCCCAGATGGTCGAATCGGGGAATTGACGATTTCCTATTCAATCTGGTCGGGTCCCAGACATGCCTGTCAATTTCCATCGTCCCAGCATATCAGGAAGCACGGAACTCGCGGGATCACTACAAATTTGGACTTCTCCCCCCCTCAACTCCCCCAAAGTGAGCGGATCCGTTCCGGTTATATCAGTCACGTATCTAGGACTTTTGCTTGTACTTTCCACCAAGTTTCATCCGGATCCCTCCACTCTAAATGTTTTCCAAGATTTCCGGTTTCCCCCGCCAACTCCCCCCAATGTCACCGGATCCGGTCTGGATTTAAAATGGAGGGTCTGAGACACGAAGTCCTTCCATATATCAAGTTTCATTAAGATCCGATCACCCGTTCGTAAGCTAAAAATATATCATTTTTCCTATTTTTTCCGGATTCCCCCTCCCTCCACTCCCCTCCAGATGGTCGGATCGGGGAAGCGACCATTTCTAATTTAATCTGGCCCAGTTCCTGATATGCCTGCCAAGTTTCATCGTCCTAGCTTATCTGGAAGTGCCCGAACTAGCAAAACCGGGACCGACTGACGGACAGAAATTACAATCGCTATATGGCACTTGAGTTATGGCACTTGAGTAAGCTCAAGTGCCATAAAACAAGATAAAATAAGAAAAAAGATAACACACGTAGCAAAACTTTACTCTAAACACTGCATAAACGTATACGTATTAGACCCGAGTGAGGGAAATCCCAGAAAATACCCAAACTAGCAGTTTTACAATAACCGATAAGTTATTCCTTTTTAGTGTTTTTCTTTCGTGACAAGACCATAGAGTGATTGAGTGTTATGTTATTCATCATTTTCTTATGACGAAAAGGTCAATTTGGCGGTAACGCTGTGTCAGCTGCTTTTGAAAAATAAAATTATATTCTACTACCCTATTCTACTATGGATTACACGAAGAGGGAAGCCCACTGGTGGTACTGTTTACTAGCGGAAGATTTGAAATCTATCAGTAATCTTAACAGGCAGTACCAGTTGAAATTTCTGAGCCAAAAAAGGAACTACTGGTCCTAAGACCACACACAATCACATAGGTTGCACGAAGGGCTCACTCCTCTTGAACTTGCTTACCCTGTCATGGTAAGGCAGAATTGAATGCATCGTCATGAACGTGAACTCTCGCTCGAACGGTAGGCATCCCGTTTCTTCCAAGTTTGTGAAAGCCATATCAAAATCAATAAAAGGCTCTTGTTCCTTCACATGAAACTTTTCTCTGTCTCGTCTTCTTTAAGGAAGGCTTCAGTTATTTTCTTCCTTTCTTTACTTTCTATTCCGTCATTTAGCAGTCCGCACGGTTTTAAACATTTCCGGTCTTCCGCGGCCTCTCTCAGCGATCCGGGTAACATTGTCTAGCAGAGTGGTCTCTCCATCTTTATTTTCTTCATTTCAAATAAAGTACTAGCCGTTCCCGTTCTGAAATCCCAATGCTTTCATTCGGTTCCAACATCTCAGATGTATTTCTGAGGAATAGAGACTTTCTAAAATTTAGCACGCTCACACCTCCGTTTTTGGGACCCCAAAACGTAAGTGGCGGGATACCTATGACTTTGTAAACTTGTCCGTCTGTCTTTTAGCACAACAACTCTCGAATGGGCTCAGATTTGTTTGCAACTTGGTGTGAGGATCCATTGGGTCAAAGCACAGGTCAAGTTCGTAGATGGGCCCGATGCTGTATATTAGGGCTGGGGGAATTAAGGGACGAAAAAAATAATTTTAGAAAGCCAATGAGATAGTTGAGCTAGGGGTAAGGAGACATGAACCCATATCTGAAACCTATTACCTCGCCAGACAACTATTTCGTCCGGGATCCGGCCAAAACCAGCAAATTTCTTAAAAGTAAAAGTTTTATTTGAAGTTGATTAAATGTTCGCTTTAAAGTAAGAAAACATTCTGAATAGGTATATGGCAATTATTTTCTCGCGGGACAAGTAGTTCGCCCGGAATCCGGCCAAAACCGAAAAATTGTTTAAAGTAAATGTTTTATTTTAAGCTGATTAAATGTTCGATTTAGGGAGACATGGAGGGAGACAAAAAGACATGCTAAATCCGTAAATGACAATGATTTTCTCCCCAGACATACAGTTCGCCCGGAATCCGAATGAAATCGGAAGATATGTTATAAGTTAAAGTTTATCTGAAGTTGATTAGAGGTTATATAAGGGTAAGAATATATGCTGAATTTGTTTTGAGCTTCAGTTTTTTGCCGGAACCTGTCGTGAATGGGCATATGAGGTATAAAGGACTATTGGTTCTTGATGTTACTGACGCTGAGATCTGTTTAGGAATAAGCCTGCCCCAACTCCAGGAGAGCAACTACCCCTACCTGCCAATGTTATCAAGAGGAAGGAAGAAAAGATTTCAATGAAGAGGAAGCTATCAGACGCACACGATGGTAAGAGTTGTTGTATAATTTCCGGAGCACGGCTGAGCAGTAGGTCTTTTGTTCCGTCTTTAGTTCATAGTCTTTGCCCACTTAAAAGGCGCGTTCTATTTAGCCTTGCGAAATGTCGTTTTATTTGTCTCGAGTGTCGCCTTAATGCCGTTGGAAATTGTCATCACCCTGTCAGGTAACACGCGATGAACATTGACTTGATAAGGGGCAAATCTTGGCCCTGTAGATTTTTCGACTCAGCAAAAGCAAACAGAAACACGAGATTTCCAATTTTTAACGATCACTTTTCTGTCGGTCTGTCAGGCCACTGTTCTCGAGTTAGAGTACTTCCAGAAGTGCTAGGACGATTAAACTTGGCAGGAAACTTGCTCTCGTAACACTTTAGTTGACGAACCCGAACAAAGGTTGCTACAACACTTCACGTTGCCCAGGCAACGTTGGTCTAGTTATTAGTTACGATCGTTACTGTTCTTCTTATTATTGCCGCTCAAAAGATCGCCGTCAGCATAATAAGAAATAATAACTATCAGTACTACAGGAACTCCAGAAGAGTGACGACGGATGTCCCCGTTGTTGTTATTGTCGTTCGAGAGAGCGTTATAACTACCACAATACGGCGCTCGCCCCTCCTCTTATCGTCGTAACTTGTAATAATCCACTCAGAGCAAAAAAAGAGAGTAGCGCCAAAATCTATGCTTTCAATGCATTGCAAATGGGCCGTACTCGTAAGCGAGAGAGACAAACTTGCGGGTTTAAAAATTTCTAGTATACACACATCGACGAAACAGGGGAGGTTGTATATTTTTTGTTAGCAGTGCCGAGAATATTGAATTACCCGAGCCGGCGCTGATGCACGACTGATGTGAGTTTCAGTAGGGACGTCGTCTATCGCAAGTGGTGCTAGTGCCACTTTTTTCAACCCTTGGCGCTACTCCCTAGCATTATTTTGCTCTGAGCTCAATGGAACGCTACCAAGTCTACACGAGTGTTAAATATGAGACATTGAGGGATTTACAGAAGTTAGTCCACTTAGAGCGTTGAGCCGGAATAACGCCAATTCCCGGAACATTATGTACTTGTGTTTCGTTTCTCCGAACGGCCGATAGACTCACTTAAGTTACGATGAAACTCACCGTTTTTTTGGAAAAATGAATCCCGTGAGACCGCACTTTACCCTCAAGACCTCTTAGAGCGTGTACCACCCTTCTGACCGTCAGTTACCATTTTTGGTCCAACCTCATAAAAGTTACTACGGTATGACCGTTCCAACCTTCTCGAAATAGTAACTATCTGCCTACCATGCTCTGGAGCGGGGTAACTAGGCATCTCTGTAAAGTGATTGGTCGGATTCCCCGTGGCATGATATTCTGCTGGAAAATAGAAAAATCGTTCCAGCCCTGACGGCAAAAAGCCAGAATTCGTGACGTCATGCGTAGTAACTACGGTAAGTAGGGTGGAACATGGACAAACTTTAAAAATACCACTAGATGGAATCCCTTCACGTTAGAGTAGGAAAGCGTCTGTATCCCGTCAGACCAAGTTGACTACGGTTCTTGTGGTAATACTAAACGGACTAGCCAGCTGAGATTATTTTCGGCGATTCTTCAGCAATCCTTGGCAAAGGGTCTTGTTCATGTCGTGGTATAGTTTTATTACCACTGAATGTTTTTGTATGAAGTGCCGACAACCGTTTTTCGTTTAACGTCGCAGAAAAAGCAGAACCGTAATTAGATCGGTGAAGATAGTAGAATCTCCAAAGGCTTTGGTCATTTATTTATTTTCTATTTAGGTGGCGGTCTTGCGAAGAAATTAGTGTTCTAATCGTCCGAAGCTGTGATTTTCATATCATTTTTCAAAAATAAATATTTTCTATCGTATTCCGCAAAGCGTATATTTACAAAAATTACACATGTCCACATAACCTCTGCTCACTTTCTGTACCACACCTGGAGGCTCACTTTCTGTACCACATCTGGAGAGTTCTCATCCTCTTCACTTTCTTCTGAAGTTGAAGGATTCCATACAACAGGGCTTCGGCAGTTGGGGGGCAACCCGGTACGTAAATGTCAACAGGGACAATACGATCGCATCCTCGGACTACAGAGTAGGAGTAATGGTAGTACCCGCCGCCGTTGGCGCATGAGCCCATGGAGATAACCCAACGTGGCTCTGGCATCTGCAAGAAAGTTCCATAAAACTTAGGGCATAGAACGGGGTATAGGGTACTTGCACTATTAAAGAGGGCTTTGGAAAAAGGGAATGAAAATTCTATGCACCTTTTTGCTCAACACTGAAGGCTTAGGACCTCGGCCGTTCTTGGGAAAGGCTTCGCTTGCACGAGATACGCTCACACTACTTCCTATCCACCCTTCTCCACAGCATCTTGCTTGAAGATTTTCGCGTGACTGGCTGTTGTTTTCGACAGATGACACCATCCACGCGAAAATGTCACTGGACGATGTCATCCAACGAAAATGGGTTGAGGCCATCTTCACTTGCCGATTCCTTTGCGACGGCTCACACATAGAGCTTTTCACGCGAAAATGACCATCGAGCTGGATGGATCAACGCGGCATCACCCATCACGAGGACCGGATCCAACGGAGCCATCTACGCAAAAATGTCCCCTTGGCCTCAGCCTCGACCGATCCTATCTCGGACACTGAAGTTGCATTTCCAGGCTCGCAATTCTCAACCATGTTCGTCACAAGTCGTTTTTACGGAGTGGGTCCTAACACGGGTTCCGTGATCTGTGGCTTCAAGCGTGTTTAGCTCCCGTGCTTCTTTCGCGTTCAACACCGAATCCAAACACAAATGGATTCGGTAGAGTATCAAATCCTGTATCGGGTTCTCTTGAGCAAAACACTGGCTCTGAAAACGGGTGACAGCGCAACATGTTAGCGAGTTCAACACGCTAATTGCTGTAAACGCAACTAAAGGGACTGCAATAGGTGAAGTATTAATATTAGGTGATATAGGCATCTGATGGATGGTTAATAATACTTTTGATAACGAGAGGCCTACAGCCAGAAGATAGGACAAACATTGTTCTTGCTTTAAATCAACATCTCTGCATTTCGTGATACAAGCGGCTGGCAGCGACCTTTTCTTTTCACTAAAGTCCAAAAACACAAAAAAAAATCCGCACATGCGTTCCTTGATTTGCGTTGCTACTCACTGATCAGTTTTGGGACCCCAAAACGTAAGCGATGGGGTACTTATGACTTCGATCCGTCCGCCCGTCTGTTAGCACGATAACTCTCGAACGGATTGAGATATTTTGCTCAAACTTGGTGTGAGGATCCTTTGGATCAAAGTACAGGTCAACTTCGAAGATGGAGTATATTTAGGGGTGGCGGATTGCAATGTCAGAAGTTTCATAACATACAACACAAGGATGCGCGGTTTCAACATAGAACACTTATCATTAGAATGTTATTTGTTATCGCGACAAATTTTATGCATGGAATGTTATTCAATGGGGCACTACGGAAGAACCGAAAAAATGCAAAAAAGCATCTGATGAATTTTCGGTCTCACGAAGACAAACAAAAGCCAAGAAGATTAAGGCGTTCATTCAAACATGCTGAATCTGACAAGTAGTTCGCCCGGAAACCGGCACAAACCAGAAAATTTTTAAAAAGTATAAATTTTGTCTGAAATTTATTAGATGTTGGATTTCGAGTAATAAGACATGTTGAATTCGTATGTGACAATCATTTTTTCTCTGGGCGTATAGTTTGCCCAGAATCCGGCTGGAACCAGAAAGTTTATTAAAAGTAAACGTTTTGTTTGAGGTTGATTAGAGGTTCAGTGTAGGGGTAAGCAGACACACTGAATTCGTTTTTGAGCTTTAGTTTTTTGCCAGACAAGTAGTTCGCCCGGAATCCGGCCGAAACCGGAAATTTGGCAACACTGAAGAAGGAAGTTTTGATCATTTTCGTCAAAATCTATACGACGTCAGGGTTAAACACACATGCTGAATACAAGTCTGAACTTGGTCTTCTCAGATGATAACGATTGACCTTAATCTGTTTCTAAATCTGAATAGTAAAATGTTTACGGAGTCTGCCGAAGACCGGAATCTACATAACCCAATTGCCTGGATAAAATATTAAATTTTTGAGATCCCACCGAGACGTTTGGTCTTGTTTTCAATCCCTTCTTTCATTTTTGTCCTCTTCAACCGTCCTGAGCAAAAATAAACAAATTAACAGGACCATCAAATCACAGGTAATAAAGAGCTGTAAATATTTACCTGATCATAGACCTTACGTAGAGCAGGTGCCATCTTGTTTGTTAGTGTTCCAGCCACAATGATCACATCAGCTTGCCTAGGTGAAGCTCTGAAGACGACACCATACCTGTCCATATCATATCTGGGGGCAGCGATGTGCATCATCTCAACAGCACAACAGGCTAGTCCGAAAGTTAGAGGCCAGAGAGAACCCTGCAAAAAAGGTTAAACTATTACAACACAGAATACAAGAACAGTTGTTATTCCCAGCTGAAGGAAGCCCGTAGAAACCAAGGATTTGAGAATCGACCGTGTCGGTAACCTCCATTTTTATGGCACTTGCCCTTCGGTCAAGTGCCATATAGCGATTGCAATTTCTGTCCGTCCGTCGGTCTGTCCAGGTTTTGCTAGTTCGGGCACTTCCACATAAGCTAGGACGATAAAACTTGGCAGGCATATCAGGGACCCCAAATCATTAAGTTGGAAATAGTCACTTCCCCGATCCGAGCACCGTGGGGGGAGTGGAGGGAGGGGGAATCCGGAATCTTGAGGTATTTTTAACTTTTGAACGGGTGATCGGATCTCGATGGAACTTGATATTTGGAATATTTGGAAAGACCTCATGCCTCAGACGACCTACTTAAAATCCGGACCGGATCCGGTGACTTTTGGGGGGAGCTGGAGGGGGCAACCGGAAATCTTGGGAAACGCTATGAGTGGAGGGATCGAGATGAAACTTGGTGGGAACACATAGCAAAGACTAGATACATCATTGACATAACCGAGCCGATTCGGTTACTGTGGGGGGAGTGGAGGGAGGGGGAATCCGGAATCTTGAGGTATTTTTAACTTTTGAACGGGTGATCGGATCTCGATGGAACTTGATATTTGGAAAGACCTCATACCTCAGACGACCCACTTAAAATCTGGACCGGATCCGGTGACTTTTGGGGGGAGCTGCAGGGGGCAACCGGAAATCTTGGGAAACGCTATGAGTGGAGGGATCGAGATGAAACTTGGTGGGAAGACACCTAGCAAACACTAGATACATCATTGACATAACCGAGCCGATTCGGGCTCTGTGGGGGAGTGGAGGGAGGGGGAATCCGGAATCTTGAGGTATTTTTAACTTTTGAACGGGTGATCGGATCTCGATGGAACTTGATATTTGGAATATTTGGAAAGACCTCATGCCTCAGACGACCTACTTAAAATCCGGACCGGATCCGGTGACTTTTGGGGGGAGCTGGAGGGGGCAACCGGAAATCTTGGGAAACGCTATGAGTGGAGGGATCGAGATGAAACTTGGTGGGAACACATAGCAAAGACTAGATACATCATTGACATAACCGAGCCGATTCGGTTACTGTGGGGGGAGTGGAGGGAGGGGGAATCCGGAATCTTGAGGTATTTTTAACTTTTGAACGGGTGATCGGATCTCGATGGAACTTGATATTTGGAAAGACCTCATACCTCAGACGACCCACTTAAAATCTGGACCGGATCCGGTGACTTTTGGGGGGAGCTGCAGGGGGCAACCAGAAATCTTGGGAAACGCTATGAGTGGAGGGATCGAGATGAAACTTGGTGTGAAGACACCTAGCAAACACTAGATACATCATTGACATAACCGAGCCGATTCGGGCACTGTGGGGGGAGTGGAGGGAGGGAGAATCCGGAATCTTGAGGTATTTATAACTTTTGAACGGGTGATCGGATCTCGATGGAACTTGATATTTGGAAAGACCTGATGCCTCAGACGACCCACTTAAAATCCGGACCGGATCCGGTGACTTTTGGGGGGAGCTGGAGGAGGCAACCGGAAATCTTGGGAAACGCTATGAGTGGAGGGGTCGAAATGAAACTTGGTGGGAAGACACCTAGCAAACACTAGATACATCATTGACATGACCGAGCCGATTCGGGCACTGTCGGGGGAGTGGAGGGAGGGGAAATCCGGAACCTTGAGGTATTTATAACTTTTGAACGGGTGACCGGATCTCGATGAAACTTGATATTTGGAACGGCCTCATGCCTCAGCGACCCACTTAAAATACGGACCGGATCCGGTGACTTTTGGGGGAGCTGGAGGGGGCAACCGGAAATCTTGGGAAACGCTATGAGTGGAGGGATCGAGATGAAACTTGGTGTGAAGACACCTAGCAAACACTAGATACATCATTGACATAACCGAGCCAATTCGGGCACTGTGGGGGGAGTGGAGGGAGGGGGAATCCGGAATCTTGAGGTATTTATAACTTTTGAACGGGTGATCTGATCTCGATGGAACTTGGAAAGGCCTCATGCCTCAGACGACCCACTTAAAATCCGGACCGGATCCGGTGACTTTTGGGGGAGCTGGAGGGGTTAACCGGAAATCTTGGGAAACGCTATGAGTGGAGGGATCGAGATGAAACTTGGTGGGAAGACACCTAGCAAACACTAGATACATCATTGACATGACCGAGCCGATTCGGGCACTGTTGGGGGAGTGGAGGGAGGGGGAATCCGGAATCTTGAGGTATTTATAACTTTTGAACGGGGGACCGGATCTCGATGAAACTTGATATTTGGAAAGACCTCATGCCTCAGACGACCCACTTAAAATCCGGACCGGATCCGGTGACTTTTGGGGGGAGCTGGAGGGGAGAACCGGAAATATTGGAAAACGCTATGAGTGGAGGGATCGAGATGAAACTTGGTGGGAAGACACCTAGCAAACGCTAGATATATCACTGACATAACCGAGCCGTGCCTACTCGTAACAAGTGCCATATGAGCTCGTAGCTCTTGTTTTTTCGTCCAGCACTCTTGCACAATCTTCCTACTTCCATATCTTCCATGCACTCAAGAATCAACTGACCAGGCCGGGTTGATCTCGGGTCAGAATAGTAATATATTCCGACCCGAGACCAACTCGGCAAAGGGGTATGAGATATGGTGAGAAGGAAGCCCGTAGAAACCATTTCGTATCACACCTCCAGCCCCCTTCGTCATCCCTGTCCTTTCAATTTCACCCTAAGCTTAACATCCAAACTGGGCTTATAAAATACAGAATCAAAGGCAAAGGAGAAAAGGGTAGGCGCGCAATAGGCCCACGACTGTGACATTGATACCCCAACTGACATTTCGCAAATGCCTCACCCAGGCATCATCAGACGCTGGGTATACCAAAAATTTGTATCGTACATCTAAAATATACAATCTTACTTTGTGCAATTGGTACGAAAATACTGCACTGTAGCAGCGACATTAGAATTCTCTCTAAGATGTAACACTGAAAGTAGCTGTAAAAACTTCTGTTGTACTTGCCTTTCTGCCCCAATTTAAAAGGTCATCTAATCGTGCAACAGCATACTCAGCTGCACTGCTAGTATTCTGGAAGGGCGAATATGGTCGTTTCTTATCCAAAGGAGCATCTCCTGAAAATGTATCTGACCGTTAGGGTAAAAACTTTTTGTTTATGACTACTACAGGAGATCTGAAACCCTACAGCAGAACCAGTATATTTCTCAGTCACTAGAATCAACAACAATCAACCGTTTCCGTTTATTTTTTTATAGATGCTGATTAGTTGCTATGCGATCTGTGTCTTATTCTCTCAAAAAGAAAACCAGAACACTGTCTTCAGAAGGTTTCTTAACAACCAAAGAAAGATTAATCATGATAAATCAGTGTGGCTAAAGACGGCACTGTTGGGTATGACCAGGCTTGGAACAAAGCCTTGTCAAGCTGTCATAGAGACAGAAGCTATTACTGATACTCATTAATAAGTTTTGTACAGAACACAATAAAAGTGACACCATGACAGTATACGTCACTGAAATAGTTCCAATAGTACGTGTGAAAGTTTGCAATAAGCTTCTGGATCTGAATAGCTCCACAGAAAAAAGAAGTGAGGGGTCTCTGCAATCAAACTCGTCTGTGAGTAGGCTACTCTAAGAACATTGCAGCCATGTTTGTAGCTCCATCCACTAAAAGTCTATATTAAGTTTTATGGCACTTGCAGCTTCGCTGAAGTACCATCTAGCGATCACTTTTTGTTTGGTCAGTCGGTCCGCTCTTCTCGAGTACCTCCAGAACGGCTAGGACTAGGAACTTCCAGAGCTGCTAGGACAATGAAACTTGGCAGGCATATCAGTGACCCAACTTTTCCATATACGACAGAACGACGGAACTTGGGAGGTATATCAGGGACCCGGCCAGATTGACTTGGAAATAGTCACTACCCCGATACAGCCATCCCAGTGTGAGTGGAGGGAGGGGGAATTCGAAATCTTTTGGATCGCATAACTTTGGAACTGGTGATCAATCTGAATGGCAATTGGAAGCTGAAAAGGACGAGTGTCTCAGATCTTGCATTTAAGCTCCGAAAAATACGGAGGGAGTTGGAGAAGGGGACCGGAAATATTGTGACATGCCCAGAGTCGAGGGGTGAAGATGAAACTTGGAGGGAAGAACAAGCAAAGGCCTAGATACATCATCTAGAGAACCAGACCAATTCGGAGACTGTGGGGGGAGTTCGAAGGGGGGGTCCCGTGATCACAAGTTAAGGTATTTCCAGATACGCTAGTACAATGAAACTTTGCAGGCTTTATCAAGGACCCGCTCAGATGGCTTGGAAATAGTCACTTCCCTGATCCGATCAGTGTGGAGTGAGTGGAGCGAAGGGAATCTGAATCTTCGGAGGTGCATAACTTTTGAACGGGTGATCAGCACCGAATGAAATTTGATAATTGACAAGAGAACGTTTCCTTCATATTCCCTTTCAAGTCGGAGCAGGATCCGACTTCTGTGGGGGGAGGAAAATCTCATGACACACTTTAGACCAGAAGGATCAGGATGGAATGGGCTGGGAAAATCAAGCTCTCTAAGTTCTCTAACTAAATCATTTGCAGAACCAGACTGGATTCCGACAAATGAATCCCTTAAAGTGTTCATCTTAGGCACAAGTACAAAAAATAATTCTAAGCAAACAATACATTTCTCGATTTGGCTCAGGGATTTTGCTTACAAATTAATTTTTAAATGCTTGTCAAAACCAAACAATACAATATCACAATCCCCAAGGGCCCATGGCCATTTGTGACTGAAGGGACTTACTTACAAATGATAACAATAAGCCCACAAATTTACAAATTCATCGTCTGACCACACCTTGCAAGTGTCATTTGAGCTTCTAGCTCTTCTTGACTTCCTTGTTCTAGCTTCACGTGGACGAAAACGGACGGAAAGTTTCACATTGAGTTTTTCAAAGTTCATCCAAAATTTTGTGTCGCAGAGATTCCCAACCCAGCAAGTCAGCAGTCCAGGAGCAGTCATCAGACTTGTATAGTTAAAATTGCCCATAAGTCCTGTGTGCTCTCCCAGAAGAGGGGGAGCACCCTGGTGAGTGAAAACTCTTTACTCTGTAAAAAAAATGCCACTGGCAAGCAGGGGCATCACAACTGGGGAGGAGGGGGGGAAGCCCCTCCCCCAATGATGTCGGCCAGTCAGTAAAATAACAGAGTTGGCGTGAAGCACTGCGATTTTTCGTCAAAACAGTTGATTTTTTTCATGAAAACACTAATTTTTTCTGAAAATCAGAGGATTTCTGTGAAAATCAGTCGATTTTAAAAAAAACTGTCATTTTTGTTGTTGAAAACGGTCGTTTTTTCTGCAGAAAAGGCGGTAAAAATTACCAGCCAGTCGGTAAATACCTTGCCCCCAAAAATATTTTGGCTAGTAACGCCTCTGCTGGCAAGATCTCCACAAACTGACAAAAGCTAGTTGAAAGGGATAAGTGTGCTTCCACCTGCACTAAACCAACAAGACCAAAGGTGTCGATGGGATCCCAAAAATCTAATATTTGATTCAGACAATCGGCTCATGTCTTCGCCAGATCCAGACTTTGCGGGATAATCATCAGAGAAAACCAAGTTCAGATATACCTCTATAAGCCTCTATTTTGACGATACTGACCCGAGACTTCCTGCTTTACTTCTGCCAAGTTTCCGGTTTCGCCCTATTTATGAGCGAACTACTAGTCCAGCAAAAAAAGAAAATTCAGAAACAAGTCCAGCATACCTCCTTATAAAAAAACATCTAATCAACTTTGAATAAAAGATTGACCTAACAAAAAAATTTTGGTTACATCCGGATTCCGGACTAATTATATGTCCGTGTAAAAAATGACTGTCATATGCTGACTCAGCCTCTTTTCTTACCCCTTAACCTGTCATCTAATCGAACTTTTGCTTTTAAAAAAATTTCCGGTTTTGGCTGGATTTCGGGCGAACTAGTTGTCCGGCGAGAAAATATTTTTCACTATCGTGCTCAGCATGTCTTCTTACCCCATAATTGACTATCACATTAGCTGTTTAAAAATATATTGTTTGTCCCTTAATTTGAACCCCCTCCCCCACCCCTAAATGTGGAGCTAGATTGCCCATCTACGAACTTGACCTTACCCTTGACCCAATGAACCCTCACACCAGGTTTCATCAAAATATCTCATTCCCTTCGAGAGTTATCGTGCTTTCAGACAGACAGATATTTTAGCGATGTCATAGGTATCCCTCCACTTACGGCTTTGGGATCCCAAAAACACGATGGATCAGGATCTCTCCAAATACCAGGGAAAAAGGCAAAAGAAGAAGCAGATGAGAAGGGAAACAGTACGAGGAAAAATATGCAAAGCCCCCAAAGACAAACATGCCAGCCTCCAGAAAATAGTCTACTGCCATAATAAGTAGAAGTGCACTTACCCTGGATTGGGCTTGGATTCGGTTCAGTTGCTAAGGAAGAAGCGGACTTGAGGGCAGGTAAACTCGCGGGAGCTGGCAAAGAAAGCAACTTTTGTGCTAAAGCAATTCTTTGCATTTTATGCAACAATTTTGTTCTGTTTTGTCTTTTCTTTTCTAAATTTCGGTTTGAGCTGATGGCGATTGTCTTGGGATTTTCAGGAAAGCGGAGAGGCGGCACCGCTAGTCGAGCGTTGATTTCAAATGACTGAAATCGTGTACGGTTGTTGAAAGTCAGTTGAGTGAGACTTGAGATGGAGAATTTCAAACTCAGATTCAAAGTGAAGGAAACAAATCATGTTTTTTTTCTCCATTCAAACCCCATGATAAGCGTTGGAGAACTGCATGCGGAAGTCAAAGAAAAGCTGAGTCAAATAGGACTAAGGTAAGAAGGCTTCTTGAGTTCTTGCCAGGTTCTTGCTTATGCAGGGCTGGTAACTTACAGGAGGGATCAGTATTGTGAGACGGTCAGATTAGCACCATTTAGGCACTTTTTTGAGGTGGTTATGCTTCTAATTTCTCAGGTGTGCGCATTGTGCCATTTTTGCGCATCCTAAACCTCGGAGCAAGTTGGTTGCTTTTTGCTATCCACATACCTTATAACGAAAAACCAGATATGGATTTGTAAACCTCAGTTAGTTGTTGTATGTTAAGAGCTCTAGGACTGTGGGGATTTTATGTCTTCATCGAATGTTAAAACATTTCATTCTAGAACACTTGTAGTTGGCATCTGGGTTCAGAATGTGATGTCCTCTCTACTGCTTCATATCTTGTTTGCCAGCTACTAACCGGCAACCACAATCTGAGTGGAACGACATCAGTCTAGTACACTAGCCCTTTTTCAGTACTCAAACATCTAGCACCATGCTCGAGTGCTAGACGTTTGAGCACTGTACCTTGAAATTCATGGGGAGATACTCAATGGCTTTTGTTGTCAATCCTTACCTATATAATAAGAATTTGAATGTTGTCTTTAATCTATATAAGTAAATCCAAAAGATGCCATCTACGAGACAACATTTACTCTCGACTATACAGGGGTTAAAAAAAGATCTCCCACTTGACATCTTTCTCACAGTCTATAAATGTACTTCAATCTAAGATGTCTATCGTGTCACGTCTTTCCCTTTGTTTATGTATTAAATATCATTTATGAAGTGTACTTGTTGACCACATTCATGGTACCACTATGCATCATTAATTTCGAATAATGCCTCCTTCCTCAGAGACCACATCGGCGCACTGCTTACATTAGTAATCCAGAAAGACGCCAAACAGATAGCCGCATTTAGGCGACTGTCTATGCATAGTTCTTTCCGAAAGATGCCATCTACGAGGCAATTTTTGCGGATCGCTTAATAATCCCTTCCACAGAAGTAGTATATAATCGCCGATGCTAGACCACCCTCCCCCCAATTTCAAAACCCCATTTTAACATCAATTTCTTAAATTTTAACATCCTTTTTACCAAATTATCCCCCTTTTTAAGAACATTTTTATTTTCTTACTTCCAAAATAAAGGATACAAGAAATGAGAATATTACCCTTTACTACATATAAAATACTACAATATACTACTACTTCTTTTTTTTTTTTTTTTTCATTTTTTATTCAAATATTACTGAGTAAACAGTTCTAAATCCACATATGTTTCTTTGTTCTTGTTTTCGCGTACAATAGGCTGCAAAACCAGATTTTTCTTTAAAAGTAATTCGTTAGCAATGGCATTATATTTCTGTGTTATAAACAAATCACAGGGTTTGTTATTATGATTAATAACGACAACCAACTTATCACCATATTTCGTCTTAGCAATTCTCATTTTATCTATATTATATTTCAATCCTAATACCAATGCTTCCTTCCTGATTGTCTCATTGTATTTATTCATTCTGATTGTATTCAAGACTTCCTTTGTGGACTCCATTTATTAGGGGATGATTTTATTAAATAAAAATCCAGACTCACAAACTCACATACATATTTTTGTTAATAATACCTAATGTAGCTTTTCTTTCATAATATATAACACAGTAAATATTATATGGTACAGGCTGAGCGTGTTTTAATGTTAAACTTATTTCAATATCAGCAGTTGTTCCATTATATATACTTGATTCGTGTTTGGAAACATCGAAACAGAATAGTGGATATACTTCTTTAAATTCTTCTATACTAACAACACTACCAGTATCAAATGCTAATTGCTTATAGCCCAAATGTACAAACCTATTGTAAAGATTTGAGTATTTACATTTATCATCGCTAAAATCACATTTAAGTGGTTCTTCAGGATATTTATCCCCATTAATTCTAAGTTCTATGTCTGTTAAATTCATATGATCAAACACCATATTATTCATTAATTGATTGTTATGCTTTTCATTTTTCTGTAGCATCACAACTACTTTTGTTGGATTGTTTCTCTCAGAAATAACTTTCCAAGTGTGTTCCTTATTTTGACTAACATCACTTTTATAACTATTACATGCTTCCCACATCAGATTATGCTTTTTATCCTTAGCAAGATCCTTTTCTAATTCACTCATCATTTCGATACTAGGAGCTACAATAGGGATCTTCCAGGATAAATACTCGATGACTACTTTGAAATTAGTATTTCCATTTCTTATAATCATGTTGTTATCATCATTTCTTCTTAGAAATAATTTATGCGATGCACCTCTGAAGAATCGTTTGTTTCCTTTCAGAAATCCAAACAATTCTGATAATGGTAAATACATATTTACTAATTTACTGCTCTTTGTTCTGTTGTATCTTTTTTCAAATCCTTTATTATAATTATCATTATTGGTCAACCTGACTGTTCCACCCCCTGCTGCAGCCCCTGCTACTACTGGAGTTGCAGTAAACGAAGCAATTACAGGATTGATTTCTTTCCCTTGATTATAATCTTTATACCAGAAATGATTTCTTGCAGCACTTCTAGAATAATCATCAGAGTATTCAATCAACTTTGTAACGGTAGTTGTAATACCAACATGATTAATTTTTTCAACCGATTCATCGTTTATTACATACTCAGCGGTACTGAATAAATTAAATCCATTATTCGTTAAAGTAGCAACATCGGTTGCAGCTATAGGAGTCCCATCTTGGTTTACTATTCTTACACTGACATCAAGATAACTTTCACTTGGATAAAACCAGGAATCTAATTTCTTCGTTACGAATTCAAACTCTGATTTATTAGATACATTCACATCTGTTTCTCGAATTTCTTTAAATTCGTATTTTACCACTGTATCATCAACAAGTGGTTCGTCAAATATGTTCCATTGCGGACTGATAACTTTATTTACTGCCATTTATATAAGAAAGAAATTATTAAATAAAACTTATTTCAGAATCTTTAATCCATTTCCAGTCATTAACGTTTTGATCAAGTCCTGACTTCTTTGATTTAAAATCCTTTTATTTGTACCGATAAGATCCTTCATCGATTTTTTGTTTCCAATTACATCAATGAGTTCCTTCTTGTTTACATCGATCAGATCTTTCCCATATTCTATTGCTCTGTTTTTCAACAACTCAAATCTCGGTTTAATAATATTATTATACATTGACATAGCCCCATCTTTTATTTGTTTTGCTGACGTTTGAAATAACTGGGAATTAACAATGTTTTTGAATACACTACCGATTCCACTTCCATACTGCTTTTTATAAAGTAATCGCTTATTATTAATCAACATTTATAGGTAAATAATTTTATTTCACTAATCCTTTAAGCTTTTCTTAAATGCAGCACGTATCCAACGTTATCACCATTCAAATCGATAGGTCTTCCCAACTGATCAGTAATTGTCATTCTCAAGGAGTAAATAAAGTCTTTTGTATTAATAGGAAGGTAGATTAATTGTCTAGGATTCTCAACAATTTGACAACCCGGTTCTGTATTCGGAACAAATGTCCAAATGACATCTGATTTACTTTTGTTTACGATAGAACTGTTTACGAGAGAGCAGTGAATTTGAATTTTATCAACGCTTCTTGTAATATTCGGAAGCTTTGTACCTTCATTGATTTTCTTAGATATCTCACTATCCTTATCAAATCCTAAAATCTGACACAAGTCGCTATTAAATCTAAACACATATTTTTCTTGTAATAGTATGACAAATCTCATAGATGCTGGATTGGATGAAATTACAATAGGACATTTATCTTTTGGGGTATCAAAATACTGACACAAAAAATAATTCAAACAATCATCGTTATACATCCCATTAGGAATAGTAACATTCATCCATTCTGTTGCATTATTATCTTCATCTTTCCTGTATTGAAATGTATTATTTCCAAATTTATCACTTATATTATGCCATGAATACCACAAAGTACACTGATTCAAACCTATTTCATAATCCCAATTACGATTCAATTCGATTGGTTGACTAAATGTTATATCAATGATACTTTCATTACCTTCAATGTTTAACAACACCATTTATTAGAAATATTTTTTATATATTGAATTGTAATTTCTCTTCGTAAGAAATTTATTTCGCATTAACGAATCCAAAATATCGATAGCTTCATTTCTCACCTCATCAGATGTATTTCCGTTTACTCTGCTACCTATCAAAGTGTATAATTTTGAAATCATTTCATCACAATTCATAAATACACCAGTTCCCTGTTGGTTGACTAATGGGAAATAGGTTTGAATGGTTTTTAACCTATTCTTGTATTCTTTTATAAATTCAATGTGTTTATCATATTTACTAGAACTATAACTTTTACTTTTCATACCACCATAACTTTGACTTATAGATGTTAAATAATTCAGAGCCCCATCTATTTCGTTATGATGATTAAGGTAATAATGAGGCATTTTAAAATAATTATCGGTACCATTCCAGTCATCTTTATATTTTAAATTAATTTGATTTAATAATTCCACATCAATATTTAAGTTTAGATTTACGTCATATGGTGGTTCTAGATTGGGTTCTATAGCATGAGTGGGAGCTCGATTCGATTCCTCTGAAGTAGTGGTCTGTAAAGCTGTTTTAAATGTATCACCTAATCTGATAAACCGTCTTCTTGAATTATTATCACCTTCAAGTAGTTTATTAATTATCGTTTCAGCGTTCTCTTGTAATTTTTTGATGGTATCTTTAGTGTTTTCTTTTTGTGCTATAATAACTGGAGCGTTTAACTCTGAAGCATATTCCCGAAATCCTGCCTTCTCCATCTCATTTTGTTGAACCTTTCTTCTCTGAACTTCTCTGTTCTTCACTATATCCGATAACATATCACTCAAGCGTCTTGAATCCATTTATATACAAGTAATTTTATTTCATAATAAATTTTGAAAGTTCTTTTTCATAAAACCCTCCTTGAATTAATTCCCCACTTTTGTCAGATATTTCATAAGTAATGGGAATGGTAGGTCTGATGGTTGCTATCTGAAATACCTCATCCGTATAATTAGGTAAATATCCTTTATCGAAAATACTTTTTTCTTTTTTAATTCTGACTAAATCCCCTACTTTGACGTTTCCTGTGATTTTGTAGTCATCTACTGGAGGAAACAGAGCACTAAAAACCTTTTTCTGATTAACCTTTTTACTAGCATCAACTGGTTTCATTTGTATTGAACGGTGGTACGAGTTATTATAATTACTCACAAATAAAGGTAAAATATCAATCCAATTAGTAGTGTTATTGTGAGTGAAATATTTCCATAACTTTTCTTTTAGCGTTCTGTTGAATCGTTCTACAATTTGCGCTTTCAATTCGCTTTCAGATGCAAACCAGTGTATGCCGTTATTTTTCAAAAAAGATTGAACATTTCTCATAACAAATTCCTTACCTTTATCAGTTTGCAACTTTCTAGGAATTCTTTCTTTAAATATATGACTGAATGCGTTTATTATTCCAGCACCTGTTTTATCTTTCAAAGGGACACACCAAGCATATTTACTAAAGCAATCAATAACAGTTAAAATGTAATTTGTTTTATTATTTTCTTTTTTATATTTCTGCATGTCAACTAAATCAGCTTGCCATTGCTCATCAACATAGTGAACATACACTCGCCTCCTTTCAAAGTTATGATAGGAAGGTTTGTGTAACGTATACACATTCTCATTTTGCAACACATTTTTTATTTTATCCTTGGAAACCTTAACACCATTTTCTTTTAATTTTCTGTAAATATCATCCACACCTGAATAATTAGAATAATACGTCTTTAAAATATCTGTTTCTGCGTTGAGGTTTTTTTTAAAAAGCGATTTTTCCTCGATCCGCAAATAACACAATTCCCTTTCAGCATTGGAACATTGTTTTTCTGTGACACTGCCTTAAACATTGATTCAGTATCAGTGCTCTTTTTACATTTCATACAATAAATCTCCATTTATTAGAAAACAATTTTTATAAACGAAAAGCTACCAACTTCATTTTGCGCTGTATGTAGGAAATACAGTGAAGTCCGCAGTTTAATTCATCTATATTTTGAACAGCAAGATTTTCATAAGCTATTTTTTTCTTTGAAGTTCTTAGATATTTAATTATTTCTTTTCCTGGGGGAATACCGAAAGAATCAAAAAATTCTACATAGGGGTATTCAGGTAGATTACAATACGCAACCCAATGTGTTCCAGGCATTCCGAGTTTATCATAATTAATGACACCGCATTCTATACTATTTATATGTTTGGGTAGCGTATCTAAAGAGAAAACACCTCTAAACTGTGGTATACTCCCTAATGCATCCATAATATCAAAATTGGTTAGAGGTCCTACTTTACTTTTGCTTCTTTTTTGATGTCCCCGTTTTTTTGACTTCCTAGGCCTTCCACGTACCCCATTACCCACAACTTTTTGTGTTCCAGGGACTGTAAGCGCTCCACCTATGTTGACATCATCGGTTTCCTTCCCACGTAACCCATTACCCACAACTTTTTGTGTTCCAGGAAGTTTTAGCGCTCCACCTGTGTTGGTCATTTTATCCATAATTTTCTTACCAGCGAATGTACCCAAAGCAGCAGCACCACTTGTTAAAGCTGCCTTACCAAGGGCTACAGCTAACGGTATTAAGAATGGAAGTAATCCACCTTTTTGAATCGCTTCTCTCATCTGCTTGTATGATACATCAATATCACAACCCTTATTATTCATTTTACAAGTTTCAATTTTATCAATTTGTCGTTTACTTAAAAGTAACTTAACTGGTTCTCGTTCATTTTGTCTACTATGACTAACACGTATCTGACATTTTTGTTTAGCATCAAAACATTTCTTCAGCTTTCCTTTCTGAAGCTTTGACAAATAAACTGTATACTCCATTGTTTCAACCATTTATTAGGGAATTAATTTATCTTATAAAATTTATTTACCAGCCATCATTTTTTCTATTCTGGTAACGAATGGTTTGTCAACAGGTTTTAGCTCTAGCTCTAGAAGCCTTTTTAAAATATTTACTACTGCTCTTTCAATATTATCGATACGAGTTTTTTGACCAGCAATCTTTCCTTCAATTATACCGTTATGGGTGTGTTGCCCCAGAAGCTTTTTGTCATAATCTAAAAGATTCATAGTTAACGTTGCTAAATTAACAGCATCATTTTTGTTTCTAGGGTTTTGAACATTTGTTATCAACTTGTTTTCAGCGTTAATCTCTTTATCATTAACTCGAACTATTTCTTTTACAAATAACCCTTTATCTTTGTTCCTTACCAACGAATTATCAGGAGAATCATCTATCGCAGTTAATCTGTTGATATCTTCGCTAAAGTATTGGTTGGCTTGCACTTGTCCTGCAGTCATTTGTTCTTTAAATTGATTCATAATCACAGTCATAGATCTTAAGCTAATAGCATCCTTGTCTGCCTTAGCATCACCTAAATTTATAATTCGTCTATCATGTAGGTTAATGTTACCATTTTCGTCAGTAACTTTCGATTCGTTACTAACCTTTTTTCCAACACTACCAAATTTATTCATTTATTATAGAAATAAATTATCCGGTAAATTTTTCAAAGTTTTTCCTGTACTTAAGGGTTTTATCTTTTATTTTTAAATCTATGAAGAAAAAACCGTAGCCCTTGGTTGCAGTCTCGAATTGTTTGAGAAATTTTTCATCGTCTATACTAGATACATGGCTTTGTCTTATTAATTTTACTTCTTTTGGATTAGAACACTGAAAGAATGCAAAATAATTGCACTGGAGCCTTACCACCTTTGGCGTTTTATGATAGCTTTGAGACAAGTAAATAATTGAGGCATTTTTCTTTCTTCCTCTTATGAATAAATCTTCTATTTTCTTCTGGTCTTTTTCAGTGACAAAATCGTCAAAGATAATCAAGTTTTGGTATTCAGGGTCTAAGTCGTCAACATCGACAATATCATCAAGATTGTTACTTACTGTTAAGACTTTCGATTTGCATTGTGACTCCAAGGTGGTTAAATTGGTTATAAGGTCTTGATATTTATCTTCTTCAAGATCTTTAGCATACAAGTATATTCGGTTGAAACAAAGATATTCATAAATTAAATTCAAAAGAAGGTTAGTTTTCCCTGTTCCAGAACTACCACAAATTAAGAGTCTGAATGGCCACTGAGGTGCAAGGTTGTGCTTATTCTGATAAGTGTTCTTTTCACTAAAATCATAGACTTTGATTGGAGCCTTTTCATTCATTTATTTAGGAAGAATTTTTCATTATAAGATTTACTTGAGTATTTTAAGTATATACTTGAAGTTTTGAAGTAGGTACTTGAATTTTTTAAGTAGGTACTTGAAGTTTTTAAGTAGGTACTTGAATTTTTGAAGTAGGTACTTGAATTTTTGAAGTAGGTACTTGAAGTTTTGAAGTAGGTACTTGAAGTTTTGAAGTAGGGACTTGAAGTTTTGAAGTAGGTACTTGAATTTTTGAAGTAGGTACTTGAAGTTTTGAAGTAGGTACTTGAATTTTTGAAGTAGGTACTTGAAGTTTTGAAGTAGGTACTTGAATTTTTGAAGTAGGTACTTGATTTTTTTAAGTAGGTACTTGAAGTTTTTAAGTAGGTACTTGAATTTAATGTTTATAACCTAAAGGTAAAGTGTGTATTTTATCGCTTGTTACTATCCTTTTATCATCCTTAGGATCTAACGCTTTTTTATTCTGTTCTTCTAGAAACATATTGTGCTTGTATTATCTTAAGTTATACTGGGTTATAGAAAGGTTTTCCGTTTTACCAAACAGTACATCCTTATAGTTTTGAATGGTAATTTTATCTTTAACTATATTGGTTTTTATTCCTTTCAGTTTTTTGCTAGCTTTTGAAGGGTCTTGGTTGTCCTTTAAATAAGCATATACCTTTGATCGTAATCCAACAAACTCTGTCATAACCTGTCCACCTAATTCATCTTTCATCATTCCTATCACTTTCTTATTTACACTAGGAAACCCATATGGATTATCTTTCGCATAATCAGATGTATCGAACCTCTCATTCAAATCTTGTTTGATATCTTCATAGAAATCTTCGGTTCGAATGTCGTATATGAAAGAATCAGTGTCCATATAACACAAATCAATTTTATCTCCATATTTAGGCTTCATATAATCATAATGGAATTCATACATCAATAACTTGGATAGTTCCAATACAGCAAAGCCGATATACATTGGTTTGTCTAGTTTTATCTTTTCCTTCGACATTCTTGCCACTGAAAAGTTTTCACTAAAAATTATTTCAGATTTAAAGTTGGGCTTCTTTATTATTTTTTCTCTTGTTTCATTATCCGTTATTATTTCCATATCCGCTCGCTTCCTTATGTGAGGATACATCTAGTATACAAATATATCTTGATCTAAGCTTATTCAACAAGCTCTATCCTCAACTCTCTCTATTTCCGACTAGCTCTAACGCCCACGCTTTTCTCCGACGGAGAGAGTTTATTTCCTTTTCTCCAATCAAAGAACTCTTTTCCCCATCAAGAACCTAGACAAACTCACTCCATTGGTCACCAACCCTTTCATACTGTATAAAGATTTGCTAGGACGTACGAACAGTAACACTATTCGTTATAGCACTCGGTTGATATTTCGAAGGGCTTAAAAGGACCAACTTCGCAGTTCGGAAGTCAGTTCAGCTCGAGCTCGACCTGGGCTCTGTTCTCAGTTCAGTTGACCTCTGAGCAAATTAAGTGACAAGTGTTAACCAACCTATCTTCAATGTAAGTACGAACCTTAATAAATGTGTTTTAGTTATTGACCTACGAACTGAGTATCGCCTTCGAAAAGACTCGGGGTATAACGGTGTATTCGCACCACAAACCAGTCGCCAATATTATTACGCTCGCCCGCTACTCTCAACCACACCACTGAGGTATCTTCACGCTACACGCAGAACACGTGTCAAAAGTTTATCATATTTGGTGACATGCGCGGTCAATAACTAAAAAAAAAACGGACATACGAAATATTGGTACGATGATATTTAATACCCATTTGATTTTTAACCATGAATCAATCACCCATGTTTAACGACGATGTTTAAAGACATGATGCAAACCCCAAAACAAACCCATTTTTTCATCGATTACAACTAAACCCATAAATGAACCCATCACAAGTTTTAGGCATAAAACTCGTAACAGATAGGCATTCCTCATGAAGTTTGAACATATTTAATATTCTAATTCCTTTTTTCCCCTGATATAAAATCTGAAAAAATGGCAACAGCCGAAGAACGTTTTTACGGAGCATCCGAAAAAGCTCAAAAAACAAACCTACTTAAAAACATCCCGGAATTTGATGGTGCCACCGACGTATCCGAATTTTTGCAGATCCTTGACTACATCATAAACTACACGGGTGGAGACGCAGAATGGGCAAACCTCAAAAACATATTACCACTGAGATTAAAAGGGAACGCACTAAAATATGTAGCCACGATAATGACAGATACCCTGACCTACGGACAGTTCGTTGACCTGTTCAGGCAGAGGTTTAAAGAAACAACCGATTCCGAGAAACTGAAATATGATATCCCAACTTTGCTTCCCCACATGTCAGTCAGAGACTACGCAGATTTAGTCCGACGCAAAACAGCAATAACCTTGGGCGACACTGTTAACGAAACATTCACAAGGGCAGTATTCGAGAACTTCAAGATCGGCTTACCAGAACGACTGTTTAAAATCTGTGTGAGCAGACAAATTCAGAACCTTGAAACAGCAATTGAAACAGTTGAAAATGAGATTTCGATAGAAAATCTGGTAAGAGCCCACCGAAAATTATCAATCAACGCAGCGGGATCAATAGTGGCTCCAGATAATAATAGATCCAAATCCTCATCACCTTCAGTCTGCGAAACCCCAACCAGAGATCGGTCACCTGAAACCCCCAAAAGACCAACCAATGTCCGGCCACGTAGAGTATCTTTCGCGGTAAACTACGAAAATAACCAGTCGACAACGAAACAGAACCCCCAAAACGAACCCAATTTTTCAAACAGAAGGGCAATAATCTGCTATTACTGCAATAAGGAGGGACATATCCAGCGCAATTGCTTTAAACGCGAACGGGACGTCGCTTACCCAGCACCGGCAACTAAATACCCTCATTCCCTGAACCGCTCCCGACCAAACGAATTCTTCCCTTCGATTATCCGTTCCCAGCAGAAATCTCAGGTTTTCCGGAGGCCAAACTGCGATCAATACTTCCCGGGAGCCAGAGCTTTCTCCGGACGCAGCCACTTTGCGGAAAATAGTAATCCTGAATTCCGAACCGGTTATGACCGTTTTCCAAAAAACGAGATTTTCGCTGCTGGACAAATAGCATAGGACAGCAGCGAGGTAGACAGCATAATGCTAATCATAGAGCTTATTATTTGAATGAAGTGTTTGATGAATATTGTGACTTGCCAATTGTAAATAGCTTCACGTTTAATGATATAAGAGCCAAAACATTAGTAGATTCCGGTGCATCATGTTGTTTAATTAGATCAGATGTTTTTGAAAAATTCAAACCTGACGAAAGACGAAAAGTCCGACCAGTAACTCGGCAACTTAGCTCAATTACAGGCCACTCTCTCAAAGCTCGAGAATTAGCGTATGTGAACGTTAAATTTCGAGGGAGAACTATGCCTACTGAGTTTTTGATATGTTCTGATATACCCTACGAAGTTGTCCTAGGATTCCCGTTTCTGAGAGAAAATAGTATTTTCCTAGATGCGGAAAATAAAACCGTGCACTTCAAATCAGACTTTTCAAAGGAATTTCGAGATCACGCGCAGACTGACAGAATCAGCAGCGTGTATATGAGATGAGACAGACCAAAGCCCCCAAACAGACCGAAAGACTACCAAAAAACCTTAGTCTTCGTGAATAATGTTTACCGGGAAAATCAGCAAAACCGACGAAACTTCGAACAAGCAAACCACGACCGGCCAAATAACCGAAACTTCCAGCGGACAAATTATGAGGCGCGCTTCGGTCTGCAGAAAGTTTTTCCGCGAACAGACTACGGTCGTTACGGAAACAGCCAGCGAAGGAATTGGCAAACAGGGATCAATACTCGCCAGACGGCAAACGCAATCACAAGGCGAGCGCTAGTGGACGGCCATATAGCTCTAGCCCCCTTTTCGACAACCACGCGTTCCAAAATCCCAGATAGAGACACGCAAATACAATCAGTAATTGAAGCACTGAATAGTATTAACCGGCCAAACCCCAAATCTAACCACGAATCGGGAACTGAAATAATAAGCCTAGGACCAAAGTCCGCCCCTTCCGATAAAAGTACCAGTCCGGAACCGAGCTTAGTACCGAACGTCGCAGAAGCTCCAAAAGAAATAGAAAAAGACAGTGACAAATCCCTAAACAGATTGCTTGTAATACTGGAAAAGCGAACAACAATCTCCGCGGGTACAAATTCAACCGCAAGCATAAAATTAGTTCACGAGAATTTGGGTACAGACAGTTGAATTTCCGGCGACTTCATAATCGAAGGTTACCCACTTGAGGGGTACACTAAAATTGTCATTGACGACCAATTGATTTCGGCAGTAAATGGACGAGGAAAAATACAAATCTTAAATGACCAAAACCATCCAATGAAACTGCCGGCAGGACCTATTGGCACAGCGACGATTTTTACCGACGGACAAGACGAAATTTTAATCCCGGACGTGATAGCATCTATCCAGAATAATGAACAAACCGAAATTGAAAATTCAGACGGAGACTATGGAACGTCAAAAGAAGCATTTTTGTCACAATTTGACCTTAACGAAGCAAAAAGTGAAAAAGAAAAACAAGAATTTGGATCTTTACTTTGGGATCACAGATGGAGCTTCGCCAGGGACGAAAAAGATATTGGTTGCACAAATTTGCTAGAAGCCACGATTGATACTGGCGATGCTGACCCCATATCCATAAGACCATATAAGTTACCACACCAACATAAATTTTGGGTCGAAAGCAAAATAAATGAAATGATGGATCTTGATTTGATTGAGGAATCAGCCTCACCTTGGTCTTTTCCGGTAGTACTCGTATCAAAGAAAGACGGTTCGCTACGCATGTGTACAGATTTCCGACGCCTAAATACTGTTTTAAAGGGCAACAGCAACCCAAATCCACTGACGGTAGATAATCTTCAAGCAATGGGAGGTGCTTGCATTTTCAGCACTTTAGATCTGTTCCAAGCCTTCTACCAAATAAAAGTGAGAAAACAAGACAGGCCAAAATTAGCATTTGCTGTACCATTCATGGGACTTTTTCAGTACAAAAGATTACCGTTCGGATTGAAAACTTCGCCAGGAATTTTTGTCCAACTTATGCTAAAAATCTTCCGCGGATTACTGAACAAAAACATCTGCTTATTCATGGACGATATTTGTGCTTTCTCCAAGGACTTCGAGACCCATAAAGAAGTTATCAGGCAAACCTTGACCAAAATTCATGATGCCGGACTGAAACTGAAAGCTTCAAAATGCTTTTTTTGAAAAGGAAAATATCCTACCTAGGACATGTAATCAGCGAGGGCAAAATTTCGCCAGATCCCGCAAAAATCAGCGCGATAACAAATTTTGACCCAAAATCCATCACGGACATAACCAAACTGCGAGCCTTCCTAGGAATGACGTCATACCTGCGGAAATTCATCCGTAATTATTCTAAACTTGCCTTACCTCTTACCAATATGCTGAAAAAGGGAGCAGAAATCCACATGGGACCGGACCAAATACAGGCTATCGAAGCTCTGAAAATTGCTATAACCTCGGAACCAGTTCTAACCCTCTATCAACCGGAACTAGAAATCGAAATGGCGACGGACGCATCTAAAGATTGTATAGGAGCAATACTTTATCATCCTGATGGGAAAGGTCAGCGAATCATTGAGTACGGATCCCGAACATTGAATACGGCTCAGACCAATTATTCAGTTCTGGAAAAAGAGTTTTTGGCGATTATTACGTTCATCGAAACCTGGAAGCACTACATTCTGGGGAAAAAGATAAAAATCTACTCGGATCACAAACCACTGCAATATCTCCAATGTCTGCGCGAACCAAAGAACTCAAGAATAACGCGATGGGTCTTAACGCTCAGCCAATACGATTACGAAATCATTTATTTACCAGGAAAGTTCAATCGAGTTCCAGACTTCCTTTCGCGACTATCTAGTATTCCGGAACCACCAAAAGAGAAACTTCAGACTTTTTCCCTAACGGAATTGCAAAACATGCTTGATATCTTGGACTCCGAAAAAAGAACTGAAGCAGTACTAATTAATGCGGCTGGACCAAAAATGCCGGCGAAGAAAGGTGAAAAAACGACTAAAAACCAAAAATCGGCAAAAGAGAAAACTTCTTCTTCTAGAAACCCTTTTCCGGATCCAATCGATCAATACGAAAGCTTTACCACAGATTTAAATGATGATTCACTTGACGTTTCCGTGCTAGAAAAAAGGTCGCCCTTGCGCATAGAAAACCTGCGAAAATTCCAGCAGACCGATTACTTCTGCAAAAACCTAATAGATCGTGTTGAGTCCTCAATTACCTTACCTCTCGACTTAAAATCTTTCGAAAAGGACGTGGACCAATTTATCGTTGACGAAAGTGGTGTACTTTGCAAATATTATACGGCACCACAGCCCTACAAATCGGCAGAAATCAAAATGATACCGGTTTTACCTCTAATTCTACTCGCTGAAGCTATCAAACAAATCCATGACAAAGATTTAGCTCACTTGGGACTGGCAAAAACATATCATAAATTCAAAGAAGAATTTTATCGCCCTGGAGCCTACAGCAAAGTAAAGGAATACATTCTAGCTTGCACAGGCTGTAACCTAAGAAAGTTGACTCCCACCAGACCAATCCAAATTCTCGGTAGTGCCCCACTTCCAACTCAACCTTACGAGGTGTTAAGCATGGATATATGGAAAGCCGGAACCCCCTCCGAACGTGGGTACAAGGCGGTGCTCACTGTAACCGATATGTTTTCGAAATTCTTGTTCGCATTGCCACTTTACGGAGAAAAAGCATCAGATATTGCGGAGGCTCTAGTGGAACAGTTATTCTGTAAATACGGTTTTCCTTCGGCAATCCTATCAGACAGAGGAACCAACTTCCTACATTCACTGAACGCAGAGCTATTTAAGATCCTCGGTGTCACCCGTTTACTGACAAGCGCAGCAAATCCGAAAGCAAACCCAATAGAGAGATTTCATTCAACCCTCGGAGACAGTTTAGCCATAATTTGCCGGGACGATCCAACAAGCTGGGATAAATACCTCCAAATGGTAGTTTTTGCTATAAATACCAGCTACAGGGAATCGCTAGGAGATTCGAGCCATTATGTTTTCTTTCTACGGGAACCTAAAACAGCAATAAATGAAATACTTGGATGCCGAAAATTCTACAATGTGGATACGAACTTTAAATCTGAAATAATAGGACGGATGCGCTACTGTTACGAAACAGTAAAGAAAAACCTCGAAAAGGCCAAAAATAACCACGCGGAATATTACAATAGAAAAGCCCGAAATCTCAATACTTACGAGCCCGGCGACTTAGTTTATCTTGAAATTCAGAAAGACGGAAAGCTAGCGGACAGGTACAAAGGACCCTATCGAGTTGAAAAAAGAGAGAAAAACGATCTAACTTACCAGCTGAGGCACGCAGCGACCGGAAAACCCTACGTAGCCCACCATAACCGTCTAAAGAAAGCGCATCAGAAAAGCCCATGGACAACGGAACCTTTACCGGAAAATACAAACGAAAATTCATCTCTGTTCGAAAAAGGCCCAATATATGCAAGCCGCTTCAAAAACATGACCCCACATCATTTGTTCATGCCCACCATTTTCGACAACGAGGAATTTAATGACTATGCAAGTTCGGGAGCACCGTTAACTGGAAACATTGTAATAAACAAACCCCAAATCTTTCAACCACGCGCAGATTCTCCACTTGATCCTGAAGGCTTCCCTAGCCTACAATTTGATTCAGATACTGAGATTCCGAGCTTTTTCCAACCAGAACAAAACCAAATGCAGTTTTTTCCCTCCCGTATTTCCAGTCCGAAACGTGGACGAAATCAACCAGACTTAATGGTAGAAGAAAATATCTCCCCCATTCATCTAAACCGTCCGTCGGACATAGGTATCCCATACTTCCGAACCCCCTCACCGGAAACTGATTATGAAATACCTGAGGAAGTAAAACCAAAACTAAATTCGTCACGGCATTTTTACCGCATTTCACCCACTGATGCGTATCCATTGAGTGAGGACGAAGAAGAGAGCAAAACCTTAGACCAGGCTATTTGGCCCACAACCTTACCTTTCGACCAAAAATGGCAAAGTTTTGACACTCCTGCAAAATATGATCATTGGAAAATGAAACCAGAAATAGCAGGTTCCCGAAAATACATGCTAATTTCCCCCACCGAACTGTTGCAGGAATACCGAAGAGATAAACAACAAAGTTTAAACCCATTTGCTCCGGAATATAAAGTACCGGAATCAGCCAATAGGGCCCCAGCAATAGCTGAAGAACCGATTCAGTGGCAGGCCATAAATCCATTTGCCCCAAATTACCAAGCCCCAGAAATGATTAGAGAGCCTGAACCCCAAACACCGACCGAATACGTATTTAACCCAGATGAGCCAGGGCCCAGTGGACTGCCCTCACAAAACTTTTCGCTCGAAACGTACCAATATACAAACCCTCCAACCTCAGCTGCGGAACAAGCGCGAAAATTGTCTGAAAAGGCTAAGAAAATAAAGCAACGTCAGTCACGTGCTTGGGACGTTATGACCCCATCCTCTTCTAGAGATCCTGATCTAGGAAGACCAAAGAAACGGCTCGTAACGGACAGTTTTGAAAAAAGCGAGAAAGCTCCAAAAAAACAATACGACGAACCCATACCAGGCCCTTCGGAACCGGTCGTCAAGAATCCTAATCAATACCATGGTCAAACTACGGATAAAGTAACCTGTAAAAAGACTGAGGTAGTTCGAACTCGCTCCGGCCGAATATCAAAACCGCCGAAAAGACTAAATTTGTGAATGCAGCAAAGACGGATATCCAATCTGTGTCAAATGGACCGGAAAATCAGCCCTAAATTCGTTCGGCCAAAGAGACGTAATAAAGCCATAGCCCACCAAATTAGATGAGTAGCAATCCTGATACATTGTATAATTAAACGAGGGAGCTGGAAGATAAACGACGGACGATGAAATTATCTTATAACAAGAGGTCCAAAATGAAGGAAATAAAAGATCAATATAGAACTCTAACCCGAGTGTCGTAAAATATGAATTCTGCCGATTAGCGATTACTAATACCACCTAATTTTGCCACCGAAAAGAATAGAAAATAGAGACAATAATAACGATAATCTTCTAAACGATTTAATAAATTCAGCGGCGCGACAAAGAAAGTTTAAGAAATGGCAACAACGAAAATATTAAAAAGAAGGAATGATCTAAATTTTTAACATTCATTAAAAATCCTGGAAAGAAAACACTAAAATTTTCATAATTTCTGCGTACCCAGTGAGAGGCAGCATCGCGAACTGTCGCTCTCTTGGTCGTATGAGAAGCGAATCTTCAGTGTAACCTACGGATCAAAGTCATATCGTACAGTGACGTCATGCACCGGTAAACCTCGAGTGAGCTCGGTCAATGTTGGTCCCCTTGACTAACTGCACGATTCAAAACAAAATTTGATTTTGTACTAGGATGAATAATATAAGAGAGAAAAAAAAAAAAAAAAAAATCCAGGTTAAACTAACCTTCAGGGAAATCTACCGCTCTACGGCCCAACAAACCAAATACCGTCGGCTACCAAGATATTGCTTCTAAACAGGGGAACAACAAAGATGGCAAAGAAACAAAAGGGGGGAGCACAACGAAGTTTCAAAAGTTCCAAAAGGCGCCAGAGGCAACACTATATCAGGAAATAAGTGCTAATGGGCGCTGTGACGAAACAAATAATAGGTGGAAAGACCACAATTTACATATGAGTATAGGCTACGTACTCCAGCTTACTTACGACTCTGTAATACTAATATTAGCATGCAGGTAAAAATCCAATACGAAAGTATCCAGCTCCAAATCGGATAAACAACGAAACGAATCAACTCCCAAAAATGACTAGGAGGGACTGACGAAGAATCGTACCCCTCGTCAGCCAAAGGGACATAAACTCGTAATAATATCAAATGTTCTGAGGGGAGCACAGACGCGAAGAGACGCGGCAAAATAAATCAATGCTAACGAGAAGACCAGGCTGGCAAAATTTTGCACGGAAGCCAGAAAATAATAAGAATAGGAGCTCAGTACCCGGTATATTCTTCTGCAAAAATTACTTGCTAGGGCAAATAAAGCGCAAGCCATCCCCCAAAGAATAATATTATTCTGAGAAGAGAATGATAATTAATGAATAATGAAGGCGACTAATTTCTTCTCGTCAGAATAAAACTGCTTAACAACGAAACGAGAAGCAGGGTAAATACCGAAAAAAAAAAACATAATAAACCCTAAAACGAGAAGAAAACAAAATGACTCTTTTCTTATGGAAACGAGCATAGAACGCCAGTCACGTCTATGTGCTGACATGAGGTCGAGAACCCACTGACCTACTAGCAGCCAGCAGACTATTACTTCGTTTGATCGACCTATTAAAGAAGAAGACGTCGGTTCGACTTTAGCCAAAGAACCATGAAGAAACTCGACGAGTCCCATCTACATGGAGTGATGATAGTGATGATATGACAACAGTGATTGAAACTTTGAACAGTGGCTGAAACTTTGTGCATTACGGTTAATGGACGGATATAACCGAGTGTGACAGCTCTGTGCCTAGCACTATAGCTAACAGTGGTTACTTCTGATCTTAAGAAGTATAATCAGGCATAACAGAAACACTTATTTCAGTGAAGTGCAAGCAGGCATGATATGAAGTGATCCCTAACATGAACAGTGCAAGCAGTGTAAGCAGGAATAACATGAACACTATTCAGTGAAGTTATACTGCGGGATTGCTAACAGTGACAGACTTACGACCCGGAGAAATGGTAAGCGGTCATTCCCGTAAACACTTATTTTAGTGAAGCATTACCGAGCAACTGCTATAAAGTTGTTCAGAAAGACAATTTGTGAAATATGATTGGAACATTGTACAGTGAAATCATCTTATGATGTGTAATTCCTTATTATTTGTATCAATCTACATGATAAGTTTACCTATTCATCATGAGTGTGTCCAAGCAAAACCTCAAGAAAAACTTAAATAACAAAAAAAAAAAGGAGAATTTTTTTCATAGTTTCAAACGTCAGTAGTAATAGAAAATTATTGTTAATAACAACTTAGAAATTCCTGTAAATACTATAAATCCAAGTGCAAGCTATCGAAAATGTTTTTTCTTCATTCTTTAAAGCTTAAAGTTGAACTGAAAACCTTAGTATTTTTTTGTCTCGCGGGAGCTCGAATTTTTTCAGAGGGAGGGCGTAATGTGAGGATACATCTAGTATACAAATATATCTTGATCTAAGCTTATTCAACAAGCTCTATCCTCAACTCTCTCTATTTCCGACTAGCTCTAACGCCCACGCTTTTCTCCGACGGAGAGAGTTTATTTCCTTTTCTCCAATCAAAGAACTCTTTTCCCCATCAAGAACCTAGACAAACTCACTCCATTGGTCACCAACCCTTTCATACTGTATAAAGATTTGCTAGGACGTACGAACAGTAACACTATTCGTTATAGCACTCGGTTGATATTTCCAAGGGCTTAAAAGGACCAACTTCGCAGTTCGGAAGTCAGTTCAATTCGGATCTCAGTTCGACTTGGAGCTCGACCTGGGCTCTGTTCTCAGTTCAGTTGACCTCTGAGCAAATTAAGTGACAAGTGTTAACCAACCTATCTTCAATGTAAGTACGAACCTTAATAAATGTGTTTTAGTTATTGACCTACGAACTGAGTATCGCCTTCGAAAAGACTCGGGGTATAACGGTGTATTCGCACCACAAACCAGTCGCCAATATTATTACGCTCGCCCGCTACTCTCAACCACACCACTGAGGTATCTTCACGCTACACGCAGAACACGTGTCAAAAGTTTATCATACTTACGTTTTCCATAGTTTTTCCAAAGCAAGCATTATTCATAAGCTTAAAGAAATCCTTTTCAAAATCATTTGTACCTTTAGTTCTAAGTGCTGTGTTGTGGTCTATATATCCTTTTAAGTAAGCACTTTCAGTGAATCCTAGTATTCTGTGTACTCTCTTCAATATCAAACCTTTTTGTAAATAAAATTCTAGATTCCTGTGGTGAACTACATAGTTGGTTTTATCTAATACTGTAGTACATAGCTTACCGTTAAAGTGTTCCGGTGCTAATGGTAAATCCTTGTGTAATTCGTGTAGTTCTTTTGGATATTCTAAATCTACCTCATATATAGCACCTACATTCTGTAATTTTATTATCGAATTGATATGAGTTTTTAGATGGTTGTAATACTCGATTGATTCGTATTCATTCCTTTCTTTCAAATCATCCGGTATGGAAATGAATTGGAAATCATTCGCTGGTAAATTCTGCGACATCGCCCACCCATATAAATTATTAGCGTCTAAATACATTAAATAATTAGATGGTTTATTCTCATTATAATCACTTGTATATTTATTATTTGCTTTTGCGTATCTTTTTATACATTGGGATACACCACCTCTTATTCCTTTTTCTATAAAGGTATACATGTCTTCCTTTGAGAATAATGGCAAGTCTACTTTCGAATGCTTTAGGAAAGCATCCCATGTTAGTCCTGGAGCTGAGAAGTAATGAAGTGGATCCAGATCATAATTATGTATACAAACGTTCCTGAAATTCTCCACAACATCTGATAGAATTAACACATCACTTTTTAGGTACAACTTGGTATAATCAAGTAAAGTTTCACAGTTAAATTGCTTCCATATAGATACCGCTCTTTTATAATCACTTTTGTCAATACCTTTCCCTGTCAACCTAGAATAAAAGCTTTCTATGGATGGTAAGTTTGTACAATTCATTTTATCGAAACTGTCTACGAATTCATACGGATATACCCCTTTTTTAATTATTTCTTTGAATTCTTCATCGTTATTGAAACTATTCGATGTGTACTTGAAATTCTCTCTTAGATGATTACAGGGTACTTTGCAATCACATTTCGCTAAATTTGCTGATAGTTTGTCTAAAGATGAAGCCATAAATCTAATCGAATCTATAAACCGGATCTCATATTTTATTTCCGTATCCGTCTTTCTTATACTTATTGATTTCGAGAATGATATGAAACTTTCTGCACTTTCAAAAATTCCGTTATCAGGTATCAATTCTCTAACAAATAAATGAGAATCATATTTTGATAAATTATGCATTACTACCGGGATATGCCTAGGAATCCTGTATTTCATATTACATTCAGCATGAGCAAATCCCCTATCTTCTCCTGTCATGTGGTCGTGATCAAAGTGAGGATTTTCAGTAATTTCAGTTGTACAGATGTGACAAGTCTTATCCATTAGATTTTTCCATTTTTCGGTAATTTCTGAATTGGTATAAGTATGGTTTCTTTGTCTGCTTTCATATTTGTTTGCAATTTCTGTGGATACTTTTGTAACGGTTTTAACAAAATGTTTTGCAGCGTCTTCACCGAAATAGTCATAGTATTTGTTCTGGTTTGTATCAAAGGAACAGCATACCTGAAATCCGTAAGCAAATGGTTTCTGTTTGGCCACTTTTATTGTTTTCTTTCCGTTTACCTGATTGTATTCTTCGTTATAAGACTCAAAGTCTGCTATTATGCAATAAGGTACTTTCATTTGTTTTGCAATATTTTTATATTGTATACTTGAACCTTCAGGAGGCATTATTATATCAGGATCTTCGCAATTATTTTTACTCTCATGTTTTTCATATTGTTCTTCTTTTGTAAAATGCCTTCCGCAAAAAGTGCAGAGGTATGTCTTTTTTTGTCTTGTAGATATTTGAGTGCCGACTAGTTTGCTCAGATCCTTTACCAGTACGTAATGATTATCGAAATACAATAAATTAATAACATGTTTAGCTGTTTTGCCATTGATTGTACTTTTTAGTATATGACTTCTGATTATTTTCTCTTTATCAATTTGAAATAAGCAAATCTTAATGTTATATTTATTTTCAAATGTGTGTATATCTTGTGTATCCATCGGGAAGTTAGTAACCCCTTTGAAATCAAATTCGTTTTCATATTGTTTATAATTTAATAGTCTATCAACATGATCCTTAGCTGGATGTAGATTTGCTAAGATAGACCAAAGGAAACATTTCTGGTCGTTATTTTTTATATTTATACACGCTTTTTTATTTTTTACGAAATCTGGCAGTATTTTAAACGTTCCTCCCATGTAAGATTCTATTCGTGACATCCTATAATCAATTCCTTCATACCGACTAAATTGTAGCCCAGATCGAGGGGTATTACTTAAAGAACTCAGTCTCTTGTTATTATCATCCAAATGACTATGAGTAAGTATGCTATTTTTATTTAAAATCCAAGAAGTACTGTTGTAAAATACTACTACTTCTTCATCATTTTCCTGTCTATAGAATATCACCCTGGTTACGAACTGAACTCTATATTGATAAAGTTCATTCATCCGCCGCTGTAAATCGGCGAAAGTAAAAGCAATAAGAGTATCTTTTTCTCTTCCATTGCTTTCAATAGAAACGTTGATGGTATAAAGGTTTTCCGTTTCCCTAGAAATAGTAGGTTGCTGTTCTTCTTCCGTTCTAAATAAATGATCAGGAATTAATTTTTCTTCTTTGATTTTTTTCTTATTTATAAAGAGAGTGGATAAACCAATTGGTTTCTGTCTACTGTTATCACGTCTTTCTGTTTGATCTCTTATGATATCTCTATTTTTCTGTACGGAATCTTTATGTTTGTTAATAATATTATTATAGTATTCTTCAACCTTGTGTATGACTTCTTCTCGGTTTCCGCGAGTTGATAGGTTCTTGTTTTTCAGAAATTTCTTTAATTCGCTTGTCTCTTTTTCTTTGTTATCATTGTATTCTTGTTTTAGTTTTGTAATGGTGATATTATTTTCTTTTATCTCATCTTCCAGAATGGTTCGTAATCTCGGTTCTGGTTTGTAGTCGGATGGTCTGTTCTTATTATGAGTTCTTTCGTTTCTGCGTTCAATTTTAATTTTATCTTCAGCTATCAAAATATACTTACTAAGATGGTTTATTATATTATTTGTTATTTCATGTTTCTTAGCTCCATTTGTTTTGATTTTATTAATTTTCGCATAAGTCCGCAGTTCATTATATGTGTATAGCGATAATCTTTGTATAACCGCTTTGTTGTTTGATATAACCTTTTTACAAAGCTGAATAACCTCTGCAGTATTCATCATTTAATAGGGGAACATTTTTATTAATAAATTTCTCCCGTCTGCGTTTTCTCAGCCGTAAAGAAAAGCACTGGTTTTCCAAATCCTTTACTATGTATTTTCCGACGCCCTTATGGGTTTCGCACATGCTTTACTACTAGTCACGGGTTTCCTTTATTCTTTACTACTCTTGATGAAATCGGCATTTGGTTACTACTCTTAACGAAAATCCGCTTTTGGTTACTACTCTTGACGAAATCGGCATTTGGTTACTACTCTTTATTTTGTTAGAAATATTTTTCGAAACAATTTTATTATATTATAAATGGAAGAATTAGAAAAGAAAATGTATGTTTACCGTCGCAGTTACAAGTACTACAATCGTATAAGTAATAGCTTACTTGTATCCAAATTCCTCTTTTCAGCAGCAGGAATGTCTGCGTTTCTAGTACTACCGCTAGCTTCTTTAAGTTTGGGTGCTGTTATCATCGAAATAATTGAAAAGCAATTAAGCATTGCTGATAGAAAAGCAGAATTTAGGACTATTTATGATTTTTATACTGAGTTGTTGTCAATGCTAAAATGCGGACAGTTAACAATTGAGGAGGTAATTCAGAGAGAAACAGAGATGCGTAAAACCTTTCGATTTTTTCCTCGCGAAAAATACATGAAACAAGTCCGTCTGAATGGCTATAAATATTGCAAGAATACATCAATAGTTCAGAAGAATGTTCCACCAGTGTGACTCTTCACACATAACCACCACCTAGCAACAAAATCTAGCTTATAACTCAATCAATGAAACACCAATTTATTGAGAAAACTTAATTCAACATTTATAGACTCAGATTATCAAAATCAATCAACACTTCATCGGATAAGAAAACTTGCGCAGGATGCTCCTTGAGTAATGAAGACAATATCTCATCCTCTTGGATCGCTTTGCGAATAGCTTTTTCATTTTCGACGATGCAATAGTACCCTTTCCCACAGAAAGCTATTCCAGGATATTCGCGGACTAATCCATACAACTGAAGATATCTTCTTATTGCTGATTTGCTTTCTCCATATTTCTTAAATCGTTCTTCAAGAAAACACTTGTATAGATTCTCAGGGTTGTCATTGAACAGTTTTTGCATGTACGCATACACTTCACCTTTTTTCGCTTTTAGTAACACTGATAAATAATCCAAATACACCTCCACTTTATTTAAATCAATAATTAAACGTTCTGCTTGTTCCAAACTGACTCCACATATTTTGCTGCTCAGCACCTTCTTGATGCTTACGTCCACTTTGAAGTTTCCAAACCTTCGCGAAGCATGTAAATTCGCTTTAATATCAGCTAAAAACTGCACGCTCTTCTCTTTTTTCTTGTCAACAGAGGAACACGCTGTCGTACGGTCTTCACCTTCGACTTCATCTGAGGCTGTGACTACCTTACTCCACAGCGAAAGGAATGTTTCTTGCTCCGATATCTCCAGTTTGAACAACCCATTCATATACTTTTTCGGAATGGTTGCTGTTTTCTTCTGAATACCTTCGCTGTTCATCTGAAAATAAAAATCTTTTAACGATCTTGATGATTCCTTTACAGAATTTTTGAAGGCCATTTGATTCCTACTTCATCTCGTGTGACGCGCTTCGCAACATTATCTGACCCAGATAATTCCTTTACAGAATTTTTGAAGGCCATTTGATTCCTACTTCATCTCGTGTGACGCGCTTCGCAACATTATCTGACCCAGATAATTCCTTTACAGAATTTTTGAAGGCCATTTGATTCCTACTTCATCTCGTGTGACGCGCTTCGCAACATTATCTAACCCAGATAATTCCTTTACAGAATTTCCTACGTCATCTCGTGTGATGCGCTTCGTCATCTGATAACTCGTTTGGTATATTTGATATTTGCGTAATTGTTTGTTTCAGATGAAGCTATTCCTATCTTGCTAGATATCTACCTGGATATCCTTGTTTTTATCGCTAGAAAACTAAAAATACTTACATTGGAAATGTTTTCTTTCTTCAACACCTTCTTAATCTCAACTTGTTTACAAATGTCTCCTTAACCAGATGCGCGACACTATATATTCGCGAATCTTCTCCGCCGAGTCTTGCTATCTGCTGGAGGTGACGCATCTAAATATTCGAGAATATTCGAGAATATTTAGTGTGACGCATCTCTCACACCACAGGTGTTACGATCTGCCGGTAATTAGGAGCTTTGGATTTTTATTTAATAAAATCATCCCCTAATAAATGGAGTCCACAAAGGAAGTCTTGAATACAATCAGAATGAATAAATACAATGAGACAATCAGGAAGGAAGCATTGGTATTAGGATTGAAATATAATATAGATAAAATGAGAATTGCTAAGACGAAATATGGTGATAAGTTGGTTGTCGTTATTAATCATAATAACAAACCCTGTGATTTGTTTATAACACAGAAATATAATGCCATTGCTAACGAATTACTTTTAAAGAAAAATCTGGTTTTGCAGCCTATTGTACGCGAAAACAAGAACAAAGAAACATATGTGGATTTAGAACTGTTTACTCAGTAATATTTGAATAAAAAATGAAAAAAAAAAAAAAAAGAAGTAGTAGTATATTGTAGTATTTTATATGTAGTAAAGGGTAATATTCTCATTTCTTGTATCCTTTATTTTGGAAGTAAGAAAATAAAAATGTTCTTAAAAAGGGGGATAATTTGGTAAAAAGGATGTTAAAATTTAAGAAATTGATGTTAAAATGGGGTTTTGAAATTGGGGGGAGGGTGGTCTAGCATCGGCGATTATATACTACTCACAGAATAATTCCGTCATAATACTCAATGGCTTTTGTTGTCAATCTTTACCTATATAATAAGAATTTGAATGTTGTCTTTAATCTATATAAGTAAATCCAAAAGACGCCATCTACGAGACAACATTTACTGAAATTCATGCTTGGTGCATGGATTTCAGCATACAGTGCACCATGCATGAATTTCAAGGTACAGTGCTCAGCACTCAGGCATGGTGCTAGACATTTGAGTACTGTGACTGAAAAAGGGCTAGTGTACTAGACTGAACGACATTTGGCTCCATCGTTTAAGAGAGCATAATTTGCTGGTGAGCTGTTTTCACTTTCGAAATGTGGATTATTTGAAGGAAAATTATAGGTTATAGTCACTTTTTTTCTTCTTGCAAAAGACAAGACCTGATTAACTTTTCTCTTGTCTTGCTCATAATAGAACCAGAGGCATTTCTAGCCAAAACAGTCTAGAGGGGGGTCAAGGTCTTTAAAAACTGGCTAGTTATTTTTACCGACTTTTTCATAACAAAAGAGTGTACCGGTATTAAAGAATTTATTTTTTTAAATCAGGGGTTCTTCGTGCTGACTATTATTTTTTATTCAAACAATGTTTACAACGGATATGTCAGCTACGATTCTTCATCAGCAATATTTTGGCCCTTCTTGACAAGGGTCCTCGTCAGGCTGTCAATCCTCTGGTTCATCTTCGGGGAAGGAAACAAACCTGTAATAAATAAGTGAAGCTTCTACCGACTATAAATATCTTATTAAAGTAAATTATCTTCAAATACCACTATATGAAAAAACTAGTCTTGAGAGTCCTTGATACGTCTTCCAAGTTTCGTCCTAGAACACCAGGAAGTTCCGAACTTGCGGGATCGCCAGAATTAAGCCCCCCCCCCCTCACAACTCCCCCACAGTGTCCGAGTCTGGTCCGATTATGTCGTTGATGTATCTAGGACTTGCGCTTGTTCTTCCCACCAAGTTTCATCCCGATCCCTCCACTCTAAGCTTTTCCCAGGATTTCCTGTTCACCCCTCAGGCTCCCGCCAAAGTCACCGGATCCGATCTGGATTTGAACTGGTTCGTCTTAGACTTGGCGCCTTTCCAAATATCAAGTTTCATTAAGATCTGATCACCCGTTGGAAAGTTATAAATACATCAAGATTCCGGATTCCCCCTTCCACCATTCCTCCCCGGACCTGACATGGAACACCTGAGACGATAGCTCTTTTCACTTGCCAAGTTTATTCAAATCCGATCATCCATTCAAAAACTGCCTGTGCCACTAGATTGCGTATTCCCAGTTCCTCCACTCCTCCCATGATGGTCGGATCGGGGAAACGACTATTCTCAGGTCAATTTATTCGGGTCCCTGGCATGCCTACCAAGTTTCATCGCCCTAGCACATTAGGAAGTACCGACCTCGCGCGCCTACTAGAAATCCGCCCCACCCCCCCAACTCCCCCACAGCCCGTCCTGTTATGTCAACGATGTATGTAGAACTTCTGCATGTTCTTCCCACCAAGTTCCATCCCGACCCTCCACTCCAACCGTTTCCAAAGATTTCCAGTCACCCCCCCCCCCTCCAACTCCTCCCGATGTCACCGGATCCGCTCCGGATTTAAAGTGGGGCATCTGAGGCACCAGGTGTTTCTAAATATCAAGATTCATTTGAATCCGATAACCCGTTCAATAGCTGAGCTTTCCAATAGATTCCGGATTCCCCATCACTACACTCCCCCACGATGGTCTGATTGAAGAAACGACATTCTCAAGTCAATCTGTTCGGGCACCTGATAAGCCTGCCAAGTTTCATTGTCCTAGCACATTAGGAAGTACCAAACTCGTGGGATCACTAGAAACTCGGATCCCCCCCCCCCAACTCCCCCACAGTGACTGGATCCGTTCCGGCTATGTCATTCACGTATGTAGGACTAGTGCTTGTTCTTCCTACCAAGTTTCATCTCGAACCCTGCACTCTAAGCGTTTCCCAGGATTTCCGGTTCCCCCCTCCAGCTCCCCCCAATATCACCTGATCCGGTCTGTATTTGAAATGGGGCGTCTGAGACATTAGGTCTTTCTGTATGATACGTTTCATTAGGATCAGATCATCTGTTCGCAAGTTAAAAATACCTCACTTTCCGGACTCCCCCCCCCCCCCCCCCAGACGGTCGGATCGGGGAAACGAATATTCGGAAGTCACATATCTAGGGGTTGAGCTTGTTCTTTCCACCAAGTTTCATCCCGAACTTGAAACATTTCACCTAAATAGATTGGACGGAATTATTATACCGGCGGGCCGCTGCCGCCGACCCCAACGGCGGTGCGCTGGCGCGCCGAGACGTTTTAGGCGGCAGGCCGCTGAGTTATTTTCGGTGGCGCGCCGCCGACTTTAGTCGCGGCTTCGGTGACTAACGTCAGGTACATTTTATTAGAGCTTAATTTGGCCCTTCTTGGCAAGGGTCCTCTTCAGGCACAAGCCGCTCAAGCTGGAAAATTAACTTGTTGCCTGTGGACCAGTGTAACACAAATCCCCGGTTTTGATAGACCATGACAAATAATAGCCTATGCCAAACGATGTGCAGGAAAATTCTAGCTATTCTCAAATCTGCCTCCATCCCATAAGATGTGGAGGAGAAGAATCCACGCAGGGGATTTTTGGCATAGGAGAATCATCCATCTTAACACCCTACTGGCTCTTGTTCTTTTCTTGGATACAGTATGTTGCTTCTTTTGTTTTTGTTATTTTCATTTTAGGTTCTCCTGTTTCAAGCTCCTTTTGGGGAAAAGTGAGCTTTCGGACTTAAAGAACCTTACTCATGAAGGGCTTGTATCCGGAGACACAATATTTGTGCAGTCTGAGAATTTTGGTGCTGCCAGTCAGACTAGTAAAAGTGATCCACAAAAATTGAGCAGTATTATTCACGAAAAGGACAAGAAGAATGAAATTGATCATAAAGAAGATGTTGAAGACCATGGTAAACTTTAGTAAGTATGGTGACGACATTTTGTTTTGGTTAACACTTTTAGGACTCTTGTTCATCAGGGAACCTGCAATATTTCATTTGGCGTATTATAATTTACCTGGGGTCACAAATAGTAGTCCTAACGACAGAAGTTTAGTTCATACTCAACAGACACATAACGGGATGATATTGTTAAGGGGAGTAATAGAGAAGGAAAAAGCAATGTAAGCCAAAGGGACACTCGAAAGAATGAAGAGGGAAGGGGTTCTGCTGGGAGAACCCATTTAACCAGGTGGTAATATGGATAGTAACAATACAGTCCGTCGGTCGGTCCCGGTTTTGCTAGTTCCGGCACTTCCACTTAAGCTAGGACGATGAAACTTGGCAGGCGTATCAGGGACCCGGCCAGATTAAATTAGAAATAGTCACTTCACCGATCCGACCATCTGGAGGGGGAGTGGAGGGAGGAGGAATCTGGAAAAATAAGGTACTTAGATTGGAGAGATCGGGATGAAGTTTGGTAGAAAGAAGAAGCACAAGTCCTAGATGTGTGATTGACATAACCGGACCGGATCCGCTCACTGTGGGGGAGTTCGGGGTTGGGGATCCGAATTTCTAGTGACCCCGCCTTTTTGGTACTTCCTGATGTGGTAGGACGATGAAACTTAGCAGGTGTGCTAGGGACCTGAACAGATTGACTTGAGAAAAGTCGTTTCCCCAATCCGACCATCTGGGAGGGGGTAGTGATGGACCGGGAATCCGGAAAAATGAGGATCGGATCTTAACGATACGTAATATATAGAAATACCACATGTCTCAGTCAGACGACCAATTTTAATCTGGACCGGATCCGGTGACACGAGAGGGCGTTGGAGCGGGGACCGAAAATCTTTGGAAACGCTTAAGAGTGGAGGGAGAACAAGCATTAGCCCTGATGCATAATTGACAAAACCAGATTGTATCCGGGCTCTGTGGGCGGAGTTGGAGGGTCTTTACCGGAATTCCTGTAATGGCTAGTTAGGACAGTTCCAGGTTTTCTAAGGACGATAAAACTTAGGCATATTAATGACTTAAGGATCCTACACAATGCCCTAGGAAAACTTGTCTTCCTGGATCCGACCATCTTTGCGGAAGTTGAGGGAAGGGGAATTCGGAAGTTACTGACTTCCGCAAGTTGCAAAGAGGTGGTTCGACTCGAATGAAACTTTATGGGTGTTAAGAACTGATGACCTAGACAAGGAAAATATGCGTCCGAACCACATGCGTCCACGGTTGGGGAGTTGTGGGGGGGGGGGGGGTCCGGAAACTTTTTGACATGCACAAAACCGAACGCATGGACAGAGTGGGATGTTTAACTTTGCTTCCGGACGGGATCCAACCAAGGTAGGGGTATGAGGATGTAGTGGGAAACAGAAATTTGCAGATAGGCTATGCTGCGATTCCAGTCAAACCTGACGGACAGGTAGAGGAGATGTCAGAGATGTGACATTTATATTTCCAGAGTCGAACTTAGCCACAGGGGCTCACAGGAAATGTTGTGTCTCGCATAGGGGTTAAACAAGTGGGGGGATTTGAACGAAACATGGACTGTAGTGAGATCATTGCCCTATGACTTATTCTGGTGTTCGAACCTGTGCGGGGGGTACGGGAAGTTCCTCCCAAATGCTCGGATTCAAGTGAAACTTGATAGTTTGTAAGATAAAATGCTTTAGATGATCCATTTAGGAGTCCGAACCAGATTCGGCTGCGCTAGAGGGAGTACGAGGAGGTTACCGGAAATCCTCTGGCACGTTTAGGGACCAAACTAGTGGATCTAATGGGTAGAAAAAGTCATTTGCCCTAGATCAGTGGTTCCCAACCGGGGTACGCTCACCCAAAGGGGTATACGAGACCCTCGTAAGGGTACTTGAAGGTCACAAGTCTCTCAATTCGAAAAAATGTCTACTTTCGTCAAGAAAAATGGTTTTGGCTTACGAAGTTCCAAAGAATCAGCCCAAGTGTCTTTCTGATCCTTGACCAGGTTACGGCCGAGAATGAAATTGAGAACCTTACAGCAACCTGAAGTATCCCATTTATTTGTATTTGTTTTTCCACATTAATCTCTTACCACTTATGACAATGACGTCGTTTGGCGTTCTAACCTTGACAGATCTTAGTAGGATAGTAGAATAATGATTCTTCAAAAAGGGGTACGCAACCTTTTTGAACCCTAATTAGGGGTACGCGATGCGGAAAAGGTTGGGAACCACTGCCCTAGATGATCCAAGGCGATACCGGAAATGCTAAGACTTAAATGAAACTGTTTATCCTGGTCAGAACCATATTTTTGGATGGCGGGTATTTTGTGTTGTTACACTTACTCGTAAGAAGTGCCATATGAGCTCGTAGCTCTTGTTTGTGTTTGACAAGTAATGGATATTTGGCATTTTAGTAATAAGGTGGGGCTTGAAGATCTTTCATCTGTTTTTATGGCACTTGAAGCTTCTTCATATGCGATCGCGATTCCGTCTGTCGGTCGGTCGGGTGGTCTGTCCCTTGCGAGTTAGGATACTTCCAGATGTGCTAGGACGATGAAAATTTGCAAGCCTATCAAAGACCAGACCAAACTAACTTGGAAGTAATCAGTTTCCTGGTCCGACCATCTGAGGGGGGGGGGGGAGAATCCGGAAAATTGAGTAGTGCGTAACTTTCGAACGGGTGATCGGATTGGAAATGAAGCTTCGTAACTGAATAGATGACATGTCCCTGATATCTCATGTGAAGTCCGAACCGGATTCGACAGCTGTAGGGGAGTTAGGGGGGGGGGGACCAGAAATCTCGGGAAACGGTTAGAATGGAGGGATCGAATCGTTTACACAATTATACTGGATCTGTACACTTTGGGGGAGGGGGGTGTCCCAGAATTCCAGTGATGGCGGTTTTGTGGATTTTCTCGACGAAACTTGGTAGGCATATCAGGACCCGATCAAACTGAATTGGAAATAAAAAAAAAATTGTCGATCCGATCATTGTGATGGAGTGGAGGGAGGGGGAATCCGGAAAAATGATTCATGCGTAACTTTGGAACGGGTGGTCGGATTCCAGTGAAATTTAGTAATTGATCAGAGGAGATGTCTTTGGTTTTTTGTTTCATTTCTGGACCGGGTCCGACAACTGTTAGGGGGGGGTGGGGATACGTGATCCGCTTAGACTAGAGAGACCTGGATGAAACTTCGTGGAATAACAAGCAAAAATGATCTAGATAAATTATTTACATAACCGGATTAAATCCGGTAACTGTGGGGAAAGTTAGAGGGGTGGGGGGCCGGAATTCGGGTGACCGCAAGTTAAGGTACTTCCAGATGTGCTAGGACGATGGAACTTGGCTGGAAAACTAGAGATATGATAAGATTGTCGTCAGTCCCAGAATTCGACCATTCCCGCAAAGTAAAAAAAAACACTTTTAAGCAAACTATACATTTCTTGATCTCAGTGAGCCCATGATAATTTTTGCCTCTAGGGTTTTGCTTACAAAAACATTCTAGCTCTCTTGAAGTTTGCATCTTAACTGCAAAGGCAAGACGTACTTTAGATCAAACGATACATTTTGGCCCATGATCATCTCATCTGTGCCATAAAGATTTTGCTTAAAAGTTCATCTTAACCAAAATTAAAAAAAAAATCCTTTTGACCAGTTTCGATATATTAATGATGCCCAAGGGCCTATTGTCGTTTTGTCTCAAGGGTTCTGCTTACAGATGAACTTCGAGCGCCTTTAAATTGTCCTGATTTCCAAGGGTCTGGATGATCATTCTTGTCTCAAGGGTTTTGCTTACGAATGATCAGAACAAACCAACGAAAAGGCTAATTCTGCATTGCATCCTCTGAACCAGCCTTGCAAGTGCCATATGAGCTTCTAGCTCTTGTTTGTTTCAGCATTCCACTCCCGACCAGTCATGGACCTTCAACAAACTGGACAACTGCAGAGTCAGTCAGTGACAAACTTGGCCAGTATCCTGGGGAAGCAGCAACTCTAGTTGATCAGCTAGCAGTTGTGCTGCATGTGCTACTTTTAGAAACTGGGTTCCGGGCCCTTAGCTCAAGCCAGAACCAGAAGTAAGTCTTTGGTTGACAGATCCTTTCCCTTAGCGATTAGCAGACATTCGGCGCGTTTGCCGATCAGTGTTCTCTGTGAGGAGTTTTATGGACTGGCATCTCGCGGTGACCTCTAAGACACTGAGTCAAGAGCAGGTTCTAATTTCTCCACATCAGAGCTCAGTAGCACTAGATAGCAGTAGTGTTGCCAGTTATGCCGCGGTTCTGAGGAAAATGCCGCGTACAATTTTGATTATGCCGTATACCGCAATGATGCTGCGAAATGGCTTTTTATACCGCTTTCGTTCCCATACTTAGTTTGTCCAAGTGAAGTTGCTTGTCTTTTATCTGGCAAGAAAAACAGGAATTTCAAAACAGTGTTGATTCACAGAATTCGACTACGGACCTTAATTATCGGCAGCTTGTCCCGTGGGAGACCATTGTTCTCGACACTGGGTTGAATCCGAATCCGAATCATTTATTTACACAAGCTATCATCGTCAAAAAGAGAACTCAACTAAATGGCGCTTGGGCTTACAAATTAAAAGAGGACACTAATAAGAACAGAAACTGAGATCTTGAGATCACTTAAGATCACAGGTTTGAGATTCTATTTCTCAGATCTTCTTATAATAATGTACTTTATTTCCTTAATAGCTTGTATTATACACGCTAGCACTGGATCGTCATTCACGTAAATATCATATGACAATTACATAAGTAGACATCTCATCTACACGTACAACTTGAAAATATAATTGACTTAACTAGAATTAAAATATTCGGTAAAATAGGGTTCAAAGGATTTCAGGTAACGATCTGTCGATTTTATGGGTGGTCTTTCTAGTCTCTGGGAATCAGCGTCCCTCTGTCTCTGTCGCGTATTACGCCTGCTGTTTGCTGTAGTCTCAAAATCGGGAAGAATGGCACGATGAGCATGTGATGCCAGACACTTGCTCCCGAACGCTATTGTCAGTTGATTGCGCCTTTCAGCAAGGGTTGGCAGGTCAAGCTTAACCGGGCCATCCTCATAAGAAAGATAACCCGGGCAGAGCATAATCTTAACAGCCCTTTTTTGGATGGCTTGTAGTCTATCTGTGACTCTTATGACATCTGTCAGCCCAGACAGTTTCCAGTAGATAGTTTTTGTTTTGTAGTTAACAATAAGGGACTGGCTTGTCTTCCGTGACAGGATTTCTTGATGGAAACTATATTTAAGTATACATCATCAGGTCAGACAGAGCTTATTAGATAATTTTATTTGACCACTTCTCATGAGTTCCATAGCAAGCTCCGTCTAGTAGGATTTTAAGCCGAGCATTCGGTCCTGAAGCCGTGTGAACATGCTGGTTTGTGCGTCTGTTGGAAGGCTGGGGTGAGATGATTTGTAGCGTTTCTGACGTTCTGTTGGAGGTTCCGAGACTTGCCCTCCAATAGGTATATACTACATGTGGGCCACCCAAAAGGACCTGACCTATCCTAGGGGGTAGGCGGATTTTCTGCTGTATACGGTTGTGTTTAACTCGTAGGGGGGGGGGGGCTCATGGCCTGTTAACTTTTGCCTAAAAACACAAGTTAACCTTGGATTTTGACACCAGAAACCAAGAAGCGCATAGTTCATAGCTGCTATGGGGGATCCATTTTTTCTGCAGACATCGGTGTAATGCAGTAGCTTTAATCCACAAGTAAAAATTATAAATGGTACCTTAATGAGTGGATATAATGGGGTGGTAAAAATGTGCGGAAGGGGTGGTCAGTATGAAAGTGCGTTGGGTTATAAGCTAGCCTACTCTGGGGACTGGGATGGTATAGACCTAAATATTTTCGGCAAATATATATATGCTGCTTGAATTATAATTCGCGAGTGGAATAACGTATTGGTGGGTATGATGTGTCGGTATACGACGTAGTATGGCTTAGGCGGGGTCTTCAGGTGATAACCACTCATTAGCTAATGTCCAGAGCCAGCCATACCATATCCGTTTTCAAAAGCATATAGCTGTTATTCTAACCTTATCCGATAAATGCTGAAGTTCGAAGCAGAGACTATAAAAAGCCCCAGGCGCGTTTTTTCTCGCACTTACTCGATTTTCACCACCAGGGGCATCACATATGTGGGGGAAGGGGGGGACGCCCCCCCACCCTCGAATGTTGTCGGCCAGTCGGTAAAAAATAACCGATTCGGTGCGAATGGCCCTGATTTCCGTAAAAATAGTCGGTTTTTCGTAAAAATAATAGTTTATTTCTCAAAAACAGTTGGGTTTGCTGAATATCAGTCGATTTTTCGTCAAAATAGTTGTTATATTAAAAAAAAAGTAATTTTTCTATAGTAAAAAACAGTCGGTAAAATGACCAGCCAGTCGGTAAATAACCTGCCCCGCCCGCCAAACCTTTTGGTAACGCCTCTGTTCACCACATAAAGTTTTTGACCGTCTCTCTACCCAAAATAGAAAAAAAATCGCGTCTTCTGTAAAGTTTGGGCATGCCTCGAATTTTACCGTATTTTGCTTCAAGGATACCGCGGAAATGCCGCTTTTTGACGAGGCCGGCACCGCGAAGCGGTGCCGGTCGATTGGCAACACTGACTGCAGTGCCGAGACTTGGAAAAAGTGTCACAAACTGGAACAGCAGCGACACTAGCGATACGTAACGTCCCTACTAAAATTCAATCAGTCTTGCACCAGCACTGGCTCCGATAGCTCCATATTCCGAACACAGCAAAAAAACAACAAGATACAACCTCTCCTGTTTCCTCGATGTGTGCAGACTGCATCTTAGCTATGCTAGAATTTTCTGCCGCAAGTTTTTTCGCTTTAAATGTCCCGAACACAGTGGGCTGCGCTACGGGTAAGGCCCGTTTCCGATGCATGGAAACATAAAGGTCTTGGCGCTACTCACTAGTGTTATTTTGCTCTAGTCCTCTCTGACTTCTTGACTATGTCATAGTTGACCTTACCTTAAAGTTTAACTGAAAAGCAGAGTTATTTTTGCATCATAGTGACCAATTTGGATTGTGTTAAGGTATTTTTCGATTTTTCACTATAGAGAGATTGCACCCTACCCGATGAAAATGGATATTGCTACATCATCATCACGGGATCATAACAACAAAATTTAACATTGGGACGTATAGGAGTTTAATGTTTGAAATTAAATTATCGGCGTTTTATCATCATTCTGAGCCAGGGACTTGCTGGAAATGTTAATTGTGCTATTCCTTAACCGTATAATTATATTTTTGCAAATAGTTTCCATGGAAGTAAGAGCTTGAAAGCTTCTAAGTTTGAAAACGAAAACGGAGTCTCGAATCCTATTGGTCAGCGATAAAGCGGATTTGAGAAAATGTGTCATAATCTACCAATAGGACGAGACTCAGTCTTTGCTTACAAACTTTGAGACCTTCAAACTTTTTACTTCCATGGAAACTCTTTTGCAAAAATAGAATTATACGGTTAAGGAATAGCCCAGTTAACATTTCCAGCAAGTCCCTGGCTCAGAATGATGATAAAACGCCGGTAATTTATTTTCAAAGTTGCAAGTCCTATACTTCGTAATGTTCAACTTTTTCTTTACGATCCCGTCCGTTTTCGTCGGGTATGGTGCAATTTCTCTATATACTAGTGACGTTGAGAATCTCTACGGCCGTCCCACAACGCAAAGTTATACTATGACGCAGAAAATTTGAATCGCAATACAGAAAATGGCCAATGTTGAGGTTGGTGATCACTGTGGCTCAAACATTTGCGGACGAATGCCAAGTAAGCATGGGCACTGTTCTGTTCTTTTTTCGAAAAACAGAAGAACAGAAAACAGAGCATTCTGAGAACAGAACAGAAACAGAAACAGGTGTCGTAGAAAACAGTTAATCTGTTCCGTTTTCTTTAAAAACAGAAAACAGCTGTTTGTTGAATAAAACAGCTGTTTAAACAGCTGTTTTCTGTTATTCCCACAGTACCTATAACAAACCGAGTTGCGTGTTTGTTTCAAGCAAATGAAGTTCCCCGTCTCAGTTCTAAGCAAGGTTGCTACCAGTTAAATAATTACAGGAGAAATAAAAACGATACTGATACTAGATTTACAATGTTATTTTCTCGAGCGTCTTCTACGCTATGCGAGTGCTTTCGCCCAAATACAAACAGACCGAAAAGGCCGATTCACTGGGCTGGACGGTTGCAGTCGGGAGGGGGGTTCCCGTACATCATCTAAAGGAAGAAGACGCTCGCCAAGATGGGCCGACATATAGCTCTAATAAATTTCGGCTGACGCATCCGTCTTGAACTGTCGAATATTTAGAAATCTCTTTTCGTTATTATTATTTCGTTACTGATTTCTCGATACAGGGATTACATATGCGAACTATCAGAAAAGGCCGATTCACTGGGAGGGGGATCACAAAAATGCACTATTTAGTCAAAAATATTGATTGCACTTTGTGGTTAAGATGTACACTTTAAGGGGTTTAGCGTTTCAGCAGAATCAGATCCCTCGTTCCAGAGCTATGCATGTCACTTGATTTACGGGAACTACCCTCCTCATCCTAACAATCAGTCCTGTATCCAGGAATTTGTTTCGGGGGGGGGGGGGGATTTTGCCTGCGAAAGGGAAAAGCCTGCGAAGAGAGAAAGGCCTATAAATTGATTATTTTTGTATGTTTCGGGGTGGGCGTTGGCCCCCCCCCCCCTGGATACGGCCTTGCCAACAATGAAATGCCAGACTTGAGGAAACAATCACAACACAATCAACATAAGCTCAAGTCTGTTCTGCCTTCTTGCCAAGAAATTGGTTTTGACTCTACCCTCTACACCCCCCCCCCCCCCCCCCCACACCGCAAGTCTGGGAAGAATGACTTGCCAGAAGTAAAAAAGGAAAAACAATCAGACTGCAGTCATGCCAAAATAAAAATGCAGTGTTCTTTTCGGTGTAGGTTGACTTAACAATTACGTTAATTATTATTTCGAAGAAAAAAAGAAAACAAAGTAGATGTAAATAGAAGAAACACTTTTGACCTACCTTTTTCTAAAAATGTGTATAGTAATCTTGGGAAGCTTGATGTAAAAAAGCCATACTAGTTCACATTGGTCTGACAGATTTTGAACTGAATGACCTGACGTAGCCTGACTCTTAGTAAAGAAGAGTGTGTGAGATTGCACGTTTTAGGGAGTTTCTGCCACCTTTCTGCTCAGTTTTCAGAAATCTTGGTTGGCTTACCTATACGCAAGCTGTTAACACATACACGCTACTAAATCGAAACTCGGTTACCTGAAAATGGTATAAACTATTAATATATTAATTACAGATTCTGGGATAACTGTGTAATTTGGAAATAATATAAATTTCATTTCAAAATATTTTTATTTCACACTCAAGTATCAGACTGCAGTCATGCCAAAATAAAAATGCAGTGTTCTTTTCGGTGTAGGTTGACTTAACAATTACGTTAACTATTATTTCGAAGAAAAAAAGAAAACAAAGTAGACGTAGATAGAAGAAACACTTTTGACCTACCTTTTTCTAAAAATGTGTATAGTAATCTTGGGAAGCTTGATGTAAAAAAGCCATACTAGTTCACATTGGTCTGACAGATTTTGAACTGAATGACCTGAACACTCATTAGCAGAGTCTCTGCCATGCTATCAAACAAATACGATACGATTGAGAACAAGTGGAGACAACGAGGAGTCGTAGCCTGTCGAAACGAGTCATAAACCGCTTCTAGATGGTCGCTACGACTAGCTTATGATTGTCAGTTGAGTTCCTGCTCAAAAAAAGAAAAACAGAAACAGGCGGAAAACAGGTACAAAAAAAACAGAAACAGGTGAAAACGGGCATCCAAAAAAACTGAACAGAACAGAACAGGTAAATAAAAGAACAGGAGACCTTTTGTGTTTCTCTTTTTTTTTGGAAAAAACAGAACAGAAAACAGGTACCCCCAAAACAGAACAGAACAGAACAGTGCCCATGCTTAATGCCAAGCAATTCATCGGCACTATGCTTGAAATATAAATTGCGTACCATCATCATTGACATGGGAAATCAGATAAGATTTGTTTCTATAGATCTTTACCCGACAGCTGGCAATGGAAAAGTGGGTCTAAGAACGTTCAGTATGTCATTGATGTTGATGAGAAAGTAGTTCTCGTCCGGGTTGTGATGATGCAAGTTGGATCGGCACTGACTGTACATGGTGAGTCTGAACTTGAACTTGTTTCAGTCATCCTATTTTCTTTAGCATCGGCACCAGCATGACAGCATATATATGACGTTTACATATTTATATTGGCATATTTATGTATGAGTGTTCACATGTGTAGGCTATATGACGATTTCGACAAATTTGGATTTCACCATGATAGTTGGAAAAGAATAAAAGCGATATCTATCCATCTATATCTAACGATCTAATGCATCAAATTGGTGCTTCGCCCCAAATGGTAAAACTAAAACTGTTTAAGGTTGTTTAAGGCTGTTTAAGGTTTAACCGATAATTCTAGATGGACAATCTAGTTTGCAAGTCACGTATTTACTTAAATAGGCCTGGAAACCGGATAAGAATGCGGTACTTCGTTTGTGCGCTATCCAGAGACAGCTGATTTCATCGCCTGAAATTTTTCTTTCGCGTTTGTGGTAACTCTGTGAGTTTTACCCTCTATGCTTGAGATATTCAGCAATTCAAAATGCATTTCAACTTTAATAGTGAGATCAAAAGGAATTTGAGCCCCTGAAGCGGTGGGAATTTGAGCCCTTGAAGGTGGGTAGGTTGTGACGAGGGAATCATTTTTCTTTCCTAATTTTTTTTTTCTCTTTCTTTACCTCTTTTTCCATTCTTTTTTTGAAAATATATTAGGTTAGCTTTTATGTCGTTATTTATTGAATAATTTCAAGTTAAAAGGTGGTTAGAAGATACAGCCACCCACAGGATTTTTGTCTTTTATGTGGTTGTTGAGTTTTTTGTACAATGTAGTTGTGTTTTTTTTTGGTGAAGTAAAAAAATATCTGAATCTAAAGCCCGTATAGAAATCTGAACACAGACATCTGGACACTATGGTCTTAATCCAATTTCTAGTTTCAGCTTGACATAAGCATAAACTCGCTGGTGAGTGACCATCAATACCGGCAAAGATTTAAAGTTCAATGGGCTGACAATACTTTCACGTTGTTATATTGCCTCCCCCTAGGATGTAATGCTACATAACAAATCAGCGGATTCTTGCACAATTTTTTTTCGGAAAAATACGGGGATGATGTCCCTACGTAGACACGACACAACGAAGTCACGACAGTATATCGAAACGAAAAAACCGTCGGTACATGGACACGACGGAACGAAGACCGACACTACGAGCGTGTTCCACCCTTCCACAAATAGTAACTATTACTTGCTATTTCCGTTCCATCCTCACGAAAAGTTACTACGCTGACCGTTCCAGCCTTGTCGGAACAGTAACTAATAGTTACTATTTGCTTACCGTGCTCGGGAGCGTAGTAAGCGTAGTAACTACGCATCTCTGTAACGTGATTGGTCGGATTCGCCCCTGGCGTGAGATCCTGATGGAAAATAGAAAAATCGTTCCAGCCTTGACGGCAAAAAGCCAGAATTCTTGACGTCATGCGTAGTAACTACGGTAAGTAGGATGGAACACGCTCTACATGGACACGACGGTATGAGTACCGACACTACGCAGACACTTTTGATTTTCGACATAGTGTCGGATTTTGTCCTCTTAGCGACGTGTCCAGGTAGTGTTCGACTTACTGGCTTATCTACGTAGTGTCCTTCAATGTACCATCGTGTCTCCGTAGCGTCGTTCGATGTACCATCGTGTCTTGCAATTGACTCGTAACTAATCAGTCCTAGGCCGTTTGAAGCAACATGCACAATCAATCTGAGGAGCACCAATATGTTCCTCAGAGAAAGGGGAAGCCCGCTGTGGCTTTTTTGGTTCTTTATTAGGTTAATTTGTTAGAAATTAGTTTCGTGTGCTTTTTGTATGGTGTTATGTCTTTCTGTATATTACTTTTTCTTCTTTTTGTATTTATACTCAGTCTTTCTGTCTGTGAGTGTATGATGGGTCATAAATAAATTATTATTTTTATTATTAAAGGGAGTCAAACAAGGAAAATGCAAAAATAATCGTGGTGCCGTTCTGCTGGATAAAAATTACATGGGAAGCGGGAAACGAAAGCTGGTGGAACGGGTACTTAGGTAGAGAGACATAGTAAATCTAGGTTAGACGGGTTTGATCCTGTAATAATATCTTTTAGTAATAAATATTACCAAATTAAATATCAAAGAAAAGCGAGGTCAATTAGTTATATCACACGAAATAAACCAATGAAATAAAAGATAAAACGAAAACTGACAAACTACTAAATCTTTGCGGCTAAGTGGCTGTAACCGGGAGCAAAACTTCGGTTTGGTTCTTGACTGTCGGTTAAATGCTAAAGCAGTCAACCCATCGTGGTTTTCAAAGTTTATAGATAAGATAGATAAGATAAGATTTAATTGCACAAAAAAGCCAAAAGGCCATGGCAACAATATAAAAAAAAAAAAAAAGAACAAAGATCTATACCGTAACCTACTTACTCTAGGCATAATTTTCGGTGTTGAAAAGCGACCCTGAGGAATCTTGCCAGCCTCCTCACATCACCAAACTGCCGGCTACCAATCATACTACACATCCATTCCTCATCGAACACCCTCACGCATTCTCCAAACACTTCATTCCTTAACTCTCTTAATTCTTCACATTCACACATGACATGCACCACACTTTCATTCTCATCTCCACACATTGGACAGGAGAAATACTGACCAGAACGTTCGGAAGAACTTCCAATATATGTTCTTCTTCTCCCAAGCGGTAAACAATCTGCCCTGAGACACCACACCAACTTAACTTCCTCCTTTTTTAAAAACACCTTGAAAAATATTTCCTCCCCCCACACCTCTTTAGCCTTAGCATAATACCTCAATGAATGTGACAGATCCTTTGCAACCTGCCAACTCTGAATTTCTTGGTCTAAAAGCCTAGCCTCCACCTCTTTTTTTATTTTTCCCAATTGCAAACCAGGACCTACGCCATCATTCCACCACATTGACAATCCACAACCATCTAAAATACATCTTATTTGTGAAGACCACGAATCTATTCTAGTATCTAAAATACTCTCTTTATAAGCCGCCTTGAGGATCCTTACTCTCGGCAGCATCAAAATCTTTTCCCAAAAACCTATCATAGCTACCCATCTATGTCTACGCATGCTTGCTAAACCTAAATCCCCCTTAACTACTAATGAATTCATTTTTTCACTAACCCCTAAAATTCTTTTGAAATAACTTAACTGTAATTGTTCTAATTTTTCCCCCTTACCAAAACCCCATATTTCAGATCCATAATGGACCGCAGGTATAACTTTAGACTTAAATAAATGTTTATGTAATTTTAAATCACCGATTTCCCTAAGGCTACTCCGTAACATCATATTAATACAACGCTTTCCTTTAGCAAGACTATTCTCAAACTGCTTTCCAAACTTACCGTTCCACGTAAGCGTACATCCTAGGTAATTAAATTGTTCTTTATAACTAATCGGCTCTCCTCTAAACTTTAACAACGGCTCCTGGTCTATTTTACCTCCTTTCCTAAAAACCATTACAACTGTTTTTTCTATGTTTATCTCTAGCTCCTTTACTGCGAGATATTCATCCAAAATATCCAACAGCTTCTGAAGATTATGCCTTGATTCTGCTATCAATGCAATATCATCCGCGAATAACAACAAACAAATTGTTACTATGTCAATATTTATTGTTGGCGCATTTTTTTCAATCATAAATTGTTCCAAATCATTAATATAAATAGAGAACAACTTCGGGGATAGAGTACACCCTTGTTTAACTCCCTTTAACGATTTAATCCTCCGTGACACATTTTTAAAAACTCTAACTACTATGTATATTTTAGCATATATTTCCACTATTAACAAAACTAATCGGCTAGGTAGGCCAATACTCACCAGTGCTTCCATCAGTAAATGGCGCTTAACATGATCGAATGCTCCTTTCAGATCCACAAACGCAACATATAACCTTCCTCTTCTTTTCGCTGTATATTTCCGAATTATTACTTGTAAACTAAATATTTGGTCCAAAGTACTGTACCCTTTCCTAAAACCTGCCTGGACCCTAGTTAACTTATCTGTCGTATCTAACCACTTTTTTATTCTAACGTCTATAATTTTACAAAATAACTTACTTATTGTAGATCCTAAATGGATCCCTCTATAATTATCATGACATTTCCTATCCCCCTTTTTAAATATTGGTACCACTATCGATATATTCCACTGACTAGGCCATGTTGCTTTTTCCACCATCCAAGAAAACGTCAAAGCCAGGAACGGTAAAACGTAAACTCTGCTCCACTTTAAAACTATTGTCGGTATGCCGTCTGGTCCTGGAGCTGACCTACCTTTCATAGATTTCAGGGATGACCATACTTCCGTTTCTGTTATAGGATCTAAAAGCTGCGAATCTACCTCTTTCAATGGAAAACAATACATAGTCTTAAGATCCTCCACAAATTGTTCAGGTAACTTATCCCCATCACTCATTCCTCCTTCTTTTTCTTCCAAAAATACCGGCCATGACTCCGCCGGAGGGACGTTGCATTGTTCCTTATTACTAATCGTACACTTAACACTATTCCAAAACTCCCTAGTGTTCTTTTCCCTAAAACTCTTTATCACTTCTTTTTTATTTTCTTCGTCTATCCTACTTTTCTTATTTTTTAACAGGTTTTTGTATTTTTTTCTCTCAATACGATACTTTTCTAAACATGCTTCTACATTTTCTGGGGGACTACTTTTCAACATTTTCAAACATGCAACTACGACCGTTCTCATTTGTTTACATTCACTATCGTAAAACGTATTTTTATTTCTATTTCCTTTCCTCTTATTTCTGCTCACCTCCAAACCAACTTCATGCAATTTACCTGTCAGCTGTTCAAGGGAACTTTCAATTTGGCCTTCCGTAAGTCTTTCAATACAACTTCTCACATGGATCTCCATATCAACTTGAACCAGCTTTTCAGCCAACTCTTTTTCCGAAAATTCCTCTGTTTTTAACGATTTCCTAATATCCACAGGACCTTCTACATGAATTAATTCATTTTCCATCACCACATGCATTGTCCCTGTACCATGATTATTTTCAAATTCAAACATCACATTCAATGGGAGGTGGTCAGAACCGATCACATTCTTTACACTCAGATTCTTGCAAAAAGGCCAAAGTGTAGGACAGAGTAACACGTAATCAATTAAGCTTGGGAGCTTACCCGCGTAACACGTAAAATGACCCCCTGCTTCCCGATCCTCCCCTATCCTCCCATTCAAAATTATCAACTCTTCATTTCCCGCAAAATCCAACAAATTTAGACCCCACCTGTTTTTCCGGCGATTCTGGTCCTTACTTCTCCTCTCACCATAATTTCCGATGTACTCCTCTAGAAGCTGGGAAGACTCCTCCGGGTCCATTCGCAGTTCAACATTTTCCATCATACGACCGGTATAAGCATTGAAATCACCTAGAACAATGAATCCATGATTATGAAATCTTTTTCGCAGGGTAGACATTTCATCACATAGTATATTCCAACTATCTTCATTTGAGTACGAACTTGACTGGGGCGGTATATAAACACAACACACAATTATCTTACGGGCAAAAATATTTCCTTTCAACCATACAATGTTTTCCGACCTACTTTTTATTCTCTCCAGCCCCTTCAAACTATCTTTTTTAACTAGAATGCTTACCCCCCCCATATACCCTACCATTTTTACTTGGCTCTCTACAACTTTCAAAACTTTCAAAACCTTCAACATTCATACTTCCCCTTTGCCACGTTTCAACCAAACATATTATGTAACACCGGCAAACACACTCATTTATTAGACTTAACATTTTTTCACTCGAATATCCTTGGATGTTCCATAACGTTATCCCCAGTTGGGTCGAACTCGCTAAAGGTAAACGTTGCTCATGGCCCGCGTGACACTAAGCTGACATATCGGTGTCCTGAGTGCTTGGCCCCGGGAAATTTGTACGCTCCCCATCCAAAGAAAATCGTCTACGACCTTGCACATTTCTTGGCTCATCTGGGGGTTGCTCACGCGAGACTCCACCTGTCTTCGCAGCCACAAAAACGCTCGTGGCCGGCTGGCGATTCGCATCACTCGGGCTAAAAACGTGGTCACTATTTCTTTTCCCATAAGCTGCTCTGTCTCCAGACCTGTGGAACGATGCCGTTGACGGTGTATTATAGACCTGGTTCTCACTTGCATCGTAAAATGCCGATAACGAGGTATTGGATCCACTTCTGCTCCTTGTTTCTATGTCTGTTGCCCCTTCAGGCTGATCAGATCTCGTTGTATCTACTACTCGCGGAGGGATCACCTCCACTTGAGTTTGTGATCTTCTGTTTCCCCTTTCGTCCAATAACTTAACTTTGTCCGACTTCGCGTCGTAAACGTACACGTCGTGACCCACATGGAGTTTCACACCCCTCATGTGCGCTTCAAAACCCTCGTTACGGGCCCTTTCAAGAACAAGCTTCAGTTTTCCTCTTGCCGTGCGTTCGATCTCCGTATAATCAGGAGCCGCGCTCAACTTGAATCGCCTCAGGTAAGGATTTGCTCTTAAGATGAGGTCGCGGCAATATCTACTGTTCAGTTTGACTAACACTGGAGCAACACCAGTCGTGCTTCGAAGACGGAAAGTGTCTTTGATATCGCGGATAAACATTTCGAAATCCGGGATTATGGAGTTTAGAGCCTGGACAATATCATGTTGGAGGCTGGTTCCTCTCACATTTGGTGAAAAGTTATACAGCACTATATTGCAGCTTTTTGACTCGGCCTCTAACTGCTGAAGCTTGTGACGAGTAAATTCTAATTCTTTACTCAATTTTTCCGTCTTGGCTACCGCTGAATCAGTCTTCTTTTCCAAGAGTGAATTAAAAACGTTCATGCTCGTTCCCATGTTTGTAACATGAGTCCGGAGTTCGGACATCTGCGACGAAATTCCTTCCAACTGTGCGAAACGACCGTTTATGCCTTCTCGTAGTTCGCTTAACTCCTGGAGGACTCGGTCTAATTTGTCTGACATGTTCTAAAAAATACCGGAAGCCAACTTATCTTTAAAAGGGCAGGCCCACGTAAGCGTTGGCAATCACCTTGGCGGTGGCCCGGTGGAGCGTGGAACCTGCTTCTTGATTTTCCACCGTACTCTGACAGCCAAAAATTGGATCCACGTTAATGCTCGAATATTATCCAATTCCTTTCACCAAACCAGTTTTACTTCAGGAGCATGCGACCGCGCGGAATGAATGCTCGCTTCTGCTGACGGCGCTACGATCCTGTTTCGAATTCCGCGGCATCAGTGCACCTTTAACTTAAATTTCTTTCAGGAAGCGTGAACAAGAAGCTATTCAGCCACATTGTCGCAGATCCAGGTCGGTACGAAGGGTTGCATAACCTTCAGGAACTATGTATCTCCTTCAAGAATGGATTCTCCCTCCCTCTTCTATACGCCACTGGGTGTAACGTCACCCAGTTGAGTCTCTTACCCCCGGAAGTGATCTTAAATATGGCGGCGTTTTTGGACTGCAAAACTACGCTCATGTGGTCAGCGACTGGAAGGAGGTTCCGAGAGATTTTTCTGACAAATAAGCTTTGGCAATACTATTATAAACGGTAAGTCCTTCCTTCAACTTGAATTGGTATTATTACTATTCAGCGCTCCAAGTGGACAGTTTCTGTTAGTCCCGCATTGCCTCATAATCAACACTTGTGTAGACATAGTAAAAAGTCGGATCCATAGGGTAGTTGGGTCACTTTCACTTTCTGCTGCTGAGATATATGCAAAACCTCCATTACATGGGATGACAGGTTTCCCACTCACTAACCTGTGGATCTATTTTATCATGTCTGATCCAAGTGCTGACGGTGAGGAATAGGGGGATTAACATAAACTAGTCCGCTTGGAAGTGTTGAACCGGAATATGGTCAATTAGCGTTGGGTGCAACTTGCTGTCGGTCCGTTTCTCTCTTTCTTTTCATCCGATATCCTCTTTGAATTTTGGGACGCTCCTGCTGCTTACACGACTTTGATCATCGCGCCGTACAGTAGCTCCTCATCTCGTATCTTCAGACTGTTGGTAGCTACGGTTTGTTGGAGGGAGGGTGGACATTTAAGACAGTGGCAGGTTCTTCGATAACAGGGAGGTAAGGGTGGGCAGGGGGGTAAGGTGAGGTTGGGAGGGAAGAATGGGGGGAGGGGGGGGGGGGGGATGAGTATTGATGAGTGAGAGAGATTGGATTTTTTCTTTTTGGGATCCCAAAACGTAAGTGGCGGGATACCTATAACTCTCGAAGGGAATGAGATATTTTGATGAAACTTGGTGTGAGGATTCTTTGGATCAAGAGTAAGGTCAAGTTCGTAGATGGGCTATGTAGCCCTACATTTAGGGGTGGGGAAGGGGTTTTAAATTAAGGGGGAAATGTATTTTTAAACAGATAATGTGATAGTCGATTACGGGGTAAGAAGACATGTTGAACACGATGGTGAAAACCATTGTGTCATCGGAAAAGTAGTTCGCCCGGAATCCGGCTAAAACCGGAAAGTTTGTTAAAAGTAAAAGTTTTATTTGAAGTTGATTAGATGTTTGAATTAGGGGTAAGAAGATATGCTAAACACGATGGTGAAAACCGTTTTTTCGCCGGACAAGTAATTAGCCCGGAATCCGGCCAAAACCGGAAAGTCTGTTAAAAGTAAAAGTCTTATTTGAAGAGGATTAGATGTTCGATTTAAGGGTAGAAAGCCATCCTGAACACAGTGGTGAAAACCATTTTCTCGCCGAACAAGTAGTTCGCCCGGAATCCGGCCAAAACCGGAAAGTTTGTTAAAAGTAAAAGTTTTATTTGGAGTTGATTAGATGTTCGATTTTGGGGGTAAGAAGACATGCTGAACACTTATGTGAAAACAATTTTCTACCCAGACAAGTAGTTCATCGGAATCCGGCTAAAACCGAAAATTGTTAAAAGTTAGAGTTTTATTTGTAGTTGATTAGATATTCGATTTAGGGGTAAAGAGATACTGAATCCGTGTATGACAATCATTTTTTACCCGGACATATAGTTCGACGGGAATCCGGCTGGAGTCGGAAAATTTGTTATAAAGTTGAATTTTTATATGAAGTTGATTAGATGTTCAATATTGGGGAAAGAAGATACGGTGAGTTCGTGTTTGAGCTTTCTTTTTTCGCCGGAAAAGTAGTTCCAGAATTCGGCCGAAACCGCGAAATTGGCAGAAGTGGCAGGAAGTTTTCGTCAAAACAGAGGTGACTTATAGGGCTAAACACACATGCTGATTCAATACCTGAACTGATTCAATCAGATGATTAATCTGATTTTGAATTTTAATAGTAAAAATGTTCAAGGAGTCTGGCGAAGACTGGATCTGGCGAAGACAGGACCCAATTGTCGGATCAAATATTTAATTTTTGGGATCCCATCGAAACCTTTGGTCTTATTTTCTTCATATAGGTAAGTAGTTATGTGGACTTTCGCGCGAATGCAAACCCTCATAGGTCTTTCCTCCAGCGCGAAAGTGTTGTTATTTATTTATTTGTGAATGTTGAAAATAAAAACTTGAACTTGAACGGTCGACTAGGTACAAATTCTGGGCGGGGAATAAACCTTAAAGGAGCTGTATTAGGATGAAAGGTGCTGAGAGGTTTTACTACATAAAATCAAACACCAAGAGCGTGTTCCACCCAACTTATCGTAGTTGCTACGCATGACGGTCACGAATTTTGGCTTCTTGGCGTCAAGGCTGGAACGCTTTTTCTATTTTCGGTAAAATAATCGTGCCACGTGTTGGCCACGGACTAATCCGGCCTGTCACTTTACAGAGATTCGTAGTTACCATGCATACTAAGCTCCCGAGCATGGTAAGCAAATAGTAACTGTCAGTCACTATTTGGAGAAGGTTGGAACGGTCAGCGTAGGCTTGGAACGAAAATACTAACCAATAACTGCTATTGTTAGAAGGATGGAACACGCTCAAGTCTTGAAACGAGCAACAAACTTGTAGTGTTAAGTATCAAACCAGATACCAACTCCTGGGGCAATCCATGTACTTTTAACCTTAAAGGATCAAACCAGATACCAACTCCTGGGGCAATCCATGTACTTTTGACCTTAAAGGACCCCTCGCTGGTGCTTCACTGTGTTTCTGCTAAGATGTTCTGGGATAATTAACTGTAGACATTCCTTCAGCCCAAGATGACTGCGAATCATATTACACCGTCAAATATTCAATTCAATTCAATATAATCTAAAAAACAGATAACGGACAAGCCGATGGGTTATTTTTACGTCTAAACATAACATCATAACAACAATCTACAAATATATACAATTTTGCGACATTTATACCGACGTCTTATGATAAATATGGTCAATAACATGCTAGACTGCGATTAATAAAATACAAATAACCTAAAAATTAACATTCAAAAGCGCTCCGAGTTATATAAACGAACAAACGAGGGGACGAAACTCTGAGCATACCTTGTTCGCAAAGCTACCACCGGCTCTAAACGAGGCACAGGGTCGGAAGCTTGACGAGGAAGAAGAATTCGGGAGGGGAGAAAATCAGGGGGGAGTATATCACGGTGAAATGGGTTTTGGACTGTAGATGTACCGAACTTCATACAAAGTTGAAGTCGGCGGCATGAAAGGGTATCTAACTTAAATTGCTTTAAGAGCTGAATGTATGGGACTTTTGGAGCTTTAGATGTAACGAGCAACGCTCTAAACTGTATCCTCTCAAGCAAATCCGACTGTTCCTGGGTGAGACCAAAATGCCGAACCGGACATCCATATTCTAGGTTAGAACGGGTAAAAGAAATGTAAACGCGTAGTAAATGGGGAGATGGAACACCGTAACGGGACAAAAGTTTAAAGTAGCTTATAGCCGCGTTAGCTTTTTAAGCATACTCTCAACCTGCCTTTGCCACCTCAGATCCGAGGTTATGTATACTCCCATCAGCTTCAGTTAATTTCAGTTATTATAGATGAATACTTTAAAACTTACCCACGCCTTATAAAAATTAAACAAGAATACGGCTGTTTTAGCCTCTTCCCATGTCCCTAATCTTGGATGGCTTTGCAAAATTTGCATAACTGGTTTTCGTACCAATAAGCTTCTCGGAAACAGTAATGGGTAACCTGAAACGTCACGTAAAGAGAACAAACATGGCAAGCGTGAATGTCGGTGTAATGCTAATAGACGAGATGGATACACTTATGAAATGTTTAATGTCGGGAATGAGAACGGATGGAAATACTACTGAAGTAGGATAAATTACTATCATAAGTACGACGTGTCCTTAAAGGACACCTGAATGAAGAGTACCAAGTATCATCCCTATCTGTATGACTTCCGTTAACATTGCCCGCAGAAAACCTAATCCAAATACGAAATAGTGTTTCCAAGCTATGATTTTTGCTCCATTTTGCATCTGTCCTTATTTCAGTACCAAACAATTTTAGAAATGAATAAATGTCTCCAAGCAACCCTTCTTAACCAGTTAAGCCCAAACATATATCTAGAAGAAATACCAATACGATCCGGCCAGCGCTGTACAAGATTTGAATGAATTGCGCTTTTTGTCTTGGAGTCTGCATGTACAAACCTCCAGAAACGAATATCCCTATTTTGAAAACATGACGCTCAGGAGAAGAATGCTGTCCGTGGCCATGTCTGTAAATGCATTCTCCATGGTGTGTTCAAGTATGGTTTCATTGTTCAGGTTTCCTTTAAGTATAGATTATGTTATTTCTGAAATGCAAAGCTTGCTTTATGGTTTCCAGGGCCAGGTGTAAAACTATACACGGGTCTATTGCTTTGCTGAAATATGAAATCGGTAGATAACCAAGTTAGCCAACACCCCTAACCAGTAGGCTACTGAGGTCATTTATGCAACCAGTAAACAAAATAGAAAAAATGAGATTTTCTGCTTTTGGGATCCCAAAACGTAAGTGGAGGGATACCTATGACATCGCAAAAGTTGTCCGTCTGTCCGTCCGTCCGTCCGTCTGTAAGCACGATAACTCTCGAAGGGAATGAGATATTTTGATGAAACTTGGTGAGAAGGTTCGTTGGGTCGTCGGACCAGTCAAGTTCGTAGATGGGCTTTGTAGCTCTACATTTAGGGGTGGGGGAGGGGATTGAAATTAAGGGACAAACAAAATATTTTGAAACAGCTAATGTGATAGTCGATTATGGGGTAAGAAGACATGCTGAAGACGATGGTGAAAACCATTTTGTCATCGGACAAGTAGTTCGCCCGGAATCCGGCCAAAACCGGAAAGTTTGTTGAAAGTAAAAGTTTTATTTGAAGTTGATTAGATGTTCGATTTAGGGGTAGGAAGACATGCTGAAGACGATGGTGAAAATTATTTTCTCGACGGACAAGTATTTCGCCCGGAATCCGGCCCAAACCGGAAAGTTTGTTGAAAGTAAAAGTTTTATTTGAAATTGATTAGATGTTCGATTTAGGGGTAGGAAGACATGCTGAAGACGATGGTGAAAATTATTTTCTCGACGGACAAGTATTTCGCCCGGAATCCGGCCCAAACCGGAAAGTTTGTTGAAAGTAAAAGTTTTATTTGAAATTGATTAGATGTTCGATTTAGGGGTAGGAAGACATGCTGAAGACGATGGTGAAAACTATTTTCTCGATGGACAAGTATTTCGCCCGGAATCCGGCCCAAACCGGAAAGTTTGTTGAAAGTAAAAGTTTTATTTGAAGTTGATTAAATGTTCGATTTAGAGGTAGAAAGACATGCTGAAGACGATGGTGAAAACTATTTTCTCGACGGACAAGTATTTCGACCGGAATCCGGCCCAAACCGGAAAGTTTGTCAAAATTAAAAGTTTAATTTGGAGTTGATTGGATGTTCGATTTAGGGCAAGAAGACATGCTGAACACTTATGTGAAAACAAGTTTCTACCCGGACATGTAGTTCGTCCGGAATCCGGCCAAAACCGGAAAACTGTTGGAAGTCAAAGTTTTATTTCTAGTTGATTAGATAAGCGATTTAGGGGTAAGAAGAGATGCTGAGTCCCTGTGTGACAATCGTATTTTACCCGGACATATAGTTCGACCGGAATCCGGCTGGAATCGGAAAATTTGTTATAAGCTAAATTTCTATTTGAAGTTGATTAGATGTTCATTACTGGGGAAAGAAGATGATTTCGTCTTTGAGCTTTCTTTTTTCACCGGACAAGTAGTTCTGGAGTTCGGCCGGAACCGGGAAATTGGCAGAAGTGGCAGGAAGTTTTCGTCAAAACAGATATGACTTATAGGGGTAAACACACATGCTGAATCCAAATCTGAACTTGGTTTTCTCAGGTGATTAGCTATTTGGCCTTAATCTGTTTCTGAATTTTAATTGTAAAAATGTTCAAGGAGTCTGGCGAAGACTGGATCTGGCTAAGACAAGACCCAGTTGTCTGGATCAGATATTGAATTTTTGGGATCCCATCGAAACCTTTGGTCTTGTTTTTTTGGATCCCAAAACGTAAGTGGAGGGATACCTATGACATCGCAAAAGTTGTCCGTCTGTCCGTCCGTCTGTAAGCACGATAACTCTCGAAGGGAATGAGATATTTTGATGAAACTTGGTGTGAGGGTTCGTTGGGTCGTCGGACCAGTCAAGTTCGTAGATGGGCTTTGTAGCTCTACATTTAGGGGTGGGGGAGGGGATTCAAATTAAGGGATAAACAAAATATTTTGAAAAAGCTAATGTGATAGTCGATTATGGGGTAAGAAGACATGCTGAACACGATGGTGAAAACCATTTTGTCATCGGACAAGTAGTTCGCCCGGAATCCGGCCAAAACCGGAAAGTTTGTTGAAAGTAAAAGTTTTATTTGAAGTTGATTAGATGTTCGATTTAAGGGTAGGAAGACATGCTGAAGACGATGGTGAAAATTATTTTCTCGACGGACAAGTATTTCGCCCGGAATCCGGCCCAAACCGGAAAGTTTGTTGAAAGTAAAAGTTTTATTTGAAATTGATTAGATGTTCGATTTAGAGGTAGGAAGACATGCTGAAGACGATGGTGAAAACTATTTTCTCCATGGACAAGTATTTCGCCCGGAATCCGGCCCAAACCGGAAAGTTTGTTGAAAGTAAAAGTTTTATTTGAAGTTGATAAAATGTTCGATTTAGAGGTAGGGAGACATGCTGAAGACGATGGTGAAAACTATTTTCTCGACGGACAAGATTTCGACCGGAATCCGGCCCAAACCGGAAAGTTTGTCAAAATCAAAAGTTTTATTTGGAGTTGATTAGATGTTCGATTTAGGGCAAGAAGACATGCTGAACACTTATGTGAAAACAAGTTTCTACCCGGACATGTAGTTCGTCCGGAATCCGGCCAAAACCGGAAAACTGTTGGAAGTCAAAGTTTTATTTCTAGTTGATTAGATAAGCGATTTAGGGGTAAGAAGAGATGCTGAGTCCCTGTGTGACAATCGTATTTTACCCGGACATATAGTTCGACCGGAATCCGGCTGGAATCGGAAAATTTGTTATAAGCTAAATTTCTATTTGAAGTTGATTAGATGTTCATTACTGGGGAAAGAAGATACCCTGATTTCGTCTTTGAGCTTTCTTTTTTCGCCCGACAAGTAGTTCTGGAGTTCGGCCGGAACCGGGAAATTGGCAGAAGTGGCAGGAAGTTTTCGTCAAACCAGATATGACTTATAGGGGTAAACACACATGCTGAATCCAAACCTGAACTTGGTTTTCTCAGGTGATTAGCTATTTGGCCTTAATCTGTTTCTGAATTTTAATTGTAAAAATGTTCAAGGAGTCTGGCGAAGACTGGATCTGGCTAAGACAAGACCCAGTTGTCTGGATCAGATATTGAATTTTTGGGATCCCATCGAAACCTTTGGTCTTGTTTATCTTGATCAGCGAGTTACCCCTCTAAGATGATTTGCGAGGGATAAGTACAATTTCGGATATTTCAGTTGCAATTCCGGCAAACCGCCCTCAGCGAAAAACAGAACTAAATCATAAACTCCACTACAATAGCAACAGGAAAACGATGCGAAAAAAAACCCCAAAATCTCGTTTTTTGGGATCCCAAAACGTAAGTGGAGGGATACCTATGACATCGCAAAAGTTGTCCGTCCGTCTGTCCGTTTGTCCGTCTGTGCGCATTATAACTCTCGAAGGGAATGAGATATTTTGATGAAACTTGGTGTGAGGCTTCTTTGGGTCAAGAGTAAGGTCGAGTTCGTGGATGGGCTCTGTAGGACTACATTTAGGGGTGGGGGTTTAAATTAAGGGGCAAATGAAATATTTTTAAATAGATAATGTGATAATCGATTATGGGGTAAGAAGACACGCTGAACACGATGGTGAAAACCATTCTTTCGCCGGACAAGTAGTTAGCCCGGAATCCGGGCAAAACTGGAAAGTCTGTTAAAAGTAAAAGTTTTATTTGGAGTTGATTAGAGGTTCGATTTAGGGGTAAGAAAACATGCTGAACACTTAGGCTGAACCGGAAAATTGTTAAATGTTAAAGTTTTATTTGGAGTTGATTTAGGAGATAAGATTAGATTTAGGAGTAAGAAAAGATGCTGAATCCGTGCATAACAATCATTTTTTACCCGGACATATAGTTCGACCGGAATCCGACTGGAGCCGGAAAATTTGTTATAAGTTAAAGTTTTATTTGAAGTTGATTAGATATGTTCAGTATTTGGGAAAGTAGATACGCTGAGTTCGTTTTTGAGCTTTCTTTTTTCGCCGGACAAGTAGTTCCGGAATTCGGCCGGAACTAGGAAATTGGCAGAAGTGGCAGGGAGTTTTCGTCAAAACAGATATGACTTATAGGGATAAACACACATGCTGAATCCATATCTGAACTTGGTTTTCTTAGATGATTAGCTATTTGGCCTTATTCTGTTTCTGAATTTTAATAGTAAAAATGTTCAAAAAGTCTGTCGAAGACTGGATTTGGCGAACACAAGACCCAATTGTCTGAATCAAATGTTGAATTTTTGGGATCCCATCGAAAACCTTTGGTCTTGTTCTATTTTGTTTGCAATGAATGGTCAGCTCGGCTTCAAACCTTATACGCAACCAGTAAATCAACATGCTAGCAAGATTGAATCTGAATCGATCAACAACTACTTGAATACCAGCGATCTTGTTCATGATCACGGAAAGGCAGTAGTTACTTAGAATTAGTCTCTGCCAGCCTTAGCCTCCTAGCCACACAGGACCCCTGTGCATGCCTACTCGAGCTCCAACCACTTTGTGACCAGCATGGCTCCTCCTCCAAGGCGGGCCAACCTGTCTCTTGTCACGACTGGACTCCTCCCCTGACTCCTCCTCAAGCTGTGAAAAGTACTAAGTCAGGATTTTTAATTAACCTGAGAGCCGGTTTACTAGATTTTAATTTGTACCCGCAATCAGAAAAACAATATTGGGGTCGGTTGACTGGTTTTGTTGGACAGTGGTTTGGTACCGTAGTAACAATTCACTTAGAGCTAGATCAAATAATCTGATAGAATCTCGGTCTCCCTATCTGTGTAATACGACCATGTGGGTTCATATATTCTGATACCCTACCCGATACAAACGAGCGGAGGAGGAGGTACGCAGAACCTCACAATTCATTACATCTTCCAAAGTTACATCGCAGGAAAACCCCGCAGAAGAACGCGAACGCCATGTCAGTCGTCTTTTAAGCTGATTGGTTGTCTACCATTGTGGCGTCAAGTCTAACTGGCTGCAGACCGGGTTCTACACCCCTTCAGGCATCCTACGATTTAAATTAATAATAATAACATATTCGCAAATTGGATGGCAGGCCGTTAAGCCTCTACAAAATTCTTAATTCACATTTCTTTTAAATTTGCACAAGGAGAAAATGTCACTTGAATAATATTCATCAACTTCAGTCTTGAATGTCAGTAGGTTTGAGGAGCAGATTACTCTCTCTGGTAAGTTGTTCCAGTGCTGGGCCACTCGGTTGCCGAAAGTCCAGCGGCCCGTGTCCTTAAAAATGCGTTCCGTCCTCACTTTGTGCTGGTGTCCTCGAAGATGATTACTATTAAATTGCACGATTCTCTCGGCTGGTACGTTGCCGTATGCTCCATTGCAGAGCTTGTACATTCATATGGTAGAGGGAAGTAGACGGGTATCAGCTTAAACCTCACGGGAAGTACCTCTAGCTCCGCTCAGTTTTGTCGGGGTATGCTAGTCGCTGCATGGGACCAAAGACGGAGGTTCTGTCCGATTATTTGTTTTTGGTAAGAGGCGTGAAAGCCTTCATGAGCATTGTATTGTTTATTTATTATACTGCATGTCAAGCCTAATTAATTAAATTAGGCTTGATTGGAAATCGTTCATTTGGAAAACTACCCCGCATTTGCGAAACGTGATGAATCAAAATTTTAATCAACTAAGGGACAGGCTAGTTACGCTAGTTGACATGAACACTCATTAGCAGAGTCTCTGCCATGCTATCAAACAAATACGATACGATTGAGAACAAGTGGAGACGACAAGGAGTCTTAGCCTGTCGTAACGAGTCATAAACCGCTTCTAGATGGTCGCTACGACTAGCTTACGATTGTCAGTGGAGCTCCTGCTCAGAAAAAGAAAAACAGAAACAGGCGGAAAACAGGTACAAAAAAAGCAAAAACAGGTGAAAACAGGCATCCAAAAAAATGATGAATCAAAATTCTAATCAACTAAGGGACAGGCTAGTTCCGATTCCAGTTTGTTGCCCCCACCAGCGTCGACGACCCTTACCGACTACGTCGAACCGTTAAGATCAGCTAAGAAACAAAATAAAACTCGCTTGCTCTTTCGCTACACTCTTATAAGTTTGAAAACAGATAACAGATGTGTGCGCATCTTTGTGTTAAACGTTATGATAATTTAACTGTTATGAACATTTCAAGTGTTATGTTTTTAGAGAAGACCTGTGTTTCGACCGTTTTATGTGTTATGTGTCCCGAAAAGATAACATGGAAAAGGGTCATAACTTGTATATCCTCATAAAGTTTAACGCAAAGATGCGCAGACATATCTTATCTGTTATCAAACTTCTGACCTTGTAACTTACTTTTTCTTTTCAGGGATTATCCGAAGACCTACCCAAACCGCTGTACGATCAAAGACCCGGATTGGTTTCGGCTCTACAGAGAAGAGACCCTTGCCGTCAGAGCTCTCCGGAAAGCAAGAGCGACGGCCCTAGTCCCATTTTTCCCGTCGCTACCCGCTCCCGTCTACCCGCCGGTTCCGTACCCCGAACCGAACTTTCCGGGACCATTTGGGCCACCTATTATGCCTGGTCCTTTCTTCGACAGACCGAACCCTGAATTCGTCGGGATTGGAGGAAATTATGAGCAAGGTAAGTTCGACCCTACGCGACCTTCTTTTCTGACGACCCCGTCTGGCGTTTTTCGTGAGGACAATGCATGAATGGTGCCCTTTTTTTTATCTTTAGGAGGACGACCAAAGGTTTCGATGCGATTCCAAATGGGAATATTTATTGTACCTCTTCATCCAGACAATCGCGCCTTGTAGGTTTCCGGTCTTATGTATCTCTAATTAAACCGCTTTGAAATGTCGAAAAATGATAGTGGTGTACCGTGTATACCAATATCGAAAACACCTTTTCTTACTCAGATTTCATTAACATCCGATAACCCATTCGAAAGTTATGCATGCCACTAAATTCCGGATTCAGGCTCCCCAACTCTGTGAAAAATGTTTTAGGCTTACCCTTTAGAGGCCAATGGCCGATTCTTAGCATTATGTTAATATTATTATTACGATTATCAGACGTTTACGGGGTTTGACGAAGACCAAACGTCTGAAAGACCCGATTGTCTGTATTAGAAAGGTCAATAAAAATTCCCCTTTGGGACCCTATCGAAGCCCTATGGTATTGTTCTTTTGGACTGATCTTGCAGGTCTTCCTTCCCGCCTCGCCTAAGGGGAAGTTTTCTCGTGGATGGCTCTGGTCCCATCGAGCTCGACAGACATTTTCGCGTGGATGCCGTCGATCTTTTTGTCATTTTCGCGTGTACGGATGAACAGGATAGGTGAACGGGCCATTCAGCTTGATGGACGCCTCCCATTCAACACCGCTGCAAGGGCAGCGTTCAGCTGAACGAGAATAGTGTGTGGACCTTCCCACTCATATGCTCCCATCCAGCTGAATGGGCATTTTCTCGTGGGTGGTACCCATCTCCCTCAGCCGTTCAACGCCCTATTGATTTTCTCATTTTTGCGTGGACCGGATCACCCGTTCAGCTCTACAGCCATCCACGCGAAAACGTCCCCGAAGATCACGAGGAGGCTGATTTTTTGTACATTGAACAACAAGGACTCCAAGAGCGTGTTCCACCCTTCTAACAATAGTAACTATTTTCGTTCCAACTTCGTAAAAAGTTACTACGCTGACCGTTCCAACCTTCTCGAAATAGTAACGATTTGCTTACCATGCTCGGGGGCGTAGTAACCGTGGTAACTATGCATCTGTATAACGTGATTGGTTAGATTCGCCCGTGGCATGATATTCTGCTGGAAAATAGAAAAATCGTTCCAGCCTTGACGGCAAAAAGTCAGAATTCGTGACGTCATGCGTAATAACTACGGTAAGTAAGCTGGAACACGCTCAAAATGTCATCACACTTTTTGGGGTGAATTTCAAGGAGTTTTCGAATCGACAAAGCAGAGCCCATCTGTGTCACGTGATTGGTTGGATTCGCACATGGCATGATATCCTGCTGGACAATAGAAAAATTGTTCCAGCCTTGACGGCCAAAAGTCATAATTCGTGACGTCGTGCGTAGTCACTACGGAACACGCTCTAAGTAGCTCGTCTTTCTCTTGCAGGTGCGGCTGGTCCCGTTCGGTTTCAGTCTCGACGACGCAACGACTTCGGTTCCCTCGGTCGGCCCTCAGCTGGGGGGTTTGGGGGAGGTTTTGGAGGATTCTAAGCGTCTCCCCTCTTCACAGCTCATAGATCTGGCGAGTTAAAAGATGAGAGTCCGAAGTGGTGCTTTATTTGTGATCAGTTGTTTTCGGTCGTTTTTTTTTTGGAAGGTAAGTTGCATGTGTTTGACGTTTCGATACTCTATTTTTTGCAGTCGCCAAGTTATGGTGCTCTTAGGGACGCAGGTAAATCGAAACTTTGTTGATCATTAAGCTTTCTTGAATATGTTTTATTTTGTACGATAATTAAAGTTTAACCGAAAATCCGACTTATTGTTATATCCTGAATTCGAATACACTGAATTATTTTGACTCTTCTAAGGGACATTTAATTTTTCATCTCGGGTTCTATCAGTGACGTTCAGAGTATGTGCTGCTTGCACAAGCCAAATTCACTGAATGTCAGCAAAAGCGTTCATTTCATTAGCCAGCAGAGGGAAGTCTGAGTCTGAGTACCGAAAGTAAAATATCTTGGGCATAGAGGTACAACAACTAGAGGTACGACAGGTCCGAAAGAATAAGTCCATATTCGATTATTCAGAATCAACGAAGTAAATACGAAGTAAAGTATTTTCATCGGGCCGTCAAGCCTATTTAAGTGCATAGGTGATGAATAACTAGACTGTCGTATCTCAGCGCTTTCGGTTGAACTTTAAATACAATAGCCCAGCGGAGCTTTGAAATGTCACGATTGCTAACGCTTCTTTGAACCGAAAAAAAAAAGGTTGAGACACGGAAAAGGTATGAAACAAACGGGCGTAATAAATAATGATACTAGTTTATGATAAAAGTAGAAAAGATAAGTTACATTTTTATCTTTCGGTAGGAGTATGATTGTAAATTTTAAAATATTGATGAGGCGTCGTGCATGTTATGATGTGAGAGTTTTTTTTCCGTTTAGGATTTTACCGTAAATGAGTAGATGAGGAGTCGCAGCCCCTACTATAACTATTTAATGTTCTAATAGTTCAAATAGTCCAGTGTTCTTACTATGAAAGATAGCTACGTGACAAAAAGTGGAACGTTACATTATTATCCTGACATCATGCAGCGCACACGGTCAATTGAGTATCGGTTTTTGGCCCAAAAACGCCACCATACTGTATATGACCAAGTCCAAAACACGCCGGTGAACCTCGCGAAGAACGAGAAACGTCGCCCGAACGATGACTTATATCCTATGTCAACCAATAAACGGCGTTCGTTGGGGACAGCTGTGGTGCTTCCCCGGTGGGTACAGGGCGATCTTCATTCGGCTTGCAGAGTTAGTCATCAAGAGTATACGAAGTTGGGTAGAAAGTAACCGCTATAATTAGCATACGTGAGCGGTACCTCGAATCATGCAGTGTACCTTAAAGTTGGCTGCACAACTCGTACAGTAAAATTTCCATACAGATCCAATAGTCACGGAGAAAAATCTTACTAGTTTCGATAGTTCACAATCCTAATACTCTATATGACAACCCGATGAAAAATTTGTAGCCTGCGTAGTAGTATGGTAGTAGTACGAAAAATTTGCATGTAATACTATGTAATAGTTGCGTTTTTGTTCGGCTTTTGCCTTTCCCTTTTCAGCTTTGGCTTTTTATCGTTTTCAGGCCTTTTTTAACATTCTCGCGTTTTCGCAAGTTGCCGTTACTAAGGACTTTTCGCTTTTCTCGGATGAAAACGCTATCTTGACAAATGGCATTTTATTTGTATTTTACTTGCAGTTAAAATTTTTCATCTTTAAAATTCAGACAGTCCGAAATACTGATTTTCACTTTGAATCAAATTCCTCTTGTATTAGATTTTGGGATAAACTGGCTAAAGTGGCGAGGCAAAAAGTGAAAAGGAGAGCGTAACTTGGTCACCTACCAAGTTTGCCTTTTTGCAAAAAGCCGAGGGAAAAGGCGAAAGTCAGCGTTTGCCTTTTTGACAAAAACGGAAAATTGTCAAACAGTGCTTAGGACCATTTTACGAAAACGCAAAAAAAGTAAAAAGCCGTTGAAAAGGCGAGTGAAAAGTCGAACAAAAACGCAACTAATATCAAAGAATACTATCACCTAATGTGCCTCAGACAGGTCCAATCTTAAGTAGTAGTATCTAGTAGCATCCTGTCTTTCCATAGTAGCATGTAGTAGTATGCAGTAACACGGTAGCCTTGAAGTAGAAGCATGTAGTAGCATCAGTTAGTACTGCATGCTACTTTTCGTACTACTTCATAGTACTATTTTGAGATAAGTTTTTCATCGGGAAGTCTAAAACCCGCAAGTGATCCTCAGGAAGGACGAGAAAATGTCTCCATAATGACTCAGACTAAACAACACACATACTGTGTCGACGAATCACGGCGATCGTTGGGACAGCTGTGGTGCCCCTTCCGGCTCTTCCGCTAGACACACGGCGATTTTGCATCGGCAAGGCGAGTTAGTCATCAAGAGTATCTGTACAAAATATCTGCCGTTTCTTCTATTCGAACCTGCTTTTAAAAGAGTGTTACTGATTGTTAACTTTGCGTAACTGTTGTGTGTTATTCCATTCAGAGCGTGTTCCATCCTACTTACCGTAGTTACTACGCATGACGTCACGAATTCTGGCTTTTTGCCGTCAAGGCTGGAACGATTTTTCTATTTTCTAGCAGAATATCCCGCCACATCCGACCAATCAGGTTACAGAGATCTGTAGTTACTACGCTCCCGAGCGTGGTAAGCAAATAGTTACTATTAGTTACTATTTCGAGAAGGTTGGAACGGTCAGCATAGTAACTTTTGGTGAGGTTGGAAAGGAAATAGTAACTAATAGTTACTATTTGTGGAAGGTGGAACACGCTCTCGGTAAATCACTGTGAGAAATTCGTGCTCAGGCGAAACTGAGGCGACTCTGAATGTAAATGATTTTAGTTAGAAAAATTGAAGAAGACTTTGACCTGCCAACACTTTTAATTTTGTCCGTATTAGTTCCTTTTGTTTTTGGGGATCCCAAAACGTAAGTGGAGGGATACCTATGACATCGCAAAAGTTGTCCGTCTGTTCGCGCTATAACTCTCGAAGGGAATGAGATATTTTGATGAAACTTGGTGTGAGGACTCTTTGGCTCAAGAGTAAGGTCGAGTTCGTAGATGGGCTCTGTAGCCCTTCATTTAGGGGTGGGGGAGGGGGTTTAAATTGAGGGGCAAGTGAAATATTTTTAAACAGATGATAGTCGATTATGGGGTAAGAAGCTGGACACGATGGTGAAAGTAGTTAGCCAGGAATCCGGCCAAAACCAGAAAGTCTTTTAAAAGTAAAAGTTATATTTGAAGTTAGATAGATAGATAGATAGATAGAAAGATAGAAAGTTTATTGTAAAAATCGACTATCGTGGTTATAAACCAAATTTGCGATTATTGTCAAACAAACAGACAAAATTGCAATATATGTATCTAATGTCAGTATGCTTAAAAAATTGATTAGATGTTTGATTTGTGGGTAGAAAAACATGCTGAACACGATGGTGAAAACCATTTTCTGGCAGGGCAAGAAGTTCGCCCGGAATTCGGCCAAAACCGGAAAGTTTGTTAAAAGTAAAAGTTTTATCTGAAGTTGATTAGATGTTCGGTTTAGGGGTAAGAAGACATGCTGAATACTTATTTGAAAAGTATTTTCTACCCGGACAACTTGTTCGCCCGGAATCTGGCTGAAACCGGAAAATTTGTTAAAATCAAAAGTTTTACTTGAAGTTGATTAGATGACAGATTTAGGGGTAAGAAGATACGCTGAATCTCTATATGACAACCTTTTTTTTACCGGGACATATAGTTCGTTCGGAATCCGGTTGAAACCGGATTTTTTTTATAAGAAGTTTTACTTGAAGTTGATTAGATGTTCTTTATACGGATAAGGAGATCCGCTGAATTCGCTTCTGAACTTTTTTTCTTTCTGGACAAGTATGGTAGTTTGTTCGCAATTGTCTGGATGAAGTATTAGATTTTTGGGATCCCATCGAAACCTTTGGTCTTGTTTAGTAGAGCTATCTTTCGGCCCTTATTGGCAAAGATCCTGTTCAGGATCCAGCCGATCAAGCTGGAAAAGAAACTTGTTGAAGAGGACCCTTCCCGAGGTATAGCTCTAATAAAATGCAGCTGACGGATCCGTTTTGTACTGTCAAATATGATTCGCAGTAAGCTTGGTTGAAATATTTTTTCATCACACGCAGACGTTCAGTTAAGTCATGATGATGATCACTAGGACTAATAGAGACTATACCGCATGGTGGCTGTGTAGTAGCCTATGGATGAATTAGACGCTTTGAAAAGCAAACGTTAGATATAGAAACTCTTCATGAGAAGTCCAGGTAGCTATTAGCTGAAAAATCCCCCCTCCTCTGCAGGGAGATCGTCTACCGCGTTATTCTGCGCGACCATGTTCCCTTTTACTTGTTTGAGAGATGCATCATAAGGTCGCTGACATACCGGACCTACTGGATCATTGACCTACTTCGATAGGCCATGTCGATAAACGTCTAAGCATTCTGAAAAGTTACGTCATTTGTTGTCGTGAGTGAGTAGCGGTATGATTGTGTTGCCAGGGCAGGATAGGTGATGATAAAACAATCAATAGCCTTTGGAAGACCTTTCCAGTTCTGTCAACCGGACTTGAAATAATCGCAAAAAGTTGCTGCATAGCAACAACATCGCTACCGGCTGTACCCAGGATGAAGTAAGGCACCGCATGCGCATTTTTTTAATCCGCCTTTTTTTTCTGGCAACATTTAACTACTTCTCAAGCAAATTGTAGCTATAACATGGTTCAAGCCCCCCAAAATTCCAAGCCTCGAACACCAACTAAATGACGCACCTTTCGTCTAACTAATGAAGAGTACGAAATGCGCCGCAGGCGAGATTTTGTGGAAACACTAATGATTAAAGTGCCTTTCTGCGATCCCCAAGATCACCTATTAAAACAAATGTCTGTCTGGCGAAACGAAAGGGGCGTATCCAGGGTAAAGTAAATACAAAGTACATTCGTTCGGAATTACAGCAAAAAAGTAGGCTAGTTTTCACGTCAAGAGACGTGATTATTCCTGAAGTACTTCAATTCTAAGAAGTAAACGAATTAACAGCAACCATCTGAAGCCACCTAGCAGAGCATTAGGTAAACTTTGATGGTGATGATGATATTATTTGCCTTAAAAGCCCAAAGGCCATAACAAACACACATAAATAACAATATGTAAACACAAAAATAAACGGTCACACTCACACTACTCTACTACACTAAGCCCCACTCAAACACTTTTCCCAGTGAAGACTGGCCACTCTGAGGAACCTGGCCAGGTTTCTTATACTAAGAAAATCCCTACTCCGCATAATATTTAATAACCACTTCCTCCCTTTGAATCCCTCCCTTAAAAATTTCCTCCCTCAGATCCTCAATTTCATCAAATCCACAAATAAAATGAATTAGATCCTCATCTCCCTCACCGCAAATTGGACCAGATTTCTCCCTAACACTTCCCAAATACTTTCGTCTTTCACCAAGTGGCAAGCTATCTGCCTTTATATTCAAATTAGTTTCATTTCCTCTTTATTTAAACCGCTCTAAAATAAATTTCTTCACCCAGAATCTCTTTAGCCTCTGCATGCAAACTCAAGGATCCACTATCTCTTATCCTAGCTAACCAGACCTGCCTGGTCAATTAACCTACTACTAACTTCTTTTGACACAAATCCTAACTCGCCCCCGGACCCTCCCCTCTATTCCACATATAACCAAGCCCGCAACTATCTAATATTGAACGAATCTGGAAAGCCCAGGAATCGTGTGTTTCATCCTTCGACGACTCAAGATACGCATCTTTCAGTAGTGTTTCGCCCGGCAACATTAATATTTTTTCCAATACTTAATCATTTTTACTAATCTAATACTCTTCGGACATTTTTACTAATCTAACACTCTTCGGCGACCTTAGGCCTAAATCCCCCCTAACCACCAATCCATTAATTTTATTACTTAGACCTAGCGCCCTTTTAAAATAACTTAAAGTACCTGTCTCACCTATAATACTAACGCAACCTATTTCCGTAATCACTCCATCCGTTTCTAAACCCGGATGCCCGAATTATGTGCGGTACATTCTAACCCCTCTAAAGTTGCGTTTTATTGGATTCACTTTTGTTTCGTCAAAGTTTGTAGTTTGGCTCTTGTTTTGTCTTACGTGCGTTTTCTTGAGTTCTTGTTCCCGAAAAGTCAAATTACACCAAACTACGTCGGCGAGGTAGTTTGTAGTTTGAGCTCCGTAGTTTCAGTTTCGAAACTAGAGCATATGGAATGGACAAATAAAACGGCTTTTAAGCGAAACTACGCCGAAACTACATCCAAAAAAACGCAACTTAACAAAGCCTCGCTGGTTTTCTCACTTGCCGTGTTTTGCTACCTCCGATGCGTATCACGCTGTCGACGGTTGTCTGCGAGATGTTTTTCCGCCACAAAAATCGGTTATGTAAATTTATCCCTGTTCACACTAAAAGTCAATGGGTCTCGAAAAAGGTTTAAAACAGCCAAAAGGGTGGGTAATTTCTTGAAAGCAGAGCCTATTTTTAATGCATGCAACTATTTTAAAATACTAGAAGTTGAACAGTAATTAGTGCGTGGGGTCCTTTAACCGTAACTGTTCTAACTTTTCCCCCTGACAAAAAACCATATTTCGGCCGCATAATGGACTGCCGGCATCACTTTCATATTAAAAATATCCTTAAATACCTTTAAATTATAACTCCTTCTTATATCACATCTAAGTATCATGTTGACACACCTTTTACCTCTAGCAATACTAAATTCTACATGCTTCCCCATTTTCCCCTTTGCGCTGAACTTGCATCCAAGATACTACCATTCCTCCTTCACCTTCAAGGTTCTCTCACCATAAGTAAATACCACACTGTCTATAATTTTCCCTCTTTCCTGAATACCACCAAGATACCACCACCACTGTTTATCCGTATTCAGTTCTAATTTTTTAACACCTAAATAATCTTCTAAAAAATCATTCAACTTTTGAAGTTTCTCAGGGCTTTTGGCGACATGGACCATATCGTCAGCAAACAAAAGAACACACAATTTTACAAGGTTTATGGTTACCATTGGAGCTCCTCGGTCCCTCCATATACTCTTCAAAATCAATCAACAAGAGCTGGAAGCTCATATGGCACTTGCAAGGCTGGGTCAGAGGATGAAAGTAGGAAATCATCATTTCGTGGGTTGGTTGTGATCATTTGTAAGTAAAACCCGTGATATAAGAATGATCATGGGCAAGGCCGTATCCAGGGGGGGGGTTAGGGGGTTGACTCCCCCCCCCCCCCGAAACATGCAAAAATAACGATTTTTACAGGCTTTTCTCTCTGATCCATGTGTTTTTTGTGCTTTTTTGTCCGATCAGCAGGCAACCTCCCCCCCCCCCCCCCCCCCCCCCCCCGAAATAAATTCCTGGATACGGGCCTGATCATGGTTCCTTAGAAATCAGGAGAATGTATTATTCTTAAAAACTATTTTATTGGTACATTTGGCCGCGATGATGCGCGCTTTAAGGGCGATAGAGATTCATCTGTAATGAACTCAAAATTATTATTTGTACTTTAAGAAATTCACTTGTAAGCAAAACCCTTTAGGCAAAAATGATCATGGGCCCTTGGTGATCATGAATATATATCGTTTGGTTAAAGTATTTTTTTTTACTTTTTGGTTAAGAAACCCACTGTAAGGGTGCTAAACATTATTTTTTTTAGCAAAAGTTTCGTGTTAAAATGTATAATTTGCTTAAAAGTATTGTTTGTACTTTGTGGGTAGGATTAGTAGGCTACTTTAAGGTTAGGATGAGTACTTTAAGGGATGGTTGGATCTGAGAAGTGACAATTTCTAAGCCAGTCTTGTCAAGTTTCTAAGGTTCTAGCCAAGTTTCATCGCCCTAGTACATCAGGAAGTACCTTAATTCGTGTCCACCGGAATGGGACATCCGAGACACGAAGTTTCGTTAAGATCCGACCACTCGTTCAAAAGTTATACATACCTCAGGATTCCAGACTCCCTCCCTCCACTCCCCCATGATGGGTGGGGACTATTTCGAAGCCAATCATGTCAAGTCTTTCGTGTGCAAGCCAAGTTTCATCGTCCTAGCACATCTGGAAATACTCAAATCGCGCTGTCCGGAACTCCGGACTCCCCCCTCTAACTCCCCCCGCAGTGTCCAAATCGAATCCGGTTCTATCACTGATGTATCTAGTTCTTGTGCTTGTCCCTCCCACCAAGTTTCCCTCTCCGACTCCCCCCCCCCCCCCACATTCATCGGATCCCGTCCCGTCTGGACTTAAAACGGGACATCCGAAACACGAGATCTTACCAAATATCAAGTTTCGTTAAGATCCGATCAACCGTTCCAGTGTTATAAATTCCTCAAGATTCCGGATTCCTCCTCCCTCCACTCCCCCACGGTGGTTGGATCGGGAAGTTGACTATTTCCAGGTTAATCTGGTTGGATTCCTGACTTGCTTGACAAGTTTCATTGTCCTAGCCCACCTAGAAGTAACTTAACTCCGTATCACCGGAACCCCCTTCAACTCCCCCCACAGTGCACGAATCTGGTCCGGTCTGTCAATGATGTAGCTAGGGCTTGTGCTTGTTCCCCACACCAAGTTTCATCCCGATCGCTCCACTCTAAGTGTGTCACATGATTGCCGGTTCCCCCCTCCGACTCCCCCCCCCCACATTTATCGGATTCAGTCTGGACTTGATATGGGACATATGAGACATAACGTCTTTCCCAATATCAAGTTTCATAAAGATCCGGTCACCCGTTCGAAAGTTAAGCATGTCACTAAATTCCGGATTTCGGCTCCCCTCACTCCCCCCACGATGGTCGGATCGGGCAAGTGACTATTTTCAAGTTAGTTTGGTCGGGTCCCTAGTACGCCTGCCAAGTTTTATCGTCCTAGCACATCTGGAAGTACCCTAACTCGCAAACACTGGACTGACCGACCGACAGACCGACGAAAAGTGATCGGTATATGGCACTTGGCCGGAAGGCAAGTGCCAAAAAACAGGGCGAAAAGCTTCGGTGATAGGGTGCAACCCATTTTAACTCCAATATACGATCTTGCGCCCCTTGAAAATTTTCCCATCACCCTTACCACACAAGCCACAACCTTATACATTTCAACTACAATCAAAACAAATACTACCGGTAGACCAATCCTTACTAAAAGTGCAAACACAAGATCAGGATTTTCCGGCGGATTTCCTGCACTCAAGTGGAAAAAATTTAAACTTTTCGATATGGAAGTGATGATGGTGCCGCAAATCCGGGCAGGAATTCCCGCCTGGGAGCTCCCGATCCTGATCGTGTGTTCGCACTAGAAATATAAATACTCTACAAGCGACGCTCTACTAACGTTGTCGAAAGCCCCCTGGTGATGGTGATGATCATTGGGGGTCTAATGGAAACTAAACCGTCTGGTTGACCTGAACTATAGCCAGAGGCGTTACTAGCCAAAATGTTTGGGGGGGGGGACGAGGCATTTGCCGACTGGCTGGTAATTTTTACCGACTTTTTCGTCAGAACAAGTGCGCAAGCGCTCAGACGTGAAGTGTAAAAGTAAAATATTTATCACATTAGTATACAAACAGCTTTAGAACCAAGACATTTCTCTTCCCCAATAACCAAACAAGTATTGAAATACGGTTGTAATCACCCCCCTTTAAAAGCTTTAAATGTAAACAAACCGTCAGTATAAATCCAAAGAAATGTTGAAGACCTTGCACGAATAGCATTTGTTCGAACACTGAATGGTCTGCCTGCTAGTCGCACCCTACTGCGCCCTACAACAAACCAATTCGTAGCAGACTGATGCCCCCTTTGCCACAATTCATTAAGAACGGCATATCATCGATCATATGACAGAACAGTTAAAGATTAAAGTACGTCACGTCGTCTTATTTGTTGATTTTACACCAAATCCTCATCCATAGACATATCTCGCCAAATATACAAGAGTTGTATTTGAGACCTGTCATAGACGAACTTTAGTCATGGGAAATCTGGGCCCAGCTGCCCATAAATGGGAGGGGGGGGGGGTCTTGCACTGGTTCACGAGTTATGAGCTCCACAAAATACGGTGAAAACCGGAAACCAAGAGCTGCTACAGCGCTCGCAATAGTGGATTATTCCAAGGAACACTCCAGTAAAAACGACTGTTTTCAACAACAAAAATGCATTTTTGAAAAAAAATCGACTGATTTTTAGCAAAACCGACTATTTTGACGAAAAATAGACGAATTTTCAGAAAAAAAAGACTGTTTTCATGAAAAAAATCAACTCTTTTGATGAAAAATTGTGGCGCTTCGCGCCGACTCGGTTATTTTTTACCGATTGGACGACAGCTTTTGGGGGGGAGGGGCGTCCCCCCCCCCCCCAGTCGTGACGCCCCTGACTGTAGCATAAAGAATTGACACCTAGAAATTGGAGTCTTCGACCCCTTTCGTCTGCGAATCCCGGGATACGCCCATCCGTTACCTGTTTCTTCCACGTTTCGGTTGCTAATCCCGGAAACAACAAAAGGATATAGGCCAATGACCTATGCGACATATAGCATAGTTGCAACGGATAGAATCAGATATCCCGGGAAGGGGATAATTGTCCTGTTGTTTTCCTGAAGCGGTGCGTGGGAATCGGGACATAAAACCATAGTTTAGGTTGGGACAATTGAGGAATACTGCTTTGGACTATTAAAGGACCCCTAGCGCTATTTTACTCTCCAACTTAGAGTATTTTAAAATATTGCAATACTTTAAAACTAGGCTGTGCTTTCAAAAAATAACCCACAGTTTTGGCTGTCTTGAGCCTTTTGAGAGAACCGTTGGCTTGTAGCGAAAACAGGGAAACAATTTACATAACCGTTTTTTCTGATGGAAAAAAGTTCTCGCAGACAACCGTCGACAGCGTGATACACATCGAAGGTAGCAAAGCATGCACTCTTTCTACTTCGAGAGATTTATCCCTTTTTAATGGATTTCCATGCCTTCCTCGGGATTTTTTTTTAAAGAGGGATGGGATTTGTCAGGGATAACTGAGATATTTTGGGATTTTCAATATTAGTCTCAAGGAAAAAATCCGACAACTTCACAATAACTGTAGGGGTACTTATGTAGCAAGTTCTGTTCGCTTGTCTCCTCATTCTCTTATTTTTGTTTTGGCCTAGATATTTGGCAAACGTGTCGACATATTCTTCTGTTTTTTCTTACTCCCGATATTTTGAGCTTGCCCGAGTTACATAAGTTAGAAACAGTGGATTTCTCCCGTAAACCACCTGCTTCTAGTAGTTTAGTTATACGAAGTGATGTTCTTTTCGTAAGCTAGGTTGCGAGACAATGGTATGTTCAGAGCTTGTTAGAATGACAGTTGTATGTTTGGATCTTGCTACAATGACAAATCGTGAATTTCACCCTGTGATGATGTTTTGTTGAGTAATAGAATTTTTTTCAGAAAAAAAAGGTGGATCTGAAATTCTGTTGCGTGCAGTCGTCAAAAGCTACTACTGAAGCTTGGTTTTAACCAGCGAATGCTGAAATGAGTGCATGCTTGATTTTGGTGTTCATATTTCTTGAAATTTGTAGAATTTTAAGTCTATTGTTTATAACCGGTAGACTTAATGGGCATTATCCAGACGCATATTTGTAGGTCGTTAGCCCCCCGCCCCCTCCCCCCTCCTCCTGACACACACACAGGCGGGCGCAATTATCGGATATTGCAGACGCAGGAGAGGGACTTATCAAGGGATTATTCTTTGAAGAAAAGGAGATTTTTAGTTATTTTTCTACCAGAATTTGGGATTTTTCAAAAACAAAAGTGGAAATGCTGAAAACAGGGCAAGTGAGAAAATGAGCGTGGTTTTCTTAGAGGGGTTAGAATGTACCGTTCGAAATTGGGTTCTTTGGGTTTAGAAATATATTGAGTGATTATGGAAATAGGTTGCATGAGTATTATAGGTAAGACATGTCTTTTAACAGTTCCAGTTTCATCCACTTGCTATGGCAGAAGTCAGAAGGCAGAAGGCATTTCAGAACCGTAATTCAAGCTGCAGCTCAGCATTATAGTTGTCGGGGGTCCGCGGGAACTTTCCAGGTCTTTTCTGTCGGATACCTTTCTGTCGCCTTCTTATCTCCTCAAATTATCGTCCTGGGCCTGCGTGACTACCAAATCTCTTTTAAGAACAAATAACTCAAGAACCACCGTCTTTGGTCGCATGCACCGACAATGGATACCAATCCTGAAGTCGTTGACAATACTGAGCAGAGCTAGAGCTACTTGCTGAGCTTTAAGCGAGTTATGAGCTCTAGAGAAACGCTGAAGGCAGATAACCGGGAATTCCTAATAGTGTGTTCGTACTTTAATTGAGAAATGCTGAAACGAGAAGAACGCCAAGGTATCGATTAAAACCAGGAAGGGAAGGGAACGCAAGAAAAGCAGGAAGGCATACTAAAACCAGGAAGGGCATACTAAAACGAGGAAGGGCAGACTAAAACGAGGAAGGCTGTCGCCAGACGTTCCCTTCCTTTATTTAGTATTCTTTGAGGGGTCGGCAACTTTTCAAATTCAAAGTTCACCATCCCTTCCTCGTTTTAGTATCCTTTCCGATTGTAGGCGACTAAAATCCTTCGAGTCCAGCGAGGGGTCGGCAACTAAGATATTACAGGTCCACCATTTCTTTCCTCGTTTTAGTATCTTGAAAGTACTGAAACGAGGAAGGAATGGTGGATTCTCAATTATTAGTGTTTGAGGGATCGGCAACTCTAAAAATATAATTAACCTTTTCGTTCGTCGTTTTAGTAGCTGGTCACGGGTAGCACCTTAAAGGACCAAAACGAGGAAGGAAATGGTGGACTTGAAATATCTTAGTTGCCGACCCCTCACTGAACTTAATGCCTATCCATGTCAGGATACTAAAACGAGGAAGGGATGGTGAACTTCGAATTTGAATCGTTGCCGATCCCTCAAAGAATACAAAATAACGGTGCGGCAAATTCTGGCGACAGCCTTCCTCGTTTTAGTATGCCCTTCCTGGTTTTAATATGCCTTCCTGCTTTTCTCGCGTTCCCTTCCCTTCCTGGTTTTAGTCGATCCCAAACGACAAGGCGCAAATGATAATCTCTTTCTTTCTTTCTCTACGGTATCTACCCGCTGAAAAATTCGTAGCCTGTGTAGTTGTATGTTAGCTGTACGAGAGAGTTGGATGTATTGATATACGGCAGTACAGAATACTTTAATTTAGTGTGCCTCACACTGGGCTAATCTCCTTGTTCCAGTAGCATCCAGTCTTGCTATAGTAGCATTTAGTAGCATCAGTTGGTTGGTACTGCATGTTACTTTTTCTTACAACTTCATAGTACTATTTTGAGAAAATTTTTCATCGGGTACTGTAGGCAAGGCCGTATCCAGGGGGGGGGGGGTTAGGGGGTTGCCCCCCCCCCGAAACACACAAAATTAATTATTTTTATAGGTTTTTCCCTCTGATCTATGTGTTTTCTGTACTTTTTGTCCGACCAGCAGGCAAATCCCCCCCCCCCCGAAATAAATTCCTGGATATGGGCCTGACTGTAGGTATATATCTGTCCGAAAAGACGGTCCAACTCCTGCAGGATTGTACACGATGAGAAATTAAAGGGTTGAAGGTTCGTTTACCGGGCGTGATGGGGGATGGTGCAATGTCGATAGCAGACACAAAATTACAAACAGACATTGACATCGGATATGACGGGCAGTTGGGATAGGTCGGGAAGGGATTCACTTCCTTCAGCTGTATGTTGACTATTAGATCGACTTCTTTAGTATTAGCATTGTGGGCTGGACCAGGCCAGAATTAGTCGAAAACAGGGCCCATCGTCTCATTCCTCCAACTAAAACTGATGGTGCACCATCACTCTATCACAACTGGTAAAACCACTACTCTTTCACCAACAATGGACATATCTGTAATATTTGATATTATTCTTATAAAAAAATCGAGCGTTTTTCAATCACTGGTGAGCATGGGGGTCTTTTTCACCTTAAAACCCCGGAACAGAACGCAATCCTTTCTTGTACAAGTGTCTGGCTGTGTACCTGGGACTTCCTGCCTTACTTCTGCCAATTTCCCGGTTTCGGCCGAATTCTGGGACTGCTTGTCCGGCGAAAAAAGAAATTCAAGAAACGAACTCACCGTATCTTCTGTCCCCTATTTCGAACATCTAATCAACTTCAAATACAAATTTAACTTATAACAAATTTTCCAGTTCCAGTCGGATTCCGGGCGAACTATATATCCGGGTAAAAAAATGATTGTCATACACGGATTTAACATCTCTTCTTACCCCTAAATTGGATATCTAATCAACTACAAATGAAACTTTTACTTTTAACAATTTTCCGGTTTTGGCCGGATTCCGGACGAACTACTTGTCCAGGTAGAAAATGGTTTTCACCGAAGTATTCAGCATGTCTTTGTACCCGTTAATCGAACATCTAATCAACTTCAAATGAAACTTTTACTTTTAACGAACTTTCAAGTTTGGGCCGGATTTAGGGCAAAATACTTGTCCGGCGAGAAAATGGTTTTCATATTCGTGCTCAGAATGTTTCTTTACCCTTAATCGACTATCTCATTAGTGTTTAAAAATATGTTGTTTGTCCCTTCATTTGAACCCCCACCCCTAAATGTAGGAAGCCCATCTTCGAACTCGACCTTTCCCTTGCCTCAAAGGATCCTCCCACCAGGTTTCATTAAAATATCTCATTCCCCTCGAAAGTTATCGTGCTCACAGACAGACGGACCACTTTTACGATGTCATAGTAACCCCTCCACTTACGTTTTTGGATCCCAAAACGGACTCAGCATGTCTTTTTTTTCTAGCGTCAAACCAAACCTCTAATCTGTCAACTTCAGATGAAATTCCGGATTCAAGTGATGCTGTCTCAGCGAAAACCGATATTTCGAATGTGCATCACAAAAAATCAACGAAAATGGATTTTTTTTATAGGCCAACGAATATACAACAAACAACGAATATTGTTTTTTTTTTGGTTTCTTTTAGTTTCCTCGTTTTGGAATTTTTTCTCGAAATTTTCTGTCTGCGCTGAAGAAGGGAGGCGGTTGTCCTCCCGAAATATTCGCCTTTTATTTCAGTATGTTCGTTGGCCTATAAAAAAACATTTTCGTTGGTTTCTTCGTTGATTTTTTGTGATACGTCAGCCCAGTATGGTTTACGAAATTATCTTCGAATTCGCACATAGTTGTTTTCGCCTTTTTCTGAAAGTCGAAAATGAAGAAAAAACTGTTTTGGCATAAAGACGGCCGCCATCTTCTGAAAAGCTAGTAGCCTAGAAGATGGCGTTTTACGTCAAGGCTACGGTAACCTAAGCACAGTGATCTGGCTGATCCGTGGTCATCAACATGGTTTTCTGTTTATGTCCGGAACTTCCGGATTCGCGGCCGGATTTCATGCACTTTCATCATCAAGTTGAAAAAATTTCAACTTTTGAAATTTTATTTCAAAAGTTATGGTGGTGTGCTGCAAATCCGGGCAGGAATTCCCTCCCGGGAGCTCTCGATGCGCATCGTGTGTTCGCACTATTACTGTTGGCCTGGCACTGGAATGGTGCTCGAATTCCGTTTGAGATTATGAGTTTTCGTGAACGGTTTTTCAAGTTTTTCGGAACGAAAATGAGAAAGTCATCAGGACTTCATGACAGCTTCCCCAGTCCTTATGTTCAACGCTTTATTGACGCCTTTTTGGGATCCCAAAACGTAAGTGGAGGGATAACTATAACTTCATAAAAGTTGTCCGTCTGCCCTTCCGTCTGGCAGCACTCTCGAAGGGAATGAGATATTTTGATGAAACTGGGTATGACGATTCTTTAGGTCAAGGGACAGGTTGAGTCCGTAGATGGGCTCTGCAACCGTACATTGAAGGGTGGGGGTTCAAATTAAGGGGCGAACAAATATTTTTTAACAGCTAATGAGTTTTATCTGAGGTTGATTAGATGCTCGACTACGGGGCAAGTTAAAATGCTGAATTCGTATATGTCAATCATTTTCTATCCGGACATATACTTCGTCCAGAATCCGTCTGAAGCTGGATAATTTGTTATAAGTAAAAGTTTATCAGAAGTTCATTAAAGGTTCAGTGTATTGGTAAGGAGGCATGCTGAATCCGTATATGAAAATATTTCCTCGACAGACAAATAGTTCGCCCGGAATCCAGCTAAAACCGCATAATTTGTTAAAGATAAAGTTTTAACTGGAGTTGATTAAAAGTTCGATGTAGGGGTTAGGGGGTAAGATGAAGCCGTGGTGGAGCTTTAGTTTTTTGGGATCCCAAAACGTAAGTGGAGGGATACCTATGACATCGCAAAAGTTGTCCGTCTGTCCGTCCGTCTGTAAGCACGATAACTCTCAAAGGGAATGAGATATTTTGATGAAACTTGGTGAGAAGGTTCGTTGGGTCGTCGGACCAGTCAAGTTCGTAGATGGGCTTTGTAGCTCTACATTTAGGGGTGGGGGAGGGGATTGAAATTAAGGGACAAACAAAATATTTTGAAACAGCTAATGTGATAGTTGATTATGGGGTAAGAAGACATGCTGAACACGATGGTGAAAACCATTTTGTCATCGGATAAGTAGTTCGCCCCGAATCCGGCCAAAACCGGAAAATTTGTTGAAAGTAAAAGTTTTATTTGAAGTTGATTAGATGTTCGATTTAGGGGTAGGAAGACATGCTGAAGACGATGGTGAAAATTATTTTCTCGACGGACAAGTATTTCGCCCGGAATCCGGCCGAAACCGGAAAGTTTGTTGAAAGTAAAAGTTTTATTTGAAATTGATTAGATGTTAGATTTAGGGGTAGGAAGACATGCTGAAGACGATGGTGAAAACTATTTTCTCGATGAACAAGTATTTCGCCCGGAATCCGGCCCAAACCGGAAAGTTTGTTGAAAGTAAAAGTTTTATTTGAAGTTGATTAAATGTTCGATTTAGAGGTAGGGAGACATGCTGAAGACGATGGTTAAAACTATTTTCTCGACGGACAAGTATTTCGACCGGAATCCGGCCCAAACCGGAAAGTTTGTCAAAATTAAAAGTTTAATTTGGAGTTGATTGGATGTTCGATTTAGGGCAAGAAGACATGCTGAACACTTATGTGAAAACAAGTTTCTACCCGGACATGTAGTTCGTCCGGAATCCGGCCAAAACCGGAAAACTGTTGGAAGTCAAAGTTTTATTTCTAGTTGATTAGATAAGCGATTTAGGGGTAAGAAGAGATGCTGAGTCCCTGTGTGACAATCGTATTTTACCCGGACATATAGTTCGACCGGAATCCGGCTGGAATCGGAAAATTTGTTATAAGCTAAATTTCTATTTGAAGTTGATTAGATGTTCATTACTGGGGAAAGAAGATACCCTGATTTCGTCTTTGAGCTTTCTTTTTTCGCCGGACAAGTAGTTCTGGAGTTCGGCCGGAACCGGGAAATTGGCAGAAGTGGCAGGAAGTTTTCGTCAAAACAGATATGACTTATAGGGGTAAACACACATGCTGAATCCAAATCTGAACTTGGTTTTCTCAGGTGATTAGCTATTTGGCCTTAATCTGTTTCTGAGTTTTAATTGTAAAAATGTTCAAGGAGTCTGGCAAAGACTGGATCTGGCTAAGACAAGACCCAGTTGTCTGGATCAGATATTGAATTTTTGGGATCCCATCGAAACCTTTGGTCTTGTTGCCAGACGACGGTTCGCCCGGTATCCGACCGAAATGGGAAATGTGACAAAAGTAACCGGAAAGTTTGTTGAAAGTAAAAGTTTTATTTGAAGTTGATTAGATGTTCGATTTAGGGGTAGGAAAACATGCTGAAGACGATGGTGAAAATTATTTTCTCGACGGACAAGTATTTCGCCCGGAATCCGGCCGAAACCGGAAAGTTTGTTGAAAGTAAAAGTTTTATTTGAAATTGATTAGATGTTAGATTTAGGGGTAGGAAGACATGCTGAAGACGATGGTGAAAACTATTTTCTCGATGGACAAGTATTTCGCCCGGAATCCGGCCCAAACCGGAAAGTTTGTTGAAAGTAAAAGTTTTATTTGAAGTTGATTAAATGTTCGATTTAGAGGTAGGGAGACATGCTGAAGACGATGGTGAAAACTATTTTCTCGACGGACAAGTATTTCGACCGGAATCCGGCCCAAACCGGAAAGTTTGTCAAAATTAAAAGTTTAATTTGGAGTTGATTGGATGTTCGATTTAGGGCAAGAAGACATGCTGAACACTTATGTGAAAACAAGTTTCTACCCGGACATGTAGTTCGTCCGGAATCCGGCCAAAACCGGAAAACTGTTGGAAGTCAAAGTTTTATTTCTAGTTGATTAGATAAGCGATTTAGGGGTAAGAAGAGATGCTGAGTCCCTGTGTGACAATCGTATTTTATCCGGACATATAGTTCGACCGGAATCCGGCTGGAATCGGAAAATTTGTTATAAGCTAAATTTCTATTTGAAGTTGATTAGATGTTCATTACTGGGGAAAGAAGATACCCTGATTTCGTCTTTGAGCTTTCTTTTTTCGCCGGACAAGTAGTTCTGGAGTTCGGCCGGAACCGGGAAATTGGCAGAAGTGGCAGGAAGTTTTCGTCAAAACAGATATGACTTATAGGGGTAAACACACATGCTGAATCCAAATCTGAACTTGGTTTTCTCAGGTGATTAGCTATTTGGCCTTAATCTGTTTCTGAATTTTAATTGTAAAAATGTTCAAGGAGTCTGGCAAAGACTGGATCTGGCTAAGACAAGACCCAGTTGTCTGGATCAGATATTGAATTTTTGGGATCCCATCGAAACCTTTGGTCTTGTTGCCAGACGACGGTTCGCCCGGTATCCGACCGAAATGGGAAATGTGACAAAAGTAAGGCTTCCGAAGGTTTGATCAATTTTATAGGATTAAACACACATGCTGAATCCCATATCTGAATTTGGTTTTCTCCGACGAATGATTAGCGATTGGTCTTAATCTGTTTCTAAATTTTAGTAGTAAAATATTCAAGGAGTCTGGCGAAGACCGGATACCTACGAGACCCAATTGTCTAGATCAAATATTAAATTGTCGGATCCCATCTAAATCTTTGGTCTTGTTACAGGTAGCCTAGAAAATTGCTGTAGGTCTTCTCTGTTTTTCGGTAGGCTACTTCAGTATCAACTGACTCTAGGGGAGGAAACCTCCCCGATAGAGTTCCCCATCCCTCGCTTGAGGTTATCGACATAGGCTCAGCGGTTTGTTTTCATCTGAAACTGAGTCAGTAGGCTAGGCGTACCTATTGAAACATATAATCATGACGTAATGGCGGAAGGGTGAACGGACGGGGCTAAAAGAAGCTGCCCCGACCGATTCTGAATCAGTTCCTGGAAGTGTCTCGAGATGCGAGGATGCTTAGGATTACTAAGAAGTTGGATCCCGGTGATTATGTGGAATGGTTAGCCAGACAATGGTAAGTCCCTCTCATTCCTTTTGCAGCGTTACCGAAAACTAAAACTACCCTCTGGAAAGCATCATGCTTCCAAAAGGGGGGGGGGGGTGATGTGGAGGAAATGGGGTAGAAGCCATTAAGTTACCTTATGGTGTGAACATGACTGGGCCTTTTCTCTTCCGAATCATCCTGAATTATATGTGACAGTGCAAAACGCCAAACAGTGCAAAACGCCAGTTGAATTTTGTTAGAGCCATATTTCGGCCATTCTTGGCAAGGGTTGTCTTCAAGCACGGGATCGACTAAAAGCAGGAAAGGAAAGGCAAGAGAAAAGTAGGAAAGAATACTAAAACCAGGAAGGGCAAACTAAAACGAGGAAAGAATTACCAGGAATCGAGGATTCGAAAAACTGGCAAGCCTTTCCTCTGTTTAGTATCCCATGAGGCGTCGAAAACTTAGATTTGTAAAAGTTCACCTTTTCCTCCTGTAAGTATTCGAAAAAACTGGCACGCTGTGCCGTGCTTTTCCTCTGTTTAGTTTCTCGTGAAGGGTCGGGAATTTACATTTGGAAAAGTTCACCTTTTTGACATTTTAGTACCCTGTCGATAGGCGACTAAGATCATGCGTCCAGCGAGGGGTCGGCAACTAAGATAATTCAAGTCCACCATTTCTTTCATGATTTTAGTAAATTGTAAAAGGAGGAAACGGTGAACTTTTACAAATGTAAGTTGCCGACCCCTCACGAGAAACTAAACAAAGGAAAAGCACGGTGCAGCTTGCCAGTTTTTCGAATACTAAAAGGTGAACTTTATAAATGTAAGCTACTGACCCCTCACGGGATACTAAACAGAGGAAATGGTTGCCAGTTTTTTAGAATTCCCAATTTTTTCCCTCGTTTTAGTACTCAAAGGTACTATCCGTGACAAGTTACTAAAACCAGGAAAGAAATTGTGGACTTGAATTATCTTAGTCGCCGACCCCTCATTGGGATCAGGATCATGTCGCCTACCGACAGGTTACTAAAAGGAGGAAAGGGTCAACTTTTACAAACGTAAGCTGCCGACCCCTCACGAGAGACTAAACAGAGGAAAAGCACAGTACAGCTTGCCTGTTTTTTCGAATACTAAAAGGAGGAAAAGGTGAACTTTTACAAATGTAAGTTGCCGACCCCTCACGGGATATTAAACAGAGGAAAGTCTTGCCAGTTTTTCGCATACTCGATTCCTGGTAGTTCGTTCCTCGTTTTAGTTTGCCCTTCCTGGTTTTAGTATTCTTTCCTGCTTTTCTCTTGCCTTTCCTTTCCTGCTTTTAGTCGATCCCTTCAAGCACAAGCTGGAAAATCAGCTTGTCGGAGAAACGTATCCGTTTTGCAATGTCAAACATGATTCGCAGTCAGCTAAGGAGGAAGGGATATTGAGCCTGCATCATTGACGAGTAACGTAGACCGAATTAACCCTTTGGGTCCACCCGACTCGCCGATCCATAATTATTTACTGGGCTGTAGTGGAAACACCTATTTTGAGAATATGGCGATTTTCTAAGCAGAAATTCTGTAAGATCCTGGAGCATGTTATTGAAAGAGACAGCTATCGTCCAGTAGGCCTGTGTAGATTTTTTTTTCGTACATCAGCATTTTTCTACTGGGAGCTGATCTAAGCCAGAGCAAAACAATACTAGGGAGTAGTTCCATGAATCAAGAACCGGCCTTTCTGAGCGCGCCAGAAAACAAGACCAAAGGTTTCGATGGGATCCCAAAAAGTTCAAATTTGATCCAGACAATTGGGTCTTGTCTTCGCCAGAAACGGTCTTCGCCAGACTCCTTGAACAGTTTTAGAAACGATTAAGGCCAAACAGCTAATCATATGAGAAAACCAAGTTCAGATATGGATTCAGCATGTGTGTTTACCCCTTTAAGTTATATCTATTTTGACGAAGCAGATCGAAACTTCCTGCCTACTTCTGCCGATTTTCCGGTTTCGGCGGAATTCCGGAACTTCTTGTCCGGCGAAAAAGTAAAGCTAAAAAAAATTCAGCATGTCTCCTTACCCCTACATCCAACCTCTAATCAACTTCAGATTAAACTTTTACTTTTAACAAATTTTCCGGTTTCAGCCGGATTCCGAGCGATTCCGAGCGAGTAGTAGCATGTCTACTTACCCGCAAATCGAACATCTTATCAAATCTAAATAAGACTTTTACTTTAAACAGATTCTCCGGTTTTGACCGGATTCCGGCCGAACTAATTGCCCGGCGAGAAAATTATTTTCATGTTCCGACTCATAACGTTTCCTTGCGCCTAAATCGAACCTCCAATCAACTTCATATTAAACTTTTAGTTTTCACAAATTTTCCGGTTTTCGCCGGATTCCGGGTCAACTATTTGTCGGGCGAGAAAATAAATTTCATATTCTGATTCACCATGTCTCCTTGCCCGTAACTCGACTATTTCATTAGCTTTAAAAAAATATTTGTTGTTCCCCTAAATTGAAACCCCTCCCCCACCCTCAAATATAGAACTAGGTAGCCCGTCTTCGAACTTGACCTGTAAGTCAAAGGACTAAAGAGTCCTCATGCGAAGTTTGATCAAAATATCTCAACCCCTTCGAGAGTTATACTGCTAACAGACGGACGTACGGACAACTTTTGCGATGTCATATGTACAGAACGTCCCTACTGAGACTCAATCAGTAGCTCCTAACAGTAACTAACAGATACCTCAATATTTCGAACACAGCAAAGAAAAGGTACGACCTCCCCTATTTCCTGGGTCACTGCAACACCGATGGCTTTGGAAAACCGGAACATGAAACTGGAAAACCGGAACCGATGGCTCAGTTTCAATCTGCTATATTAAAATGGAAAACCGGAACGTGTGGTAATGAAAAGAGGAACATGTGGTCCTCGGCAATTGACTCGGGTTTTGACGGAATATGTTTCATGTTTAATACAAGTTTTCGTATAAGTTCATGTTTTGGCGTTTTTTCTAGTATAGTTTAGAAATCCAGTAAGCTATCGAAACAATCGTTTGCACTCACGGCAGGGTTGCCACTGGTAGTAGTACAGTTGTATTCTTTTTAGTAATCAGTATAGTTTAGCAATCCAGTAAGCTACACAAGGATCTTGTAAAGAGGAAGCCGGTTTTCCATTTTTCCAAAGTGTCTAGATTTATAGATGAAGCAGAAAGACGCCAAAACATGAACTTATATGAAAACTTGTATTAAACATGAAACATATTCCGTCAAAACCTAAGTCAATTGCCGAGGACCACATGTTCCTGTTTTTCATTACCAGACGTTCCGGTTTTCCATTCCCAAGTTCCGGTTTTCCATTTTCCTATAGCAGATTGAAACTGAGCCATCGGTTCCGGTTTCATGTTCCGGTTTTCCAAAGCCATCAGTTCCGGTGGCGGAGGTTCCGGTTTTCCAGTTACCCTATTTCATCGGTGCGAGCAGAGCGTATACGTTTTCTAAACCCGCGAGTTTAACTCGCTACAAATGTACCGAGCGAAGTTAGCGGTGCTAGGAGTAAGGCCTCTGTCCGATGTATGGACGAATAGGTCTTGGCGCTACTCACTAGTGTTATTTTGCTCTTGAGCGCACCCTGCTATGTCGCCAACTTCCAAATCAGGCCACTAAATAATCGAACGGGCGGGGTAGTATTGAGCCGAGTTTTAATCATCTTTTAGTTATCTTGGAACACCTTAGCTTAGCAGACAAGACCAAAGGTGTCGATGGGATCCCAAAAATCTAAGATTTGATCCAGACAATTCGGTCTTGTCTTCGCCAGGCTAATCATCATAGAAAACCGAGTTCAGATATTCTATCTACCTATCTATACCTCTATAAGCCATATCTACTTTGACGATATTGACCGAAACTTCCTGCTTTACTACTGCCAAATTTGCGGTTTCGCCCGAATTCCGAGCGAACTACTAGTCCAGCAAAAAAAGAAAAATTCAGAAACGAAGCCGGCGTATCTCCTTATCCGTATAAAGAAATCTAATCAACTTTAAATAAAATTTTGACTTAAAAAAAAACGCGGGTACAACCGGATTCCGGACTAATTATATGTCCGGGTAAAAAATGATCACTATATACAGACTCAGCGTCTCTTCTTAGCGTCTCTTCTAAATAAAACATTTAATCGACTTCAAATGAAACTTTTACTTTTAACCAACTTTCCGGTTTTTGCCGGATTCTGGACGAACTACTCGTCCAGCGAGAAAATAGTTTTCACCATCGTGCTCAGCATGCCTTCTTACCCCTAAATCAAACATTTAATCAACTTCAAATGAAACTTTTACTTTTAACAAACTTTCCGGTTTTTGCCGGATTCCGGACGAACTACTTGTCCGGCGAGAAAATGATTGTCACCAACGTGCTCAGCATGTCTTCTTACCCCATAATCGACTATCACATTAGCTGTTTACAAATATTTTGTTTCTCCCTTAAATTGAACCCCCTCCCCCACCCCCAAATATAGGGCTACAGAGCCCATCTACGAACTCGACCTTACCCTTGACCCAAACAATCCTCATACCAAGTTTCATCAAAATATCTCATTCCCTTCGAGAGTTATCGTGCTTAGAGACGGACGGACAGCTTTTGCGATGTCATAGGTATCCCTCCACTTACGTTTTGGGATCCCAATAAAGTACTTGCTGAAAGGTGGAGCCACTAGATAGGTTGTCAGGTCATCTGGACACGACAGAATACTTCCGAGTCGGGACAACGCCAAGAAGTCTTGCACCCTGTCTAGGTCACATCTCTTCCGAGTAGAATTGTTTTTTTTTTCGGCGGGTTCTTATCGAAGGGTTGCCCACTGTCGACTTTAGTCAACAGCAAGTGCTCGGCGCCGGCACCGGTTGCCACGTGTCAGGACATTAAATTCAGCAGTTTAGAAGGAGAACATCCTAGCATCTCAAGAAACTTCCAGGAACTGTACAAAATAGGTCGGCACAGCTTATTTCAACCCCGTCGGTTCACCCAATCCGGGAGCGCGTAATCCCTCAGTTCTGACGGGCGATTTGAAGTCCCTTCTTTGAATTCCATCTGTCCGTTAAAAAGATGTTGTTTTCTGGTGAAATGTCGGTGTATGTGGATTTAAGTCTGCTGTTCCTCTAATCGTTTATTTATCCAACAAATATCACAAATGCGAATTAAACCGTTGGTATCCTACCTGAACTGCTAACTGATGGACTTCGTCTATTTGTGCTAAAACGAAGAACTTGTTGAGTAATACCCAGAAGCAAAATCGAACACCTTGGAACAGATGAATAATCGGGTTGCTCTCCGAGGGGTTGGTCACTCGACTTTTTAGGACTCGATTAGTTTTCCGTAAATTTCCTAGGTCCATCCCATACCAGGAAGTAGCCAATCCCTCATTATATATCAGCACAAAGCTGTATCTTTTAGTGCCAGGTTGCAAAGCTTAACCGACATTTATTTTTCAGGCAAACTGATTCTTCCCAATGGAATTCATTTCATACTCAAGATGGCCCCAACAACAGCATCTTGGAGTAGTAATCCTGGCACCAAGGAACTGACATCCCGGTGCCGATTTTCACTTCAGCTATCAACAGTCCACCAACATACTCCTGACAGCCATCTACCATGGTCTTTGAGCGAAGGTTTTGCGACAGGCATGTAGTAGGAGACAATACTAGTGCAAGGAGATCTGTTCCAAGCCAGCCACCTTACATTTGACACTCAGCCTTGCAACGCTTCTAGATTAAGCAAACAAACATCTTAAGCATCAGGCTGAAAGCAATCGCTGTGCTAAACAATGCAAGAAGCTACCAGTACCAGCACCCATTTTACACCATACTTGCATTTCGCTTCTCGCCCAGAAATCCACCAGTCTTCAATCGCCACGCCGTAGCTTAAGACAAGTCTTCAACTGCTGCCTCAATTTTGACAATCCTCAACTGTTATGACTTCCAACAGTCTGCGCAGCCTGCTGCCTCAGCAGGACCACCAGCTTGGCATTTCTGCGTTACCTCTCAGCATTCAGCGCGCCTGCAGCATTGCATACTACCGGCACAACTGCAGCGCTGCGCTTCTTGAAGCTGGCATCCTACAGACTAGCAGCTTTCCTGCGCATAGATTTCGCTGCCACCTGAAAATCCCGCCACAACTGCGTGTATATACCGATTTATCTTCTACAGTACCACCAACCTACCTAAACACCCTGACAGCACAGCATACCCCACCCTGACAGCACAGCATACCCCTGGTCATAGGTTAGACAAGTCCTAACCTATGCCTTATATATACAAGCATGGGTATTGTATACATAAAACCCGGTGTATTCTGTATTCATAGTGTATTTTACCCCGGGCAAAGATTAATAAGTTAATCTATGCCTTTATATATACAAGCTCTAGGCACTGTATATATAAATCCCGGTGAAGTTCAGTCTATCGCAAGGCATAGGTGAAACTTTAGGTTGCGCTTATGTCTTTACATATACGGTCGGCGGAATCCGTATATGTAAAAACCGGTGCATAGTCGTAGTATACGTATCTGTGCTTTACATGTTTATTTGAATTTTTCAAGAGTCGACATTTAGAATTTAATTATTCGGAGTATCTCTAGTACAATCTTCATTGGATTTGGCGGTTTAAGTGTTTAGTTTGAAGTTTGTGTTCCCGGTTACTCTATTTTGTTCGTGCTTTCACTGTGTTTATTCGGCCTCTCAATATGTTCTGAATATCAGCTAATAGTAATTAGTTCCCCTTTGTAAGTAGTTTCAGGCGACCCGCTTTTCTTTCTTACTCCCATCTTTTTACTTAAATTTTCATCTCTGTCCTTTTTCTCTGATTTAGTTGCTTTGGTATTTTTCGTGTCATTTTAAGGTAATCTCTACCGTCTACCCTGATTTCCGCTGCACTGCTGTTCGAAGCAGGGATAGAACTGAGATTACCTTTTCGAAGTGTTTTACCTGAATGTGTGGTGACGTGTGCGAGTCTTTTTTTGTTTCTTTAAAACGATTTGACTTCTATTTTTTTTACTTTCCTTTATTACTGTTAAACATTAATTCTATATCTCCCATAACACCCCAAGCTTAAAGAACGTAGATACACTTTTATTAACCATTTTTTTTTATCTTGATCCTTTCTACTCAAAAAGAGTATTAGAAAATGTAATCAGTACTTTTCCATTTTTGTCCAATTGTAAAACGCAAACTATTCAGTTTGTCAAAAATACAACGGATCCCCCACAGACCCTCACAAAATGGCTAAGAATTACTTTGACATTGTTTAACAAATATTGTTCTGCTCAGTATGATTGAAGTATGTCTGATTTTGAGTTCGGTGTTGACACGGGTAAATATGTGCGAATAATATGTCACTTACTGAGCTACATGTGTAGACGTAAGTTGGACACATTATGACGGACGATTGCAGTCTAGTCTTTTTATTTATTTCAGTGCTTTTTCTGACTCCTCAAAAGTCTTAAAATTTGAGAGTGGATGAACACTCCCAGTGAAACTAAACGAAACTGCCAAACGGTGATTTTGATTTACAAGAGTATCTAGTTCAGTGTACTGTAGTTGTATAAACACAAAAAAGGAAATAAAAAGGTAGTTTAGCTTGAAAAGGAGTTTCTATTAGAATCCTCTCCTACCCTACGGATGCGTGAAATGGGACATCTTGAGACATGAGCTCTTTCTTATTATCAAGGTCGTTCAAATCCAATCACCCGTAACCCTAGGTTCACACAGAGCAAAATGGCGATGAACGAGATTTTTCAATCGCAGCGACAGAAGATTTTTATCGCCTGGATGTTCACACTGAATGTTCGTCGGCAACAGAATTTAACGCGAAAAATATTTTAAAATAACCATTAAAATAATTAAAATAATACATTTTTCTAAAAGTGAATCATCAAAAGGGTCGTCCATGTTGCTGTTGCGTGCATAAAATCGTATTGTCGCCCGATTAAAGTTGAATTTTCCCAACATTGAAAATCGCCTGACGAAGCGACAGAACTCGCCGATTTTGGCGACGAAAAACTCGGCGATGGCCGATATCGCCTCAGTGTGAACGTCTGTGTGAACCTAGGGTAACACGTGACTCAGTATTCCGAATTCCCTTTCCTCCACTCCCCCAACGATGGTCGAATCAGGGAAGTGATGATGGTCGAGTTCCTGACATGCTTGCCTAGTTTCATCGTATGACCGACCGCCGGAAAAGTGATCCGAGTCAAAGGCTGCAAGTGCCATATAAAATAGCACTTTGTGGAAAACGTATAAATATTACAGCACTTTTAGTAACAAGACCAAAGGTTTCCATGGGATCCCAAATATTCAATATTTACTGGACTACTTTACCCAGACAAGCGAATCTTGTAGATTTCCCGTCTTCGCCAAACCCCTTTAACATTTTGCAGTATATATTCATTATTCCATTCGAGCGTTGCTTTCATGCTTTTAAGTTGTCTTTTCCATGTTTTTATTCCGGATGGTTTTGTCAACGTCTGAATATGTGAATAAGTGTCAACTAACATTTGATGGGTCATTTGAGAAGGGACTGGGTCAATTACGGGATTCTGGTTATTTAAATTTTCGTTAGTCATCGCAGTTACAACAAGCAATAAAACTTAATAGAGGAGGAATAGGCTGTCTCAACACAGGCTGGGTCAAGAAACACCTGTTGATGCTAAAGACAGTGCTAAAAACAGAAACACCTGCTGATGCTAAAGACAGTGCTATCCGGAAAAAGTTAAAGGACGAGCCACGGATAAATTGATGAAACAAAAACAGGTAAATTGGTGAAACAAGAGCCTTAGCTTACCTTATAAAAATAGTACACTAGCCTACAGATAAGAATATGTGACTCCCCGCTGCTGACAAACGAGCCGACTCGGTCGAAGGACAAAATAATGCGGGAGTAAAAGCAAATGAAATGGGTAGCGAGTAAAGAGTTAGAATGTCACCATTAGAGCAGGAAAAGAACATCGCTAGACCACCACTTTGTAAGACTCCCATTTTTTTTTTTGGGGGGGGGGGGACAAAGTACGTGATGGACGGTAAAGCGAGGTTGGTGACCAGACCACAGTAAGGTCTACTAAGCTTCGGTGCCCCGAGTTGACTGCTCAGGAAGTCTCTTTATATGAAGAATATAGTTCATTATTTAAAGAAAAAAAATCTTGTTAGTAGCGTGAGTCAGTCTTGAGACGCTTTTTTCACGGACTCGGTCTCGTCTCGCCTCGAAAGACTTTTGTTTAGGACTCGCAACAGCTCTGTTTCATCGTGAAAAGATCATTTCCAACTAGAGTTGTATTAATTATTACTTCAGTAAAATAACTAGGTGCTTGAAGCATTCCAAGTACCAGTAAATTTTAAATACCGTCTTAATTACCTTTTTAGTGGAGTGTTCCTTGGAACAATCCACTATTGCGAGCGCCGTAGCAGCTTTCGGTTTCCGGTTTTCACCGTATTTTGTGGAACTCGTAACTCGTGAATCAGTGCAAGTATCAAGTTTAAACTTGGTACGCTAGTGGGTATTGGGATCTAATTTTACCTTTTGGGGGTCCCCCACCCCAACCCGGTTCAGGGGCAAATGGGCCCAGATTGCCCAGTGAATAAAGTTCATAACTTGACCAGAACTGGACATAGGACGATGAAATTCCTTGGACGTGTAGATCCTAGGGCTGGGAAATTGCTTTTAAAGTTGCACCTCCCCCACCCACCCCATTCATGTGCAACTGGGCCCAGATTGCCCAGGAGTAAAGTTCGTTACCCTTGCTAGGAATCAACAGGTATCAAGTTGAAACTTGGTAGGATTGTGAGCATTGGGGTCTCTTTTTACTTGTTCCGGGTCCCAAACCCCACCCCCACTTGGTTCAGGGGCAATTGGGCCCAGATTGCCCATTTTTAATGTTTTTGATTTCACAATAACAGGAGATAAGGCGATGAAATTCCTTTGCGCTTTTGGATCATAGGGACTGGGGAGAGTTGAACCACCCTCCCCGTTCATGGGCAAGTGGGCCCAAAATGCCCAGGAAAATTTTGTTTGACCCGTGATTAGAATCAAACTCTAAGCTGGTATACTTGAGGAAAAAAGGTGTAAATACGCATTTGATGCGTAGTCCCGACACCCCCCCCCCCACACACTCCTGTTCATGGGCAGCTGGGCCCAGATTTCCCATGAGTTTAATTTGTCTATGACAGGTCTCAAGTCCAACTCTTCTATATTTGGGGAGATATATCTATGGATGAGGATTTTGTGTAACATCAACAAATAAGACGACGCGACATACTTTAATCTTTAATGAACAGTTGGAAATTGGACTGTTTTGTCATATGATCGATAATATGCCATTCTTAATGAATTGTGACAATGGGGGCGTTAGTCTGCTACGAATTGGTTTATTGCACTTGTTATTACCTTGCTAAGGGACAAGAGCTGTCAAGGGTGGGACTGGCAGGGTGCAAGATCTTCAACATTTCTTTGGATTTATACTGGCGGTTTGTTTACATTTAAAGCATTTAAAGGGGGGTGATTACAAGGTTATTTCAATACTTGTTTGGTTTGGGGATGAGAAATGTCTTGGTTCTAAAGCTGTTTGTATATAAATGTGATAAACATTTTACTTTTACACTCCACGTCTGAGCGCTTGCGCACTTGTTCTTAGATCTCACCGATTTGCACACTGAAATGCTTCTTTGTCAGAATTATAGGAAAAAGCCTTCAGAAATAAGTGATGAGACTGGTCAGTCTGTGAAGTCCCTTTGAAGCAAAGCAACGTGCATTACTTGTAGTAATACTTCAGTACACTTAACGTACTTAAAATTCAAGTAATATTTAAGCACATTTGTTTCAGGTACGTGTTGCAGGTTGCCAGAAAGAAATCTCGAATTACTTAAGTACAAATCTGAAGTACTTATCACAACACTGCCACCAGGTAAACTGTAATCCAATGGTTTCTCCAAACCTAGTTTCCGAAAGGTATTCATTTCATATCAAGAGTACAAAAAACGACAACATTGACGAATATCAAAAATCAATCACCCAAAAAATACCGAAAATAATTGTTCCAGCGCGGTTAAACGGAGATGGATTTCCGCACAGCCCGAGAAAAAAAATTCGAGGCCACTAGTGTTGTCGCCAATTATCCGGTGGTGACGGCACTCTCTCGGGTCTGATTTCGAAATTTAGACGCTGTCGGAACCAAGCATAAGGGTATTTAACAAAGCGAACACCTATCACCAAATAAAACTCAGGTCAAAAACAAGTAATCACAAAAAAAAAGATGCTGATAGGACAAGTTAGAGCACTCACACCTTTGAGTGCCGCCGACAAAATCCTACCAACGGGAAGAGAAGTAGAAATTCTGGCAGGATCCGGTACGCAATAACATCAAACGACATATTTCTGGCATATAGAAATGGACCAACTGGTCAAAACAGGGTAATGCGCAATAATAAATACATGTCCAGTGCAACAGCAAAAATCCTAGGAGGAAGAATCCAAAAGTGAGAAAAAAAACTAATGTACGTATCTATTAAGGGACTGGAAAAACGATTAAAAAAGTAGAAAACTTATTGTCAAACATTCGATTACAGAGAGTCGAACTGGCAAAAACCCACATAAACAGCTACGCAACCTGGCTGTTTTCAAATTGCACTTAAATCACCGAGCAAATGGCTTTAGCACCTACAAAAGAGCACTTCGTGATGTTTGGCACGTAGTATAGCCCGGTCCAGAGCAAAATAATTCTAGAGAGTAATAAGTCAAATCGCTGCGACACTAGCTCCTCTAGAGGACACGAACATCCCTACTGAAACTCAACCAATCGTTAAAGAGCGCTGGCTCTGATCTGCTCCTCGATGTTTGCACCGCATCTTAGCCTTGCTAGAATTTTCTACGTCCGCCACTGTACACGAACAGTTCGCTGAAGCTTCTCTCGCGAAGCGAGCTGGGCGGCGCTGCGACGGAAGCCCATTTCTTATGCATGGGAAGGAGCACTACTCTCTAGAGTTATTTTGCTCTGACCCGGTCCGTCCTGCTTACAACTAATCTTCAGCTACAGCACTGTCCAAATAGGTGTAATAAGGTGTCATCCGGCGTATCGAGATTCCTCTTTTCCTCCGGGCGCGCTGTAATAAGGTGAATAAGGAGAAAAGACCCAGGTTCTGTTTTGGCTTACGCAGAGCCAATCAGATCGCTTGGTGGTCTGCGCCAGCGGACCGAGGAAAGAGCAGGCCACGGGAAGCACTAAAATTCATCTTGTTGGAAGCTGAAATAACAGCTTTTCTTCAAAATAACACGTTTTGTTTCATACGACTACTTATTGTTACTTCAAGAACCAATGCTGTCCATCCGTTAATTTAGTAGGTTTTTACAGTATAATGGGCGTCAAATTGTACTCTTGTACTTTAAGTAGTACTAAGAACCCTTTTTCTGATCTTCAGAAAGTCGGAAAACTGGATCAGTGTGGCCACACCGAACGTTGCACTGATAACAAGACCAAAGGTATCGATGGGATCCCAAAAAATTAATATTTGATCCAGACAATTGTGTCTTGTAGATATTCGGTCTTCGACAGGCTTCTTAAACATTTTTACTATTAGAATTTAGAAAAAGATTAAGGTAATCATCTGAGAAGACCAAGTTCGGATATGGATTCACCATGTGTATTTACCCTATAGCTTACGTCATAACTTCCTTCGTTAATTCTACCAAATTTCCGCTTTCGGCCGGATTCCGGACAAACTACTTGTCTGGCAAAAAATTAAAGCTCAAAAACGAATTCACCATGTCTCCTTACCCCTACATCAAACCTCCAATCAACTTCAGATAAAAACTTTTACTTTTAACAATTTTCCGGTTTCAGCCGGACTCCGAGCGATCTATACGTCCGGCGAGAAGATGATTGTCATGCATATATTCAGCATGTACACGTCTTCTTACCCGGAAATCGAACATCTTATCAAATACAAATAAAACTTTTACTTCGAACAAATTTTTTGTTTTCGCCGGATTCCGGGTGAACTACTTGTCCGGCGAGAAAATAATTTTTATATTCGGACTCAGCATGTCTCTTTACCTATCAATCGAACATCTAATCAACTTCAAATTAAACTTTTACTTTGAACAAATTTTCCGTTTTTGCCGGATTGCGGGTGAGCTGCTTGTCCGGCGTGAAAATAATTTTCATGTTCGGACTCAGCATGTCTTCTTACCGCTAAATCGACTATTTCATAGCTTTTAAAACATATTTTTGTATTCCCTTAATTTCAAACCCTAAATATAGGGCTAGAAAACTCATCTTCGAACTTGACCTGTACTTTGACCCCAAAGAGTCCTCACGCCAAGTCTGATCAAAATATGCCAAGTTTGCTCAACCTCTTCGAGAGTTATCGTGCTAACAGACGGACAGACAGATAGACGGACAACTTTTACGGAGTCACAGGTATCCCTCCAGTTACGTTTTGGGATCCCAGAAACCTTCTGCTTTCAATTTGAAGAAGGGTGTGTAGGTTATTAAGACGTAAGCATCACGCAGAGCGCTATGCAGCCTGTTACACGTATTTGAACAATGCTTACAAGTATTCCTCCAGCCCAAGCTGACTGGAGCGACTGCGCTAAACAGATAGGTCAGCTGAGAAGTTTTTTTTTTTTTTTTTTTCAGCCTGAATCCTCATCAGTTAAGCGCGGTTAACTGTAACTATTTCGTTACCTATAGGTCCTTCATAAAATTTCTTCCTATTAGTTCTTTTTTGCCGCTACATGAGCTAGCATAAAGGAAACAGTGACACGTTACTTCCTGGTACGTTTAGCCAGGTCTGTTTGGCTATTTTTAAATCCTCTTGGGCCTAGATGTTTAAAACTGTTTGAAATACCTCTGCCACTCTGTGTGTGGTCTACCCAACTTTGTTTGATCAGACTTCATTAAGTTTCTCAGTTTCTGGCAGTGCTGAGTCTTCCACAGGGCTAATGTGCGCCTCGGTATGAACCGAATGTCTTATCACTTTATTCACCTTTCATGTAACCAGGTTTGCCACATCGAAAAAAATTAGAGAGTGACTTTTGGTCAAAAACAGAGAGTGGTTTGGGAGTGAAATTTTGTTTTCATGAAAAAATGGGAAATGGTCACTATGGTCAGAATCAATGCTGCAAACATTGCAAACCTTAATTTAGTGTCCCTGAAAAAGCGTGAAATAGTCACTTTCGGTAGGAATCACAGCTGGAAAATGACACCTCTGGACGTGTTTTGAAATAGAGTGAATTTTATGTCCTACGTAGGACAAGAGTGACAAAAATAAAATAGGGACAATTCACTCTATCGTGCGACATGTGGCAACCCTGCATGTAACTTATACCAGGACCTAGCGTGTGATTGTTACTGTTTCTCTAGCGCATCTGGAAGCAATCCGTCACTGGATTTTATGAACGGCGTATTATGTCACACATCAATGTGATCCCACGCCATCTCTGAATCTGGAAAGCTCTATCGCTGTCGTTGACATAATGATAGATAACACACTCCCTCACTTCACAAGTAAAGCAACTCCTCATTTCACACTTGAAGCCTACAAAGACTCAACATGCCACAGCAATTCTCCAGTCAAAACAAATGTTCCGGCGACGATGCCGAAAACAATTCAACACGTTTCAAGCCACAACAATTTCCCCAACATGGGTGCTAACAAAACACTGCCACTCTTTCCAACGTCGTCGTGCCAGACGTTTTTTTCACACGACTTTCACACACACATGGTTACCTTTTTATCACTCAACGACTCCTTCTCAAGCTCCCTCTCTTCCGAACTTCGCACGTCCGTCTTCTTCGGCGTCACACCGTATAGAAACGTGGCCCCAATGACCAGTAGCATTCCGTGTAGAAAAGTTACAGAAATATGAAGATCTCTCAGAATAAAGTAGGAGTATAAGGAAGAGAGAATGATGGAGACAGATGTTGCAAATCCTTTGAGGATATTGTCGGCGTACTTGACGGTCGCAGAAACAATGAGACCTCCACAAGCCTGAAAAAATCACAGTGCAAGTACAGATAGATTGGACCAGGATTTTTTGTCTTATATTCAAATAATGTATACAACGGATACGTCAGCTACGATTCTTCATCAACATGGATTACAGGTTCGTTTCCTTCCCCGACGTTGACCCTGAAGATTGACAGCCTGACGAGGACCCTTGCCAAGAAGCACTCCTACTGAAAAGTTTATTTTTACTGAGGATCGGCACACTGTTAGAACTGTAGGTCTGGATCGGAAATGTGGAGAGAAGAAGAGAAGATTTTCAGAAAGTTCTCACGTCCGAGCGAAACTTAATGTCTGATACGAGCAGATGCTCTGCATATGACACTCATCTGTCCGAACCGGATCTGACCTCAGTCGGGAGAATTCGAGGGGTACCGGACATTTGACGTTGGATGTACCTTATAGGTGGCTCGGCTGAATGGTCGTTCTTATTTCACTTAACTATTGGCTGACCGGGGAGGTCTCAGATTTGACCTTAAACTTACAATATTGTATTTCAAGTGTGTTTAAAAGCGTCAGTGTAAGGTATATACAAAAAATCACTTGTGTCATACAAAACTCTTGAACGCTTGACCTGGTCCAGATAGAACGTATGCCACACTTGAAATACTTTCAACTCTTCTTTCTGGAAGTTAAGTCTTTTGATTTTTTTATCACACAGCGGTGGACAAGGGCCCTTTGCGACAGGACTTAGGTTAAAGGTTTAATGGAAAAATTGCCACAATAGCAAAAGCTAAATAATAGGCAAAATAAGAAAATAAATAAACACACATTAATAACTAACACATCTAAACAACATACCATCAACAACAAAACTTAAGACAAAATACAGAAACAAATCAAGAACCGAACAGGCACAAATAACAACTAACGTGAAATTTTATTGGTTATTAAAATAATTAGTAACAAGGGGGGAGAATGAGTGGAGCCGACGTACGGTACTTGATGTTGGAAACGGCTTGAGAAAATTTGAATGTCTCGTTGCGTAAGTCGGTCAGGGAGTTGTTCGGGAAGGAGGTGGCGGAATCTGTTTGATCGCAAAATTTTCTTACCAAAATCAGTTGTTAAATTTAGGCGTCTTTCCTCTAATGGTTCAAGCCGGTGAGTTTTAAGCGCCTGGTCATAATTAGCGTATTCGTGAGAAAGTATGATTATGGGAAATGAAACTCTTACCTGCAGTGCAATGACTGTCCAGACCACCGGAGAATATCCATGAAAGAATCCGCTCTTCATAATACCGTCCCAGTCAGTTACGACGACTCCAATTGCACCGAAAAATAGCGAAAACAGACCCAGCTTGAGATTCATGATGACAATAGAAGGCTGCGGCCCCTCCTTCAGCAGCTTTTCGTAATACACTCCTGCGAAACCACTAGATAGGCAGGATAGAAGAACTGACACAAGGCCGATGAGACGCTGAGGTGAACTGAAAGACATGGTTGCGCTTCTCTCGGCTGGCATCTGAAATAAAAGGAAACTAAACTGTCGCACTGCCCCACGTTCTGTATATTATTATTATTTATTTTATTCTTTCAAAAATAAAGAGTGACAAAACGATACGTTTCATGATCCCAGAGGGCCCATGGTATTTGTGCCACAAGGGCTTTGGTTATAAATAATTTATAGCACTCTTAAAGCGCGCATCTTTTTCGAAAAGTAAAAAGAAATACTTTTGACCGAACGATGCATGTTCACGATCCTAAAAGGCCGAAGATCATTTTTGCTTCGAGGGTTTTGATTACAATATATTTCTAGCGCCCTGAAGTGTGCATCATCACAGCCAAGTGCGAAAATAAAATACTTTTTACCAAACTATAAATTCTCGTGATTCCCAAAGGCAACGTGGTCGTCCTTATCTCAAGGGTCTTGCCTGCAAATAATCACAACAAACCCACGAATTGGAAAATTCATACTTTCATCCGCTGACCCAGCCTTGCAAGTGGCATATGAGCTTCTAGCTCTTGTTTGTGAAAAATATGAAAAAAACTGTTATGAACAAGAATGGTGTCCTTTTTATGGAAGCTTTTCAATTTATTATTAAAATCCCCACACGATTGTTCACTTTAAATTAGAAGTTAGGAAAGAGTTACTCGTAGAATGGAAATCAAGAGAGAATTTATTATAAGTAACTTTTGATGCAGAAAGTTCAGTCGGACGGAAAGAAGAACAGAAAACAGACGGATTTTAGGAATCTGAGGAAGTGCAATAGAACAATAGAACATCTCCAATCGCCGTACTCCTGAGTTTCTTCATGAAAATTTAGCATTCTTGCTGAATTTGTCGATGAATTTGATGCTGAATTAATGCTGCATTAATTAAGCGAAAATTTAAGTCCGAAAGCGAAATGCTGCATAAAATGCTGAATTAATTCAGAATTAATTCAGCATTTTCTGTTCGTTTCGGAGCTTTCGGACACGTTCAACAGCACCGAATGCTCTTCCTATTTTGTCTATCTGGCGCCGTTCTGGAGTTTGTTAACCGAGACACAAAAACGTAAGCTCCGATCCCTCTACTTCCGGTTTGTTAAGTTTTTTGCTGCTTTGTCCCATGTGAGCGAGAAATACATGCAGGATCGAAAAACACCAGATTGCTGTCCCAGTATCGCAGTTAATCAGGTGATCTCAAATTTCCAGGTGACATGGAAGCATGCCTGGCTAAAGATTTCTATAATTCTTGAGTGTGTAACGTTCCGTATAATGTACATGTTTGTTTATCTATGCTTTGTCATAAACTTCTCTCCTTTTTGTTTTTATTCCTTCTTCTTTATTCCGTTTTGTTCTGCGAGAAAAATACGGGTGATATCAAGCACAAATAATCTAATAGAACATCATTATTTGATCCCATCCAGCGACTGTGGATACCCCGATAAAACGTAGCGGAGCCAGAGGTACTTGCTATGAAGTTTGAGTTGATACCCGTCTACTTCCCTCTTTGCCACTGTGCATACCAGAAGAAAAACCGTAGGATGCCTGAAGCGGTGGAGCTTCAGCGAGTCAGACCTGACGTAACAATTGTCGACAACCAATCAGCTGTAAAGGAGAACCCAGACGGCGTTCCTAATTTTCTGCGGGGTTCTACTGCGATATAGCTGTCTGTAGAGGTAACATATTATGATCTTCTGCGTAGCTCCTCCTCCGCTCGTTTGCATCGGGTAGGGTATCAGAATATATTCGACTCTGCATGGTCGTAGTACAGAGATAGGGGGACGGAGCTTCTTGTGATTATTGGTTCTTGGTAATATACATTACTTACTTCCTTACAACGGCCCACACTGATGTTTGGGTTATTTCTCAATACCACGCCTACTTCTCAAAGCCGTCTTGTATTTTCGTTTCCTCTCCAGTCGTTCCCAATAACAATTTAATCGCCCTCTTCTTTTCAGAAATGATACGGCGTCTCACTAGCGACTCTTCTTGGATCCCCTAAGCGCCTCTGGACGTGTGGAAGAAAAGAAGGTAAGAGTCAGGTTCTTTTCGCGCACTGTACGGAAAGTACGTATTCGAAATTCGACACTATAGATTTGGCGAAACTGGTCCTTCAAGTACCTCACCTTCCTTCAAGCCAGATGCCTACAGGCATTCGTTCACACCCCGGCCTAGGTAGAGAATTTAGGCCAGACAATACGGGTTTCTCTGCAGACTGCTTTTTTTTTCTTTCTTGATCTTAAACCCGCGAATTATCTTTCTTATATTTTTAACCACTAAGAGTTACCTACTGTTTCTAACACACTGTTTTTTTCTAACTGTTTAAAAAATTTGTGAAACAACTACATCTAAACCTTTCCAATTTCAACTCTTTTTTAAATCGTTCCTATTCTTTGAATTTTTCTATAAATCTCACTTTAATTTTATTAAAAACAAATCAAAATTTCGACGCTGATTTCAACTGTTTCATTATTTTGAAAATATGTTATATACACACCAGGTGTGTATTAGCTTGGCAAAGGCAAAATTACTCACTGCTCTGCAGTGACTTTTAATTTAATTTTAATAAAAAAAAAAAAAATAATACCACTTTAGAGTTTTGTTTTATTTACAACTCACCTGTACGAAGATCACTCCAACCATCAACAGCAGTAAAGCTATCCACTGTTTTCCTGATAACTGTTTTTTCAGAAGCAAGACAGAGAACAGTGCGGTCGTGAGTATTTTTAGTTGGTATGTCACCTACAAAAAAAGAAGGATTTTGAGATTTTGTTCAGCACACAAAACGGAAAAATATAGGCTGCTAAAGATATTACAGATTGGCTGAAAATGATTAATTTACAGAGAAAATCTTGCTAAATGTAGCACTACGCATAGTTAACTGAGATGAAGATCCGCGATCCTGGCGCTCCCAGAACAAAACCATTCTCGACTGTCCTGGCTTGTCAGTAATTGTCTTCTTTTTGAGTCGGGTTACGGCTTCGGTTCAGCTGGGTAGCTACTTTCGTTCGTTGAGTTATGGCTAAGAGCTTGGTCACACTGGGCTCAAAAAGCCGCCTATTCGACAAACAACTGAAAATCCCTAGGGGACGTGAGATTTGATGGGCTTTGTGGCAGCTTGGCGATAATGAACAGACTGCAATTATGTCAATTAGGGTTCCTGTAACGTAATTATACACTCTGTTTAGCTCTAACTGATCTCCCGAATTTAAACCGACAACATTCAGAATTAGTTGTATCTTGTTATTTTTCTTTTTTCTACCTTTGCAACCGAAAAAGCCAGGAAATGAGCCAAGTCTGATCAAGCTCTAACACCCCGCATGGGAGGCTGACACTCCCAAAGTGTGTGCCGTGGGGGAAGTTACTGTCTTTTAATCTACCCCCCCCCCCCCCCGTTGAGTCCGTGTATTGTTGTCTTTTTTTTTCTGGCTGAATCTCCGGCTTCACTGGAGATATGAATAATTCTTTACGACTGGTAAAAACCGGATGATAGAAACGCTGATTCGGCACTAAGAAAAACATGGACGTATCAGCTATATCAGAATCGCTCGTGTTGAGGGGTTTCAAACTCTAACCCTAGGTTCACACTGAGGCGATATCAGCCATCGCCGAGATTTTCATCGCCAAAAATCGGCGATTTCTGTTGCTTCGTCAGGCGATTTTCAATGTTGGGAAAATTCAACTTTAATCGGGCGACAATACGATTTTATGCACGCAACAGCAACATTTCGCGTTAAATTCTGTTGCCGACGAAAATTCAGTCTGAACATCCAGGCGATAAAAATCTTCTCTCGCTGCGATTGAAAAATCTCGTTCATAGCCGCGATTTGCTCTGTGTGATCCTAGGGTAAAATTGAACTTGAAATGGTATTTTTGTACCCAAATATACTTTTGAAAGTTGTTGGTCAAAAGAACCCTAACAAAGTCAACTCGCTTCTAGTGAACTATGATACCTGAACACAAAAATTTAACATATTTTGCTCTGAAAGTTTGCTAGGCAAAACAGGAGTCCGAAGGAACGACACAAAACAAGGCTGTCAGCTTACCTGGTAAGTTGCAGCATCTAAGTTGGATAATGCAACAATTAGCAAGTTGTTTTGCACTGTATATAGTGTACTGGGCACAGCCAATTTTGCGGTTTCATACTTGTTTAACAGTACTTCCTTGTACAAAATTTGCGCACTCTTAGGAAATGAACAACCTGGAAAAAATGGCAAATAAAATGAAACATACACAATCTGAATTTGTCCCCTATTTACGAATACAGCACCAACCACATCATGAGAATATCAGGCAATTCAGCTACCCAGAGACAAGCTTTCTATGTTCCCGCACAAACTGAATGGCATTGTGTTTGCTGGAGCGGAAATAAAAAAAAACACAAATTCTTCATCATTGCTTGTATTTGGAATAGCAGGGAAATTATATTCCAATACACATTTACAGGCTACACAGTGTTTTTGAGATATTTGACTACCGTACTTTCAGAATCAGAATCATTTTTATTTGCCCCAATATCTTTACACAAGGGAAAAAGATAACCTGGGAGGCCAACAATTTACACGAAATAAAATAACACTTAATATATACAATTAATTCATATCGTGTCAAAATGCTTCACTGTCTTCTTTTTCTTCTATTTTTAGGTTGCGATGACGGATGAAAATGGCACAAACGACTTAGTGTAGCGTTGACTAGATTTTGTCGGTGGGTTGAAGGAGGAGATCAAAATCATCGAATCTCTTAAGACTTAGCTATGCCTACAGTAAATTACCTAAGGCTTCGGCTGTTTTCAGCCTCTTTCCATGTCCCTTGTCTTGGATGACACGCGTGGTAAAATTTGCATGACCGGCCTACTGACAAATAATCTCCTTGGAAACAATGATCGGGAGCCTGATATGTCACGTAAACAGAACAAATTTAAGTTGACTGAAAACGTGGCAGGCGTGACAAATAACGTTATTCCAATTGGGGAGATAGGATACACCTATAAAGAGTAGAATCTTGGGAACGAGAATGGATGGAAATACAACTGAAGTATGAACCGTATCATTAGTTTGATGTGTCCTTTAAAGGGCCTGTCTTACCTATAATACTAACGCAACCTACTTCCATAATTACTCTATACATTTCTAAACCCCGAGACCCCAATTTCGTACGGTACATTCTAACCTCTCTAACAAAACCACGCTGATTTTCTCACTTGCCGTGTTTTGCCACCTTCGATGTGTATCACGCTATCAACGACTGACTGCGAGAAGTTATCCATCAGGAAAACCTTAGAAAAACTGTTTATGTAAATTTTTTCCCTGTTTAAGTCAACGGGTCTCGGAAAAGGCTTAAAACAGCCAAAACCGTCGGTTATTTCTTGAAAGCACAGGCTAGTTTAAAGTATCCAAAATTTTAAAATACTGTAAGTTGAATAGTTAATAGTGCGAGAGGTCCTTTAAAGCTACGTGCACACACAGACGATAAAATTTCGCATGCGAAACTACGCATACGGAAATGTGTGCTACTACGGAGGAATCTGCTTTAATGTTTTGTTTGTTTCCTCTTTTCCCTTATTTATGGCATTTGTGGTGGAAAAAAGTTAGTCGATTGACTGATGCGTCAAAATTTCGGAGCGAACGAAGAAATTTGAATTCGACTGCGAAAATGTGTGTACATACCTTAAAGGACTAGCTCTCTCACGGAATAATAAGCTTCTGAAATCTCTTCCTTTCGCCGTTGTTTCGTTTTGTGCCCACGACTTTTTATCAATTGTTCAGCCGTGCCGAGTTTCGTCAGTCACGCGACGCAAACCTTGCCAAAAGCTGCAAGCTTCGCCGATACTGTTTCACACATAAGGCCATGGCAAGCTTCAATGTGTTTTTTTTTTTTTTTTTTAAGACATTGTAGACCATCAGGTCTTTCTCCTATTTTTGTTTTCTTTTATTTTGCTTGGTTGGTTTTGCAGCGCGTCCAGTTCCGAAATATTTTGCTTCTAGCCGCAGAGTGGGAGAGGAGGAAGGCTTGACAGATTAGACAAACGCTAGCAAGAAAATCGCTAACTTCACGTGGAAGTAATAGTATTTTCGAAAAACGATAGAAAAGATGATTTCTCGTAAGAGCTGTGCTTTGAGTTCAATTGCTCAAATTTTCCACAGATGCAGCAGGGACAACATTAGAATCGCGAAAGCTTTAGATGTTGATTGATATGGCGGAAAAACGGAGAGAAACCGTTACCAATCGATAGAAATGATTATTGTGAACACAGATATAGCCTACCTTTTCTTTTCACAATCCTAACCTCAATCAAAACTATTCGCAAAGCAAAAAAACAACTTTGCCCTTCAGAGCAAAAGTTCAGTCAATCTCGTCCACTCTTTAATTATTGAATAGGTCAAAACATCTTTTTTTCTTGAAAATATGGCTATTGTTCAGCAGAAACAGAAAAACCTCAAATCAAGTTAAAGGACACCTGAATGAAGAGTACCAAGTATCATCCCTATCCGTATGACTTCCGCTAACATTGCCTGCAGAAAAACCAATCCAAATACGAAATAGTGTTTCCAAGCTATGATTTTTGCTCCATTTGCATCTATCCTTATTTCAGTACCGAACAATTTTAGGAATGAACAAATGTCTCCAATCAACCCTTCTTCTGGAATATTTTTTAACCAATTAAGCACAAACGTATATCTAGAAGAAATTCTAATACGATCCGGCCAGCGCTGTACAAGATTTGAATGAATTGCGCTTTTTGTCTTGGAGTCTGCATGTGTAAACCTCCAGAAACGAACATCCCTATTTTGAAAACGTCACGCTCAGGAGAAGAATGTTCTCCGTGGCCATGTCTCTAAATGCATTCTCCATGGTGTGTTCAAGTACGGTTTCATTTTTCAGGTGTCCTTTAATGAAAGGAACAGGTGGCTTACTGCCCAAACTGTTTAGCTCCATTTTTATACCAGCTAAGAAGGGTCCGGGGTTCAAACTGTCGACTTGGGCGAGAGCCCGAATGCTTAAGATTTGACTCCGTCAAGCTGAATTGCTCAATCCTTTCAGAAAGCTCTTGGCCCGAAGTTGTCCATTCTCAGGACTTTCCAAATTCCTGCTTGCATCAGAGTTACACAAGTCTCTGGACAAGTTGAAGTTATGGTTTTAAACTACTACTTCCACTTACGATTCTGAATTAGTAATAGCACTAGACACAGTCCATACTTCACAATCTCGGTCATGAATACTAGAGTTGTTCCATAGTACTTGTTAGGCGCAGAATCATCAGGTCCTTTCAGTCTCGAGTATCGTAGCACTAAGACAGTCACAGTTGTTTGTAGTGTCACCAGTACCAGGGTTAGGTACTTCAGGATTTTGGCCCTGTGCCCGCTACTGCTGTCGCTGTTGGACATCTGGTTCCTCCTGGGGTAGCTGAAGGTAGGCTAGTTTTCTGGCAATATCTACGAGGTAGTTTAAGCCTGAAAGGTAGAATTAAAAATAATTTGATATGTTGCCAGTTATCCCCACTTACAACTAAACTGTCAGTCAGATTATGACCTTAGGATAATGTTGCTACGTGATGAGTGTACATAGATGAGTGCACTCTTCTCACATGAACAACTGCCATTCATTCTGTAAAGGCAAAGTCAAAACAAGACTAAAAGTTTCGATGGGATCCCAAAAATTCAAATATTTGATCCAGACAACTGGGTCTAGTCTTCGCCAGATCCAGTCTTCATCAGACTCCTTGAACACTTTTACTATTAAAATTCAGAAACAGATTAAGGCCAAGTAGCTAATCATTTGAGAAAACCAAGTTCAGATATTGATTCAGTATGTGTGTTTACCCCTACAAGTCATATCTGTTTTGACAAAAATTCCTGCCATATTCTCCCATTTTAGTCAAATTCGGACAGGCATCACAGTTTCAGACGGCATTTCCATATTTCGCGCACAAGCCTTGGCTCTAAGGAAGGCTGTTGAATTTGCCAAGAGGCACGGGAAAGGGAGGTATGCTTTTTTCTCAGACTCACAGTCAGTTTTGGAGTCACTGAGAAGCAACTCCACCTCATCAAGTATTCACATTCAACAACTCAAATCGGATGTTCTGGACCTTATGAGTCTCGGTTTCACCATTAGATTTCATTGGATACCATCCCACGTTGGTATTACCGGAAATAATGAAGCAGACCGAATCGCTAAAGAAGCACTAAATCACCCTATAACTTGGATTGTTGATCTGTCTGAAGAAGAAATTGTACAAAAAATTACCAGCAAATCGAACCTGTACTATTGTAACCTGCAAGCACAGGTTTCCTCAAATCAATATGTACTGGCATACTCAGGAGATCGGATCCCACATTTTCTGGTTCCAAAACATCGCAGGATGGCAAATTGTATTTTTCGGATAAGGACTAACGATTGTATGTCAGGTGAAAGGAGGCACACTTATGGTTCAAACCAAACTCCAAATCGTCATCATCCAATGTGTACCGGGATCGTCGAGACAATGGAATATTTGCTGTCAGAATATCCTAGGTTTGCGAGTCAGAGAGCGATTTTGATGAGAAAGGTTTCTTCACTGTCTGTTTAGGTTAATACCAGGAATTGGGTTTGGACGTTTCAAAGAAGAAGTAGAACGGCAGATCCTCTCTGCCCTTTCTGATTTTGTGTCCCGAACAGGACTGTTGTCTTACATGTGATTTCAGAATCATTCCTTTGATGATTGTTTGTGGCCAAGTTTTGCTTCCAAAATACTTATAAACCCGTTTAGTTTGGTGGCGCAGAGGGCTAACGCCGCGCGTCTTCACCCTGCCAAGCCAAGCCAAGCCAACTTCCTATCACTTCTGCCAATTTCCCGGTTTCGGCCGAATTCCGGAACTAATTGTCCGGCGAAAAATCTCCTTTCCCGACTACTGAACATCTAATCAGCTTCAAATAAAAATTTCACTTAAAACAAATTTTCCAGCTCCAGCCCGGTTTTGGTCAAACTATATGTCCGGGTAAAAAATGATTGTCATATGTGGATTCAGCATCTCTTCTTAACCCTAAATCAGATATCTAATGAACTACAATTAAAACTTTTACGTTTAAAAAATTTCCGGTTTTGGCCGGATTTCGGGCAAACTGCTTGTCCGGGTAGAAAATTGTTTTCAAATAATTGTTCAGCATGTCTTCTTACCCTAATCGAACATCTAATCAACTCCAAATAAAACTTTTACTTTTAACAAACTTTCTGGTTTTGGCCGGATTCCGGGCGAACTAATTAATAAATTCCACCATCGTGTTCAGCATGTCTTCTTACCCCTGAAGCAAACATCTAATCAACTTCAAATAAAACTTTTACTTATATGGTAACAAACTTTCCGGTTTTGGCCAGATTCCGGGTGAACTATTTGTCCGATGACAAAATGGTTTTCACCATCATATTAAGCATGTCTTCTTACCTCATATCGACTATCACATTATCTCTTTAAAAATATTTTATTCGCCACTTAATTCAAACCCCTCACCCACCCCTAAATTTAGGGGCTACAAAACCCATCTACGAACTCGACCTTACCCTTGGGCCTTCACCCAATGAACCCTCACACCAAGTTTCATCAAAATATCTCATTCCCTTCGAGAGTTATCATGCTCACAGACAGATAGACATTTTTGCGATGTCATAGGTATCCCGCCACTTATGTTTTGGGATCCCAAAAAGTTGTTTTCAAAGCACAAAAACACTTAGGTATGAAAGACAAAGAATTTTAACCTTCAAGAGCCACTGATTTGAGTGCAGTATGTTACATTCTCTTGTCCAATCAGCAACAAACCCTTGACTTTTGGACACCCTATGCCAAATGCTGGATAGCTGTTGTTACCCTAACCCTGACTGACAACACTATAGATGAATTGGGATTGGTTGATTTCTGGGCTTCACTCAAATCATCAATATTTGATTGGGTTCAAGTATCCAGCATTTGGCATAGTATATCCAGCATTAGGCATAGGGTATACCAAACACTAGGTATGCACAGTGTTTGGCATACGCTTTCCCAAAATCAGGGGTTTGAGGTAGACTGCTCTTGATGCCTTCTGTCTTCCTTCAGGAAAATGAGATACACATTTCCCTTTTCTCCTTTCCTCAAGCCAGCCTCAAGTTGTATTGGCATACAAGAACTGCTGATAAACTGATCAAGAATTTGCTCTAAAATCCGAAATTATGTATTTTTTACCTGTCGTTATTGAATCAAGCAGATGAAATGCAGCAGTAAGAAATGCAGCAAAACCAAGCGAGATACTAAATGAGAGATGAGCAGAGTCTGGGAGCCTTGTGCCCACAGCACAGCACAGGCTATGGGAGGCACTGGCAGGCAAGTCTTTCAAAGAGTCTCAGTTTTGATGCTTCAGTCCCGTTGCTACTTGGATCCCTGCAGTCAACCACAAACCCTTGATTTTTGGATACCTTATGCCAAACTCCGGATATGTCTAGCGTTTGGCATACCCTATGCCTAACGCTGGATACACTATGCCAGGTGCTGGATACTGTAACCCAGTAAAATATTGATGATTTGAGTGAAGCTAAAAAATCAACCAATCAGAACTCCTTTCTAATGAGGTAGGTCAGGGTTAGGTTACCAACAGGTATCCAGCGTTTGGCATAGGGTATCCAGCGTTAGGCATAGGCTATGCTAAATTCTAGATATATCCAGTGTTTGGCATAGGGTATCCAAAAATCAGGGATTTGTGGTAGACTGGATCCCTGTTACGGTCTCATTCTTTTTGTTGCTGTGGTCCTACTGGGCAGCGATTGGGTCCTACTTGGTCTTGATTCAAAAATCTATAATGACAATGATTATGAAGTCCACCTTGGAGGTTATTAATTCACAGCTGTTATACCCTCCTGTATCCTGCCTGTACCAGTCAGCCCAGTCTACCACAAATCCCTGATTTTTGGATACCCTATGCCAAACGCTGGGTATATTTAGCATTTGGCATAGCCTATGCCTAACGCTGGACACCCTATGCCAAACGTTGGATACCTGTTGGTAACCTTACCCTGACCTACCTCAATATAAAGGAGTTCTGATTGGTTGATTTTTTAGCTTCACTTAAATCATCAATATTTTACTGGGTTACAGTATCTGACAGTATCCAGCACCTGGCATAGTGTATCCAGCGTTAGGCATAGGCTGGGCATAGGGTATACCTGTATACCAAACGCTAGACATATCCTGGACATATCCAGCGTTTGGCATAGGGTATCCAAAAATCAAGGGTTTCTGGTTGACTGAGTCAGCCCCAGCAGCACCCAGTAGCTTATTAAAGGCTCCCAAGAACCCTTGAATGGTGTTTTAGGTCATCAGGTCATATTTTGCCAAAAAGTGTTTGTGAGAGGTTTTGAGTCCTCCTCTGTTTATTATGCTAAAATAAAATTTTCGTTCACTTACGATGATGATGGATCACTTACCAAGCCAAGTGGTTCGAGTCCTCCTCTGTGTGTTGCTTTTGCACCTTGTAATTGATGAATCAATTGCGAGAGCGTTTCTTGGCAGTTTTGAAATGTTCGCCAGTATTGACTTTCAGTTGCGTTTTCCTGCGAGAAAATCCCGAACTGCCTCAAGAGTATAAGAGCTGCCCAGTTCAGCAGCCGCTGGTCTAGGATGGTATGGTAACCCCGGTGCAGCCCCGGTGTATTGTTGTATTTCTCATAAGCACGGTAAGAAATCCTGACCTTTTGGCTGCCCCCACAATCCCATTCGGGCTTTCCTGCAGTCAGAAGTATCAGCTACATGTATACAGTATAAAAGGTTACAAAAGGTACCCCCCCCCCGTGACGTCCTTGCAGCTAGATGACCCAGCGGTCGGATCGAGTCGTGGCTTCATCTTGGGTCTTGGGTGCAGGGGCGTCCCGAGGGGGGGGGGGTCGGGGGAAAAAGTTCCGGTAATTTTGACTGGTGCGGCGAAGCCGCGCCAGTTCAAATTTGTCAAATTTACCTTAACTTGATGATTTTAGGGAATCTACCGGATTATTGCTCAGGGAACCTACCGGATTTTGCTCAGGGAACCTACGCTAGATCTTTCACAAGGAATCTACCGGAACTTGTCTCAGGGAATCTACTTGAATTTACCCCTCGGAATGTACTAAATTCGGCTCAGGAAATCTACAGGAATTTGTGTGAAATCTTTCAGAAGGAATCTACCGGAATTTGTCTCAGGATCTAGTGAAATTAACCCCTCGGAATCTACAAAGTTCGTACCGGAATTTGTGCGAAATTGTTCCACAAGGAATCTACCGGAATTTATCCCATGAAATACCAGAATTTGGCTGAGAGAATCTACTGGTTTTTGCTCATGGAATCTACTCTAAATCTTTCATAAGGAATCTACCGGAATTGTCTCAGGGAATCTACCCGAATTTACCCCACAGAATCTACCAGAATTCGGCTCAGGGAATCTACCGGAATTTGTGTGATATCTTTTACAAGGAGCCTACCCCTCGGGATTTACACCTCGGAATCTACGAAATTCGGCTCAGGGAATCTACCGGAATTTGTTCAAAATCTTTCACAAGGAATCTACCGGAACTCTTTTCACGAATCTACAGGAATTTATCCCTCGGTATCTACGAAATTCGGCTCAAGGAATCTACCGGAATTTTTGCGAAATCTTTCACGAGGAATCTACCGGAACTTGTCTCAGGGAATCTATCGGAATACCCAACCAAATCTACCAGAATTCGGCTCAGGGAACCTACCGGATTTTGGTTATGGAATCTACGCTAAATCTTCACAAGGAATCTACCGAAATTTGTCTCAGGGATTTACCGGAATTTACCCCACGGAATCTACCAGAATTACCCCACGGAATTTACCAGAATTTGGCTCAGGGAATCTATCGGAATTTCGCCGGAATTTGTGCGATATCTTTCACAAGGAATCTACCGGAGTTTAACCCCACAGAAGCTAACGGAATTCGGCTGAATCTAAATCCAAAAAGCGTCGACAGCTTTCTCAACTCCTTTCCGGTGATACGGGTGAACCGAGAAGAGTTCAAAATGAATTAGCGTTGTTTCGACATGATGGAGAAAGTCGCCGGGAGAGCTTCGAAATAAAAAAAAAGTTTTAACATACAGTCGAGATCTCTCATCAACTGAAAGACGTCTTACCTGTGGGAAGCTTTCAAGCTGTCCAAGACAATCCCTATTACCTCAGCAAAAGGGGAACGAATTTTTAGCAAGATGAAGCTGTTTAAGATCACCTTGCGTTCAACAATGGCTGACCAGTGTCTTGAAAGTCTGCTACTAATAGCATGTGAAACAGATCTAGTTTTTAGGTTGCGTTGTGGACAAACGGGAAATGGTTAAAACGCGACGAGTAAATGTGTAGGGTGTGTTGAATGTCAGCTTTTTGTTTTGTATTAAGTGTTAATGAGCCTTTTTTTGTTTGCTCTTGTTTATAATACATAATCGAAGTCAGAACACAACAGTATTCTAAAGTTTCTGCAGAGATTATCGCTACGGAGAATTTCCGGTAAAACCTAGAAAAATTCCGGTAAAATCTCGAAAAATTCCGTTAAATTCTGAAGCTGCACCCGCCTCATCAGGAAGGTGTCGGACGCCCCTGCTTGGGTGGGAAGGGGTTCTAGACGTTGCAAGTGCTAGAATGCTTATGACGTAACTCATTTAAGAAAAAAAGAATCAGAACACATGATTGGAAAGCCTACTTCTTTGCTGTTATCACTAGACTATAAGATAATATGTGTTTTAAAGTATAATGAACATGAAACAGAGAAAATTTGTCAACAGATATGTGTTAAATAATGAAATTAGCAAAATGTAAGTTACGCGATACTTATGACTTCTTAAAAGTTGTCGATCTGTCCGTCCGTCCGTAAGAACGATAAATCTTGAAGGGAATGAGATATTTCGTTCAGACTTAGTGTGAGCATTTTTTGGGTCAAAGGACAGGTCAAGTTCGTAAATGGGCTCCGTCCGTAGCCCTATATTTAGAGGTGGGGTTCAGATTAAGGGACGAACAATATTGATAGTCGATTTAGGAGTAAGGAGACATACTGAACACGTATATGAGAATTATACAAATATTTCGCCCAGAATTCGGCCAAAACCGGAAAATTTGTTAAAAGTACAAGTTTTATCTGAAGTTGGTCGAATCGGTTCGACGCAGGGATAAGGAGATATGCTGAATTCATTTTAGAACTTCATTTTCTTGCAGGACAAGTAGTTTAGGATAACTTTAAGCTCATTCTTCAATCGGTTGGAGGTTCGCACCCGGTTCAAGAATATGCGATAAATCCATTTCTGAACTTTATTTACTTGTCAGACAATAATTCTGCTAAGATTCACCCAAACTCGAAAATTTGGTAGACCCGAGGAAGTTCAATTTTTAATCCGACTTAAGTCTCAACTATAGCTCAACCGTTAGAGCGTCAGACTGGAAATCGAGAGGTTCTTGGTTCGCCTTTCAGTGTCACCAGCTCTTTTGGTCTGCATACATTTTGCAAAGGCTTTTTGCTGCTAACGTGTTACGTGTAAACATTCTACATATTGGTAAAAATCATATCTAACTTTATTTTCCTGCTGGGTAAAGAGTTCGCTCGGAATCTGAATAAAATCTGAAATTTGGTATCCATAGAACCTTTCTGAAGATGGTCAGAGGGTCGATATAAGGGTACACTCTACAGAGATGTGCTGAATCCGTTTTTGAACTTTATTTAACCGGAACACAGATGAACAATTGTGTCGAAGTAAAAGACGATTAGAGATGAGAAGTAGGGGGTAAACTTACATGCTGAATCCAGGTCGGAGCTTGGTTTTCTCAGCTAATTAGTTGTCCACTTGTGCGGGCTGCATCTGCCCCGCTTTTGAGGTTGTCTCTGCCTGTGTGGCTGAAATGGGAGCGGTCTCTGCGTGTGACCCAGGTTCCACCTGGAGCCCGTTCGACCTGACTGATTTAGTTTAGTGTACTGTTTGTTTCGAGTGTTTTATTTTTTGTTTTGTTTTTTATGGTTTTCAAAAACCGTTAAATGAAATTGAAATTGAACTGAATTATAGTTGTTTGGCCGTACTACTGCCACCATGGTATCATCTTTGTGGACAATTTCAAGCGGTTGGTTAGGGATAAATATTAACATGCCTAATGGGCCTGGCAAAGACCAGAAATCTACAAGATTTACTGTTTGGATCAAGAAATCCCATAAATACTGAATTTTTTAGATCTAATCTTTTGGTCTTGCTAAAGTAGGAATATACATTTGTACAAGTGACGATAAGTTGAAAAATAGTCGCCTGCATAAGGGATGAATGATGGACTGGAAAACCCGTGCTAATTTTCGAGTAGCAACATAAAGTGATCCACTTGACACCTGAAACTGAGTGTTCCGCATCTGACTTGAAATCGCTTAAAGGACCTGTCTTACCTATCATGATAACGCAACCTACTTCCATAATCACTCCATAAATTTCTAAACCCAGAGACCCCAATTTCTACGGTAGGCCTGTATTCTAATCCCTCTAACAGAACCACGCTGATTTTTTCACTTGTCGTATTCTGCTAGCTTCGACGTGTATCACACCGTCGACGGTTGTCTACGAGAAGTTTTTCCATAAAAAAACCGGCTATGTAAATTGTTTCCCTGTTTTCGTTCAGCCAAAACCGTGGGTTATTTGTTGAAAGCACCGCCTAGCTTTAAAGTATTCAAATATTTTAAAATACTGCAAGTTGAAGAGCAAATATTGCGAGGGGTCCTTTAAAGCAGCTACGGGTTTGTGCCCGAAACAGACGATCAGACTTGAAACCGGCCAAGGAGTCCTGATCGTATGTTGAAAGTGCGAAAAACAGACGATCAGACATACCCGGCCGGATTTGCTGCACTTTGGTCATTAAGCTGAAAAACTTTCGGTTTTTCCGTACGGAATTGCTGATGGTGCCGAAAATCCGGGAAGGATTTCCATCTCACGAGCACGCGTCCTGGTCATCTGCCAAAGGCAGAAGTTAAAAGCTTAGGTTGCAATCCACTGAAAGTTATTATTGAGTCATTATGATAAAAGAGATGCAGCTATTTACGGAAGTAGCCTTGTGGTAGCTATTATCCTCTCCTGGAACTAGAAGAATAATAGTGTACACAGACTGACTTAATTTTGAAACGAATGTGAATGTGAAACGATTTTTGAAGTTTCTTTTCCCTTCTCCAGTTGCGTTACCAAACAAGTCCCCTACCACATCTTCATCTCTTTATCAAGAAATTCTTCCCGTTCTTCAACATTTTACATTTAATTAAATTATTTTCAAAAACAAATTTGAGAATGGTAAAATACCATCGTATTTCTCAAATCTTAATTTGTTCCTCTTGCTCTGCTACTATTATTATGATACAAGACAAAGATCGAACATCTATATCGACCGGTATCATTCTGAAAGATCTTAATTTGCACCGAAGGTTGCTATTGCACAATGCTCGGATGTCCACAGGGATGTACTAAACTCGTATAGATCATTTTGGACGCTAAAGAAACAAGAGCAAAGGTTTCGATGGGATCCCAAAAATTTTAATATTTGCTCCCGACAATTCGGTCTTGAAGATATTCGGTCTTCAACAGACTTCTTAAGCATTTTTACTTTTAACATTTAAAAACAGGTTAAGGCCAATGGTAATAATCGGAGAAGACCAAGTTCGTATTTGACAGTGCAAACCGGATAGGAACAAGTTCAGATATATTCAGATATCCGTTTTGCGCTGTCAAATATTCAAATATGGATTCAGCGTATGGTTTACCCTATAGCCTACTTCGTATCTCTTTCCTTCAGGTTTCGGCCGGATTCCGGACAAACTACTTGTCTGACAAAAAACTAAAGCTCAAAAACAAATTCAGCATGTCTCCTTACCCCTACATCCAACCTCTAATCAACTTCAGTTTAAACTTTTACTTTTAATAAATTTTCCGGTTTCAGCCGGATTCCGAGCGATCTATACGTCCAGTGAGAAAATGATTGTCATATGCGAATTTTGCATGTCTTCTTACCCGCAAATCGAACATCTTATCAAATTTAAATAAAACTTTTAACAAATTCTCCGGTTTTGGCCGGATTCCGGCCGAAGTAATTGTCCGGCTAGAAAACAAATTTCATATTCGGACTCAGCACATCTCCTTGTCCGTAAATCTAACCTCTAACAAACTTCATATTAAACTTTAACTTTCCACAAGTTTTCCGGTTTATTCCAGATTCCGGGTGAACTATTTGTCAGGCGAGAAAATAAATTTCATATTCGGATTCAGCATGTCTCCTTACTTCTAAATCAACTATCTCAAGCTTTCAAAAAATATTTTTTTCGCCCCTTAACTTGAAACCCCTCCCCCACCCTCAGATATAGGAATACAGAGCCCATCTTCGAACTTGACCTGTACTTTGACCGAAAGGATCCTCCCACCAAGTTTCATCAAAATATCTAAATCTCTTCGAGAGTTATCGTGCGGACAGACAGACAGACGGACGGACAGACGGACAACTTTTGCGATGTCATAGGTATCCCTCCACTTACATTTGGGATCCCAAAAACTTAAAATTCATCTTTTATGGGTAAAAATAGCGCTGATTATTATCTCTTTACAACTGTATTACTATTTATTTATTTTGATTTCTGGGTCTGGTCGTAACTCAGTCAGATTTAGATTTCAAATTGAAGTCTGCTCATTATTGTTTATGTTTGCGAATTAGCTGTCCCTTGCACATTCGGTTTATCTAATATAGTGTATGTCCCTGGCAAGGCCTAGTCAGGGCCAGTCAGGGCTGTCCGACTAGGAGGGGGGGGGGGTATCTTCGAGTGTTCCTCTCTGTAGGCCTAGCCAACTATATACTGATTTAGTGTGCAAATAAAACGAGCTTGAACTTGACGGTACGGACTCCGTCCATTCTGACGGAAACCTCTGCTGAATAGACAGTTCTTGTCACTTATGACGCTTCCGACCAACATAAGTAAGTAATAGTAATAAGTAATAAGTAATTTATTTATAACCCGCCGTTTTCAGAAAGCGGAGTAAATGAAGAAAGTAAATAAAACACATAAACATACACAAAATGACACTTAATTTCAATCGTCGGCCAGGAAGCAGAGTAAAAGGTCGTGCGTTGGTTGGGTTCTGTTGTCAGTGATTTTTTATAGTGACGAAGAAACATCCAAAAGGGACTTGTACTTGTAACGATCGTAACTCGGATCGGAATGAAAATAATAAGAGGGACGAGCTAATTTTCTTATCATCTGAGACAGTGGAATATAGTGGTATAATTGTAACGGTCGCAAGGGATAATAAGACCGTAGAACGCAACATTAGTCTCACTTCTGAAAATATATCAGTGACTGATCAGTGCAAGTTGTCCGTTACTTTGCCGGTGCAGTCGGTGGCGACAGCCCACACAGGAATCAAGTCGGGACTTTTGTTTAATTATTCTAGTTTTCTACTTTTACTATAATTCACATAGCCAAATAGCAATTGGAGGTTTACGTTTTAACTGCAAGTATATTCAAAACAACAAGGGGGGGGGGGGTGAGACTCCAAGCATGAAGGACATTGAAGAAATCGAAGCGGTGTACCGGTGTACCCGGACAGCCGCACTTTATATAATTTACATGACGAAGTCGCTTGCGTTTCGAATTGATGGTATTTTTAAATGACAGTAGATCGTGCTTACAGACGCACGAATCTCACTTTCCCTAAAAAAGGAAGATTTAAAAAAAAAATCAGACACTGATCTCTGTTTTCCGCAATGGGGTGCGTCTTCTTACAAAAAAAAAAAAATCTAATTTAGTATTTTGTGTACAGGAAATTTTATTAAACTCAATAACGCAAAAGGACGGTAATGTTGTTCGAGAAATACATGCTAAGGAAGGTTCCCGGCCTGTTCCCATAAGATCTCAAAATTTTACGTTCGGATTAATCCAATCGAAACGAAAATAGGATCGGCTTATCAATACCCGCACTGAATCTGCACTTGTGTTAAAAAAAAAGACTTGATGATCACATCGCTTTGCACCTCCCCGCACCTTAAAACTCGAAGAGCTCGTGTAATAGTATTTTGATAACCTTAGAGGAGTTAGCTTACTATAGCGAAAGTGAATTTTGCTGATTGTGTGTTTGGATTATTATGTAGAATAACTAGGTAAGAAGTATTCATGCAGGAATGCGGTGGTTAGTTTGTTGGATTTGACGTCTAGGAAGATAAGGTCAGGCTTCAACTTCTTGCTGATTCCAGATACCAGTATTCATCTAGGTGGATCCGAAAGATGACGCCAGGTCAAAAACCTTCTGGAAGACCAAGGCATTGGACAACCCAGGTTCTTTCCTTGATCACATTCGTAATCACAGTACACAGTTAGTCCCCCCCCCCATCCCTGGCCCCATTCATTTGCATATTAAATTTCCTCCTAAACGTGTTGTTGGCTTTATGAATAATTGCAGATTCCGGATTTCCAGAATGTAGATGTCGAACGTCCCAGACATCCAGACGTTTTTGGTTTGGCTCTGGATCCACCCGACGAAATCGGATATATAGGGTCGAAAAGAATAGTGGCGTTTTTGCAGATACCACGGTAACTGGATCTACATTTTGTCGTTTTTGCAGTTACCGTGGTATTTTATACCACGGTTGCTTTGCAAAAACGACAATTGCCGAATTTGCACTTTTGGAAGTTATCCCAAAAGAAAAACTGATATCCACTCACGTTACAAGTGCCAAACTGCTTTCCGACCCATTTGACACAATCCTAGGCTCTTTTGGTGATCTTAAAAGTGAGATGCCTTTTTCAGTTACCATGATCAGCTACCAGGATCGGACCGTGGTAGCTGAATATCAGTTACCACGGTGACTGACCAGATACCACTGTAACTGCAAAAACGCCTTTTGACCGTGCGTTACCATACCACGGTAACTACGAAAACAGCTTTAGTCCGTGGTATCAGATACCGTGGTATCTGCAAAAGCGCAACTAACATCTGGAAAGGTCAAGCCTGGCTTTTAGCTTTATCTTGACTTCTCAGCTTCAGGCAACCGCTTACTATCTGATAAAGATACGAAAGTTCTGGAAAATTTCTTTACACAAACAAATTAAGAAGTGTCACATAAGGCGTATTCTCGCCGTTCTCCAAGGACTCCTCGGGGAATCGAAGGGATTCTCGCCGTTCTCCAAGGACTCCTCGGGGAATCGAAGGGATTCTCGCCGTTCTCCAAGGACTCCTCGGGGAATCGAAGGGAATGGCGAGAATAGAGGGAGTCACTCCACGCGGACTCGGCGTACACAGAGTACACGGCGAATGTTTCCAAAATGGGATTTGTTCGAAAAAAAAAATATGCAGTTGTTAGTCTGGATTCACTTTATTTTTGGTTTTGTTTATTCTGATTGTTTTTAAAAGTACCGAATCTCTAATTGATTTCAGAAACTTCAACCAAATTCCAGTTTCAACCGAATTCGTGATGAACCATTTGTCCAGCAAGAATGGATATGGATTCAGCGGACCTACTTACTTCGAATGAATATCTTATTAGCTTATAAAACATGCATGTTTTTACCATAAATTCGAAACCCCTCCTCTGCCTCTAAAGATAGGACTAAAGGACCCATCTACGAACTTGACCTGTAGTTTACCAGTAAATCCTCATTGAACAACATTCAACCCCTTCGACCTTCGATTACACTAGATCTCTCCGACGTCCATAGAATAAATAAATGAATGTCTTCATCTAACGCGCAGAGCTATACCGTTTTGAGAATAAAGGTGTAGGGACTGCTATAGCCGAAAATTGGTAGACAAATTTTGTGTCCGGTTTTCGCCAGATTCCGGGTGAACTACTTGTCCGGCAAAAAAATTACTTTCATATTTGGATTCAGGATGTCTCCTTACCCCTAAATTAGCTATCTTAATAGCTTTTAAAAAATATTTTGTTGCCCCTTAATTTGAAACCCCCTCCCTTACCCCTAAACGTAGGGCTACATCTAAATGTTATCTTCTCGTAGTACTTGAAAGCGTAATAACAAGTTTGTCTCGAAAATAGTAGCCCAATAGATATATAACATATATTTTCATAACATTTAACTCAAGGGTGTAGTAAACATCTGTTATCTGTTCCGAAACATGACGGTGTGGCAAGGACTGAAGAGGCAATGTGGCACCAACTCAAGAACTGGTGAGATCGGATAACCAAGTTGAGTTGTAGCTTTGACGCTCAGTCTAACAAGAAGCATTAGCAACATTTGCGCTACTTGTAATTAAATGAAAAACATCAAGTTAAGTGAAAATATTAGCGCTACTTGTATTGCAAGTAGCAGATTCTCCATCATTTCCGAGGAAAGCCCAGCAGATATGGTCTATATAGCGTCGCTTTTCAAGTTCTTTTTTAAGTTAATTTCTTTCCTTTTTGGGGATCCCAAAACGTATAAGTGGAACTATCGAAGGGAATGAGATATTTTAATGAAACTTGTGTGAGGATCTTCGGGTCAAGGGCAAGCTCAAGTTCGTAGATGGGCTCTGTAGCCCTAGATTTAGGGGAGGGGGTTGAAATTAAGGAACAAACAAAATATTTTTAAACAGCTAATTTGATAGTCGTTTATTGGGTAAAAAGCATACTCCAAAACCATTGTCTCGCCGGACAAGTAGTCCGTCCGGAATCTGGCAAAACCCGGAAAGTTGGTTAAAAGTAAAAGTTTCAATTGAAGCTGATTAGACATGCTGAAAACCGTTTTCTCGCCGGACAACTAGTTCGCCGGAATCCGGCCAAAACCGGTTATCTGAAGTTGTTTAGATGACAGATTTAGGGGTAAGAAGAGAGGCTGAGTCTGTATATGTCAGTCATTTTTACCCGGACATATAATTAGTTCGGAATCCGGTTGTAGCCCGATTTTTTTCAAGTCAAAGTTTTATTTATACCTGATTAGATGTTTTTTATAGGGATAAGGAGATACGCTGGATTTGCTTCTGAATTTTCTTTTTTTGCTGGACTAGTAGTTCGGTCGGAATTCGGTACCGGAAACTTGGCAGAAGTAAAGCAGGATGTTATGTATGGGGATAAGGAGATACGTTGAATTCATTTCTGAATTGTTCTTTAATTTCAAATAAAACTTTCGCTTTTAACAAATTTTCCGGTTTGGCCGGATTCCAGGCGAACTAGTTGTCCGAATGGTTTCCATCGTCGTGTTCGGCATGCCTTCTTACCCCATAATCTAACATCTAATCAACTTCAAATAAAACTTTTAATTTTAACCAACTTACCGGTTTTTGCTGGGTTCCGGAAGAAACTACCTGTCAGGCGAGAAAATGGTTTTAATCATCGTGTTCAGCATGTCTTATTATCTCATAATCAGCTATCACATTAGCTTTTTAAAAATATTTTATTTTTCCCTTGATTTGAACCCCTTCCCCTCCCCTAAATGTAGGGCTACAGAGCCCATCTACGAACTTATCTTGCACTTGACCCGAGGAATCCTCACACCAAGTTTCATCAAAATATCTCATTCCCTTAGAGAGTTGGTTTTCAGCGGTTTTCATAATCAACTATCACATTACTTTTTATATCATCTTTTGATATGTCATCATTTTCTATCACTTTTTACAGACGGACGGACAGGCGGACAACTTTTGCGATGTCATAGGTATCCCTCCACTTACGTTTTGAGATCCCAAAAATTAGAATTTTGGGCCATGTTCTGGGACCGAAAGATAGTCGTTGAAGCCTTGTATTCATAAGGGCAGAACTCATAGGTTCAAAACCGTTTATTTATCTTGTATTCATTTCTAGCAGGCGGAAAATAAATGTGAAAAAGATAATGAAGTTGCTTTGCAGAAAGACAATTTTGCTAATGAACGTGAGTCGCGTCAATAAGAAATTCGAATGAATATCAAAAGGAAGATCCATGTGTTCATGGAACTCCTCCAAGGTTGGTCACCAAAAGTAACTTCGTACACCCTGGAAAGTAACCCAAAAGTATCTCAAAGTAACTCAATGTAACCTAATGTAACCCAATGTAACCCAATGCAATGTAACCCAAAGTAACCCAATGTAACCAAAGTAACCCTGAGTAACCCAAAGTATCCTGAAGTAACTCGTACACCCTGGTTCTTGGTGACCAATCCTGGGGACTCCTGGTGCAGAGAGCTAAGGAACCTCGTAACCTCGATTGCTTCTGGACAAGCAAGTTATTAGTCGGCTAGTAAGTAGCAGGGCGGTATACTGGAATCTATTTTGGGAGATCTTCCCGGGGGTCAGACCTAGTCGAAATTTAATGGTAAACAAGAACGTAGATCAGAGGTTGAAACTTTTTATATGTTTCAGGGAGTTCAACCCCCCTCCCAGGAAACGGCCTTGGTATGCAGAATACTAAAAGCATTAGGTTGCTCTTGGCAATAGCCATTGCTTTTTTTGCCGTTAATTTGGTATTTTTGCTTCACCTAATGCTTCGTGTGACACTGCCAGAATGCTGTGCGAATTTTTCTCGTATGGTTAGTCAACAACACGATTTGGGAAGTGAAAAAAATAACAAAAACGCCCAAATTGGCTGACGTGAACGAACCAATCCTTTTCCTGCGTCAGAAGAGTTATTTGTAATCAATCCATTTCCTGTAGAAATCGACCCGAGTCGATGAGAAGAAACTGTGTATTCTGAGAAGAAAAGATGAAAATTATTGTCTTGATTGTTGCCGTTATGGAGCTTTCACATGGTGGTCCAATTGATTCCACGAGTGAGTTGAAGAACCTGACCTTGTCGTCGAAAGTAGGCAAGTTGTATTTTGTTTATTCCTTGATAATTTCTGGCTTCGAGAACTATATAATTTCAACTTGCTTAGTTTCTCCTTTCTCGCCAAACTTGAATTCATTTTTATTTCTTTATTTATTTGACTTTTCTGCCCGTGAACAACAAAGTGAAAAACACGGAGTACATACAAAACAAGAAAAAACAAAAGAAGAAAAAAACACACATACCTAAATAACACATATCATCTACTCGTGTTGTCTAAATGGTAATGAAGTAACCATAGACAATACGGGTTAATGGGTACTCACACAAATTTATAGCAGCTCGTCCTCGAGCTCTTTTTTAATTTTTTCCAGACGTAGTGCGGGGTCAATAATCCGATTACGATTACAAACTGAAGTATCCTGACCCATAATGGCAATCTCAGAACAAACATGCAGTACTTAAAGTACGAAATTCTGATTTTTCGCCGCTCAGTAACGCTAAGAACGGACCACAAAGGGGAAATATAAAACACATTCGGCGATACAACAGCAGACGCGAAAGAACCGCCCGATTCACCGTCTTTTTAAGACCAACAAGTCTGCCGTACCTGCGGCGCATTTTTTCAAAGGTATCGTCTCGCAAATGAGCTCTACTTGACACAAAATCAGTTCAATTACAAAGGCGTTTTTCTGCCGCACGTTTATACCCCACGCATCAAATTGCTTTATCCTTCCTTGGTCATTACTTTACTTCTGTTCCGCGTGCGGAGATGTTTATTTCATAAAATTACTTTTCTATAACATGCATCCTTATAATCTTTAAAGGACCTGTCTTACCTATAATACTAATGCAGCCTATTCCATAATCGCTCCATATATTTCTAAACCCGGAGTCCCGGAGACCCCGACTTCGTACGGTACATTCTAACCCGTCCAACAAAAGCACTCTGATTTTCTCACTTGCCGTGATTTGCTACCTTCGATGTGTATCACGCTGTCGACGGTTGTCTGCGAGAAGTTTTTCCATCAGAAAAACCGGTTACGTAAATCGTTTCTCTGTTTTCACTACAAGTCAACAGGTCTCGGAAAAGGCTTAACATAGCCAAAACCGGGGGATATTTGTTGAAAGCACAGCCTAGCTTTAAAGTCAAATATTTTAAAATACTGTAAGTTGAAGAGTAAATAGTGCGAGGGGTCTTTTAAAAGTTCTATATGAATTCAATGTATTAATAAAAATTTCACAACATTTATATTTTAAACCTAATAAAATGCTGAGACTGAGCTATTACCTCTTTGCGGGATCGCGGAAAAGTGGCCTAGTGTCTGAAATCTATAATCAGTTGTTCAATCGGACACAGGGTTGCCAAGTATGACCCTTTGGGTGCTTTCAAGGCCGTATCCAGGGGGGGGGGTAGGGGGTTGAACCCCCCCCCCCTGAAAAACAAAAAATAGTCATTTTCACAGGCTTTTTCCCTCTAATCTATGTCTTTTTTGTACTTTTTTGTCCGACCCGCAGGCAAAACCCCCACCCCGAAAGGCACCAAAGGCACCCCGAAATGACACTTTTGGCGTCTGGGTGACACCACGACACTTTTTATTTCAAGATAACACTTATTCGCATAAAGTACACTTTTTACATCAGAAAAAAAGCACATATTCATTTACTTTACTAAGGTTACGGGTTAACGCCCCAAAAAACAAATACTTTACTTTCATATGGTACACAAAAACAGTCTGAAGCCTTGAAAGCTTATTTCCGATCAAACTCTGTTACAAAACTGTGATCTAACAATTAAGAAATGCTTTGGAAATATTCTGGAAATTATTCCAATTACCAATTATTTGTATTTTGCGCATGACGCTTCAAAATGCGCAAAAAATGTCGAGGTGTCAAACAGTAACTTTTTGAATGTTGACACATTTGCTAGTCGAGCTCTTGGCATCCCTTATCGGAAATACTCTTGATGACTATCTCTCCTTGCCGATGCAAAATCTCCGGCCTCTCCGGGTGCCTCTCGGAAAGAAGAAGTGGTGTCACATCTGCTCCCAAAAGATAGCCGTGATTGGTTGACACAGGATTTGAGTCGTTGATTTTGAGTCGTTACGGAGACGCTTACTCCTTCTTCCAGCGGATCACTGGCGTGTTTTGGACTTAGTCATATAGAGTATTCAAATTGGCAGGGTCGGGTGCGCACGGACTAGACTTCGTGCAAGGATTTTCATATATATACCATCGTCAGTTCCATAAGGAGAGGCTGAGATTTTTTCAACTTGGATGTTGAAAGGGCAGAAAATCACACTACAATTTACATGCGCATGCATGCAATTGGTGTGGAATAGTACTAACTAATAGGAATTCTCTCTGAGTGAATGAGTGAACGATTTATGGACAATACACTGTATTATAGAACAAGACCAAAGGTGTCGATGGGATCCCAAAAATCTAAGATTTGATCCAGACAATTCGGTCTTGTCTTCGCCAGGCAAATCATCAGAGAAAACCGAGTTCAGATATTCTATCTACCTATCTATACCTCTATAAGCCATATATATTTTGACGATATTGACCGAAAGTTCCTGCTTTACTACTGCCAAATTTACGGTTCGCCCGAATTCCGAGCGAACTACTAGTCCAGCAAAAAAAGAAAAATTCAGAAACGAAGCCGGCGTATCTCCTTATCCCTATAAAGAAATCTAATCAACTTTAAATAAAGTTTTGACTTAAAAAAAATGCGGGTACAACCGGATTCCGGACTAATTATATGTCCGGGTAAAAAATGATCATTATATAGAGACTCAGCGTCTCTTGTCAACTTCAGCGTCTCTAATCAACTACAGATAAAGCTTTTACTTTTAACATATATTCCGGTTTGGCCGGATTACAGGCGAACTAGTTGTCCGGCGAGAAAATGATTTCACTATCGGGTTCAGCATGTCTTCTTACCCATAAATCAAACATTTAATCAACTTCAAATGAAACTGTTACTTTTAACCAACTTTCCGGTTTTGGCCGGATTCCGGACGAACTGCTTGTCCGGCGACAAAATGATTTTCACCATAATTCTCGGCATGTCTTCTTATCCCTAAATCAAACATTTAATCAACTTCAAATGATACTTTTACTTTTAACCAACTTTCCGGCTTTTGCCGGATTCCGGACGAACTACTCGTCTAGCGAGAAAATTGTTTTCACCATCGTGCTCAGCATGTCTTCTTACCCCTAAATCAAACATTTAATCAACTTCAAATGAAACTTTTACTTTTAACAAACTTTCCGGTTTTTGCCGGATTCCGGACGAACTAGTTGTCCGGCGAGAAAATGATTGTCACCATCGTTCTCAGCATGTCTTCTTACCCCATAATCGACTATCACATTAGTTGTTTAAACATATTTTGTTTGTCCCTTAAATTGAACCACCTCCCCCACCCCCAAATATAGGGCTACAGAGCCAATCTACGAACTCGACCTTACCCTTGACCCAAAAAATCCTCATACCAAGTTTCATCAAAATATCTCATTCCCTTCGAGAGTTATCGTGCTTACAGACGGACGGACGGACGGACAACTTTTGCGATGTCATAGGTATCCCTCCACTTACGTTTTGGGATCCCAGAAAAGAGAAATAAACGCATTTGCACATACAGCAACAAAATAGAGAAAAAAAGCATAATAACTAATAATAATAATATTAATAATAGTTTGATTGCCCATCATAATGCACAAAGGTACAAAAAGACGGGGTGATTAAATAAAGAAGGAAACAGAACAGAGAAAGAAAGGAAAAAAGAACATTACTGTCAGAACAATAATGGAAAGAACGCAATAAACTTAAAAATAAAACTAAACACAATTTACACACACTGACAGAATTTACAGAAACATAAAGCAAAACACGAAAAAACACTCAACTTTCTATATCAGCTGGCGCATGTGCAGTGATTTGCTGATTTGCTGATTGCATGCGCGGCGATGAAGATATAGAAGAAAACGGATGTATTTAAAGAAAAGTGTTGGCACGCATGCGTCTTTTCCAGAGAATCGGGTACAAACCAGGAAGGAATTAACCAGCTGTGTCGAACGTCACTCGAGGACTTGGTTTGTGTTTGCTACCATCATAGGTCGTGCAAAATTTTCAGATACGCAATTAAAAGCGAAGCAGAGTTGAATCATGGAAGAATGTTCGTGCATTCTTTGGAAGTCGAGTTGGAAATTCGTAAATATCAGTGAAGAAAAAATCGTCCGTGCTTTGAAACTTGGATTGTTCCAGCTTTTGAACACTTAGAAGGTCACAGGGCAAGCAATTAGATTCTGCATTTTTTCGTGCTTTACTTGAAAACAAAGCTGAAATTCGCCGTTAAGACGGATAAAAAAACAAAATGAAAAGCGATGGATTGTTCCAGTTAAATTCAAAACACCACAGGAAATCGCTGATATTATGCGCCTCTTGCATTTTCTTAAATTAGGAGTGGGAATAATTATGCTTCTGTAATCATGTACAAAAAAAAAATATCTCATTGTTAATATAGCTTCTGCAACAATTCCGCCACCAACGAGCAATGAGAAAAAAACTATTTTTATTCTGCACTTTAAGGATTGATACAATTAAAAAGCAAAAAGTCTCCTCAGATCCAAGTCCGACTGGAAATACTACTAACTGCCAACTATGAAAACAAAAATTGCGAACTTAAAAAAAAAAAAATTCCGCGTTCTTTCATACTGTGGAACTAATGCACAAAAATTCGCTTTTAACAATGAAAAAAATGGCTTGTGTTTTGATAGCTTTTGGTTTCCAGTGTAATTCCTTTCTTACATTCTTTAAAAAAGAAGTTGGCATTTTCGGTGCTAACCGACAATAAAATTAAGAAATATTATTAATGCTTGAAGGATTGTTCATTTTTTGACAGAATACAAACAAATTGCTAAGATTCTGCGCTTCTCTCGTTACATGAATACTACGAATATTATCCGCAACCAAAAAAGAAAAATAACTTACTTTTGTGTTTTACGATGCTTGAAGAATCTTTCCAGCTCGCCGGTCAAGCAATTAGTTTATTTCCTTCATTTTTTAGGTGAGAACACCCGTCTTGGAACTTCGATATTTCCGGTGTCGGCGACTGACGTCGAACGGAGTCATGTAGAGGTTGTCGAGGTAGGCGAGATACTTATGTATCTACTATCACCAACAACATATGATTTCTGCCGGTCACGTTCATTCACCAGTTCATACATTACAGGTCATAGATGGGTCGTAGATGGGTCCTTTAGTCCTATCTTTAGAGGCCGAGGAGGGGTTTCGAATTTACGGTAAAAATATGTATGTATTATAAGCTAATAAGATATTCACTGAGGGGGTAAGGAGGTCCGCTGGATCCATATCTGCCCTTAGTTTTCTTGTTGGACAAATGTCATCACGAATTCGGCTTAAAGTGGAAATTTGGTTGAAGGTCAAAATTGTTTCTGAAATCGATTAGAGATTCGGCATCGGGGCAAGGAGACGGCTTACCGACGAAACGTCCCCGTCGAAACGTCCCCATGAAAAAATGTCCCCATGACAAAACTTCCCCTTGTCAAAACGTCCCCGTGTCAAAACGTCCCCGTGACAAAACGTCCTCGTGGCGAAACGTCCTCAAACATAGATTTTTAAATTCGCCTCGATCTTCTAGTGCAGGATCGATGTAAATCAGCTTCAGAGTGTGCATTACAGATGTGGGAACATTCCTTATAAGCAGGAAAGATCCGACATAGGACCGGATGCTTCATAAATATAGGCGAAATTCGTAGAGGCGAAAGCCTTATTATTGCAATTATATTATACATGTATTGTTTTCAGTTGAAATATGCCATGTAATATGCCTTGCAACTGACTCGTAACTGATCAGTTCTAGGTCGTTTGAAACAACATGCAGAATCTGAGGAGCACCAATATGCTCCTCAGAGAAAGGGGAAGCCCGCTGTAGCTCAAACGAGAGTCAAACAAGGAAAATGCAAAAATAAGCGTAATGCCGTTACTGGTTAAAAATGACAGGGGAAACGAGGAAACGAAAGCGGATGGAACGATTAGTTAGGTAGAGGGACACTGGGCTAGACGGTTTTAGTCCTTTAATACATTTTTTAATACAAATATCACCAAATTAAATATCGAACAAAAGCGAGATGATACCTTCGATGCGTATCACGCTGTCGAAAATTGTTTGCCTGTTTGCGCTACAAGTCAACGGGTCTCGGGAAAGGCTTAAAACAGCCAAAACCATGGGTTATTTGTTGCAAGCACAGCCTAGTTTTTAAAGTATTCAAATATTTTAAAATACTGTAAGTTGAAGAGTAAATAGTGCTATCCCTCAGCGATGAACAAAAATTATAAAGCCGGGGACGTTTCGTCATGGGGACCTTTAAGAAATGGCTTTAGCCGGGAGCAACACTTTGGTTGGTTTCTTGAGAATCGGTTAGCCCGTCGTGGTTTTCAAAAGTTTATATTCGAAAAACATGTTTTGTCTGAACTGATGACGCAACCAGTAGTCTCTTAGGAATTGCTATCCCTCAGCGATGAACAAAAATTATATAGCCGGGGACGTTTCGTCATGGGGACGTTTCGTCATGGGGACGTCTTGCCAGGGGACGTTTTGATCGGGGACGTTTCGCCACGGGGACGTTTTGTCATGGAGACGTTTTGTCATTGGGTTGTTTTGTCATGGGGACGTTTTGTCATGGGGACGTTTTGTCATGGGGACGTTTTGTCACGGGGACGTTTTGTCGGGGACATTTCGTCAGGGGACGTTTCGAACGGGGACATTTTGTCGACAACCCAAGGAGACATGCTGAATCCATTTCTGAACTTTATTTTAGCAGTAAAAATATTCAAGTAATCTGACGAACACTGAATGGCGAAGACAGGACCAATTGTTTGAATCAAATGTTAGATTTTTAGGACCCCACCGAAACCTTTTATCTTGTTCCAAGTACAGGGGGAGGGACCTAGTCTGCATGTATTGGTTGGTGAAAAAGATAAACAGAGCTATTCTCTTTTTCAGATTATTTAGACTCCCTCTGTCTGTGCAAGCTGTAAACTGCAGCCGAGAGGTTACCCACTCCCTGGCACCGGCAAAAACGAGCGGTGCCGAAGGCGATTCATCTTTCAAAATGCTTCTAACCATTCTGGTTTTCATATTCTAACAAGTGGCAACCGGTGCTGGTACTGGCCGTGCAGCGAGCACTTGCTGTACACTAAACTTGAGAATGGGCAACCCCTCGACTGCAACCGCTATGGGTCACACCAAATATGGTTTCCATTCAAGTTACTAGCTAAGTGAAGGTCGTAACTAAATTACAATTGCAAAAATGAATAAAAATATGCGCATTCGTGCCGCTCTCTTGGTTATCTAATTAACGAATAAAAATGAGTTAAAAGACTAAGCGCAACCATAAGTAATCTTTTTGTTTAAGTTGACAGTCCTATGTTATCATGTTGGGAAACAGATATTCAGGAATAACAAGAGCTGAAAGCTCATATGGCACTTGTAAGAACAGTTAGCATGTTTGTCAGATACGGTTTGCAGTTTTCAAGGCTGGATCTCTCTCTCTCGATAATCATTTCATCAGAAAATCGACTTGATCTACTAAATCTGTAGAAATCTGATAGCTGTTTCTTCCACAACGATGATCGGATCGGGGGAGGGACTATATTTTCAAGCCAATCTAATAGAGTCCCTAACATGCCTGCAAAGTTTCACGGTCATAGCACATCTGGAAGTACCCTAACTCGTGTGACACGATCGGTCCTGTTTTGTCAATAATAATAATAATAATAATAATATATTTGCAAATTGAATGGCAGGCCGTTAAGCCTCTACAATGTATCTATGGCTTATGCTTGTTCTTCCCTCCAAGTCCCATCCCGATCTCTCGACTCTAAGCGCTTCAAGAGAGCCTTCAGCTCCTCCCGATGTTATCAGATCCGTCCAGACTTGAAATTGATCATCTGAGTCACTTGTTCTTGACACTTGACAAGTTTCATGCACGTCTGATCACCTGTTCCAAAGTTATGCATGTCAATAGAATCTCCCCCATGATCATCGGATCGGGAAAAGAACTATTTTCAAGTTGACCTGGAAGAGTACGTAATATGTCTGCCAAGTTTCATGGTCCTAGTACATGTGGAAGTACCCCTCGAAGTACCCTAACTCGTGATCACCGGAAATCCGGGAAAACCCCTTCCAACCCCTCTACTGTGACATCCCGATCCATCGACCCTAAACATTTCACGACATTTCCGGTCCCCCCTCTAATCCCCCTCTCTTCGGATTTGGTCCAGATTTGAAACTGAAAATCTGAGACACTTGTTCTTCACAATTGTCAAGTTTTATGCATGTTCGATTATCCATTCCAGAGTTATGCATGTTTCTAGTTTCCGGATTCCCCTTCCCTCCACCCCCCCCACCCCCGCGATAGCAGGATCGGGGAAGCGATTATTTCCATGTTAATCTGGTTGGTTCCCTCATATGCCTGTCAAGTTTATTGTGCTAGCTTATTTGGAAGCGTTTCACCGGTTGCCCCTCCAGCTCCCCCCCCCAGTCATCGGATCTGGTCCGGATTTGAAACTGAGCATCTGAAGCACTTGTTCTTGACATATGTCAAGTTTCTTGCATGTCTGATTACCCGTTCCAAAGTTATGCATGTTACTAGTTTCCGGATTTCCCATCCCTCCACTCCTCCCACAATGACCGGATGGGGAAAGTGATTATTTCCAATTCTTCTGGTCGGTTCCCTGATATGCCCAGTCATACACAAATCCTCAATTTTTGGGCATGGTGCCCCAACGTTTGGGCATGCCTGGACGTATGGGCATGGTGCCCATACGTTACAGCACCATGCCCTGGAGTATGGGCATGGTACCCCTGTGAAATTTGGTTAAACTGACACTGGCTACATACCCAAATAGGGCCTTCTTCCTGTCTTAGATCAAAAGATACCTGATTTCACTGTCTATCCAACCTCATTTTCCAATTTCCAAAATGTTAGAGCACTTTCAAGATACAGAGAGTTTTGTGGAGGCCACTTCTTTCTCAGTGGGTTTACCCTATCCTTTTACAGGTAGTTGCCACTAGGTTACTCAATCCTTTTCCATGTTGTCAAAAAGTCAAAAGTCAGAGTAAAAACAGGTAAAAAAAAAATAACTCAAAATAAATACAATAAAAGGCAAACAATCTAAAGGAAATATTTGCTCCAGTGAACAGATGGAAAAGCTTGCCTCATCCATGCTACCTAGCAGCAATTTTCTGGAAAAGGATAGGATAAGCCCACTAGAAGAGAAGTGGCCTCCAAAAAACTCTATGTATCTTGGAAGTGCTCTAACATTTTGTAAATTGGAAAATGAGGTTGGATAGAAAGTAAAATCAGGTATCTTTTGATCTAGGACAGGGAGAAGGCCCTATTTAGGTATGTAACCAGTCTCAGTTTATCCAAATTTCACAGGGGTACCATGCCCATGATCCAGAGCATGGTGCTCCAACGTATGGGTACCATGCCCATACGTTCGGGCATGCCCAGACGTTGGGGCACCATGCCCAAAAATTGAGGATTTGTGCATGACTGGATATGCCTGCCAAATTTCATTGTCCTAGCTTATGTGGAAGCGTTTCATGAGATTTCCGGTGCCCCCTCCAGCCCCCCCCCCCCCCAGTTATCGGATCTGGTCCGGATTTGAAATTGAGCTTCTGAAGCACTTGTTCTTGACATATGTCAAGTTTCAGGCATATCTGATTACCCGTTCAAAAGTTAGGCATGCTACTACTTTCCGGATTTCCCAGCCCCCAAGATGGCCGGATCGGGGAAGTGATTATTTCCAAGTTAATCTGGTCGGTTTCCCAACACGCCTGCCAAGTTTCATCGTTCTAGCTTATGTGGAAGCGTTTCCCGAGGTTTTGGGTTCCCCCCTCCAGCCCCCCCCCCCCAGTTATCGGCAATTGTTCTTGACATATGTCAAGTTTCACGCCGATTCAGTCCGATTACCCGTTCTAAAGTTATGCATGTTACTAGTTTCCGGATTTCTTGTTGCTCCACCCCCCCCCCCCCCCCCCCACGATGGCCGGATCGGGGAAGTGACTGTTTCCATGTTAATCTGGTTTGGTCCCTTATACGCCTGCCAAGTTTCATCGTCCTAGCTTATGTGGAAGTGCCCAAACTAGCAAACCGGGACAGACCGTCGTTTCCGGATTTCTCATCCCTCCACCCCCCCCCCCACTATGATCGTATCCGGAATATGATTATATCTAAGTTAATCTGGTCGGTTCCCTGATATTCCTGCTAAGCGTTTCACTAGATTTGTTTGACTTGGACTGACCATCTTTAAACCGTATCTATTCTCGCATTCGCTTTGTATACATCATAGCATGGCTCAGTGGTAGAAAACTGGACTGGCAACACAAAGGTCAAGTTTCACGTATGTCTGATTACCCTTTCCAAAGTTATGCATGTTAATAGTTTTCGGATTTCCCATCCCTCCACTCCCCCACTATGATCGGATCCGGAATATGATTATATCCAAGTTAATCTGGTCGGTTCGCTGATATTCCTGCCAAGCATTAAACTAGACTTGTTTGACTTTGACTGACCATCTCTAAACCCACATGATTCGCGCATTCGGTTTCTGATACATCGTCGCATGGCTCAGTGGTAGAATACTGGACTGGCAACCCAAAGGTTCCTGGTTCTATCACGCGTTCAGCCAGCGCTTTATTTTACTCACGTTTTACTTTTTGCTCCCGTGTTACTTTATAGTTTCCGGACTCCCGGATCCGGGGAAAGTTGGATTGGGGAAGTGATTATTTGTAAGTTGATCTGGTCGGGTCCTTGATATGCCTGTGAAGTTTCATCGTCCTAGCTTGTGTGGAAGTGCCCAAACTAGCAAAACCTGGACAGACCGACAGAACGACAGAACGACAGACCGACAGAAATTACGATCGCTATATGGCACTTGAGTATGCTCAAGTGCCATAAAAACGATGATTCCTGATTGATACGTGTGCACACTAATAGCTGATTGTAACGAAAATAACTATTCGATCCACTTTATCTAAAAATGCTTCACTACGGAAAATAGCAAAGGAAATGTCAACATAAATACACTAACATGCGATTACATATTATAACATTACCTATTATGGAATTCGTATAACATATTCTTTAGGTATTGTAATTCATAAATTATGTTGTAACTGCTATTATATATTATCATTATTAGTTTATTCTAATCATAATTACATAGTACACAAGTGAATAGTGGTAAACTTTCCATAATCTTCTGTATACTTTAAATGCATTTTTTTCGAAGGTGATGATTGATGATATTTAAAGTAAATAAATAAAATAATATTTGTAAATATATATATATTAATATAATAAAATAATACTAACACAAACACATATAAGATTTCCAATTTATCCGTGTAACAATGTTAATTGGGTCAGGTGCGTATGACGACATATGGAGACACCATCTCGTCACTCAAATGCAAACAGTAGGCCAAACATATATCGTCACAAACTGGAAAAAAAACAACAAAGAAACCAGAGCCGTATTCTCGCCGTTCCCAGAGGACTCGTTTTGAGGAGTCGGCACTTGCCCTTCGGCCAAGTGCCATATAGCGATTGTAATTTCTGTCCGTCAGTCGGTCTGTCGGTCCAGGTTTTGCTAGTTCGGGCACTTCCAGATAGGCTAGGACGATGAAACTTTGCAGGCATATCAGGGACTGCACAAGATTAAATTAGAAATAGTAGCTTCCCTGATCCGACCATCTGGAGGGGAGTGGAGGGAGGGGGAATCCGGAAAAATAGGAAGCATGAGATATTTTTAGCTTACCAACCGGTGATCGGATCTTAATGAAACTTGATATATGGAAGGACCTTGTGTCTCAGACGCTCCATTTTAAATCTAGACCGGATCCGGTGACATCGGGGGGAGTTGGAGGGGGAAACCGGAAATCTTGGAAAACACTTAGAGTGGAGATCCGGATCAAACTCGGTGGAAAGAACAAGCACAAGTCCTAGATAAGTGACTAATATAACCGGAGCGGATCCGCTCACTTTGGGGGAGTTTCGGGGGGGGGGGGAGTCTGAACCTCTAGTGATCCCGCGAGTTCGGTGCTTCGTGATGTGCTGGGACGATGGAAATTGGCAGGCATGTCAGGGACCCGACCAGATTAAATAGAAACTAGTCACTTCCCCGATCCGACCATCTGGAGGCGGGGGGGAGTGAAGGGAGGGGGAAGCCAAAATGTCAGGTATTTTTAACTTGCGAACGAGTGATCGGATCTTGTTGAAAGTTGATATTTAAGATGACCTTGTGTCTCAGACGTCCCACTTTAAATCCGGACAGGATCCGATGACACTGGGAGGAGCTGGAGGAGGGAACCGGAATTCTTGAGAAACGCTTAGAATGGATGGATCGGGATGAAACTTGGTGGGAAGACCAATCGCAAGTCCTAGATATGTCATTGACATAACCGGACCGGATCCGGACACTGTGGGGAGTTGGGGGGGGGGGGCCGGATTTCTAGCGATCCCGCGAGTTCGGCATACTTCCTGATGTGCTAGGGCGATGAAGCTTGGCAGGTATGTCAGGGATCCGACTTGAAAACAGCCGTTTCCTCGATCCGACCATCGTGGGGGGAGTGGATGGATGGGGAGTCCGGAATCTAGTGGCGTGTATAACTTTTGAACGGGTGATCGGATTTGAATGAAACTTGTCTGGTGGAAAGAGCTATCGCCTCGGATGTTCAGTGTCAAGTCCGGGTCGGGTCCGATACCTGTGGGGGATTGGGGGGGGGGACTCAAGAAATGCTTAAAGCAGATGGATTGGGACGGAACTTAATGGAGAGAACAAGCAGTAGGCCTAGATATTGATGAAGCCAGATGGTTTCGAGGCTCTGTGGGGGGAGTTGGAGGGGGTTTCCTGGAATTCACCAGGACAACGAAACTTTGTAGACATATTAGCGACCCGACTTAATTGACTTAAGAACTTGACACAACATATCCCCGGAAACTTCCGTTCCTAGATCCGAGTATTTTTGGGGGAGGAAGGAAATATGGAAATTGACTTCCGGAAATTGTGAACGATTGGTCTGATTCGAGAGAAACTTAATGGGTGATAAGAATCGATGGCGTCGACATGTAAAACATGCGTTCGAACTGTATGCGACCACGGTTGGGGGAATTGGGGGGGGGAGCTTTTGACATTCACAAAAACCAAACGGATGGACCGAATGAGATGCAAGTTCGACAGTGTCGAGTTTATGCGGCCTAGATTTTTTATTTGGCGTCCGGGCCGGATTCGGCCAAGGTAGGGGGGGGGGGGGTACTGGAAACATGCAGATATGCTATGCTCCAATTTCAGTAAAACTTGATGGACAGGAAGAGAGAATTAAGAGATACGACGTTTATGTTTTCGAGTCCTGTTTGGACGCAGTGGGGGGAGTTGGAGGGAGATTGCCGGAAACTTTTAGGCTCGCATAGGGGTCAAACGAGTGCATCAGTTTAAATGAAACTTGGAACGTAGAGAGAGCATATAACCTAGATGACACATTTTGGGTCAGAACCGGATCCGACAACGTTGGTGGGGGGGGGGGGGGGTACCGGAATTTTCCAAACATATTCTGATTCGAGTGAAAAAAAAATAGATGGTATAAAAGAAGATGCTTTAGATGATCCATTTTTGAGTCCGAACCAGATTCGGCCACGGTAGAAGAAGATGGAGGGAGTACCGGAAATCGTGTAGTACGTCTAGGGATCAAACGAGTCAGTCATGTGCATTTGCTACAGATAATCGAGACGATGCCAGAACTGCTCAGAAGTGAGTGAAACTAAATATCCTATTTCTATTTCCGAACCGCATTTTTGGATGGCGGGTGTATTTTGTGACGTTCTCATCTACTTTCTTGTACTGCTTACTCGTAACAAGTGCCATATGAGCTCGTAGCTCTTGTTGTTTGTCCCCGGTACTCACTCCCCGTATTCTCGCGAGTCCCCACGGACTGGGAATGCTCTAATTATCATCACCATCATCAAAAAGGACTCACTTTCGGAGGGGAATCAATTTTTGCCAATGTAAAATTAATTATAAACAGTCAGAATGACCAAAACGAAACATAAACTGGATCCTTACTAATTTCGTCAAAAGCATATTTTTTTTCTCGAACAAAATTCATTTTGACAGCATTCCCCATTTTCTCGCTGTTTTCCGTACGCGTAGTCCGCGTGGAGTGACTCCCTCTATTCTCGCCGTTCCCCTTGATTCCCCGAGGAGTCCTGGGGGAACGGCGAGAATACGCTTCAGGATTGTCAAACGGAGTTAAGAACTACACAATATTTACAAATAAGTAACTGCTTCTTGACAAGTATGAACTACTTCTGTCACTGCCATATCTACCGATCAACCCGCCATCAAGTACATATAAACAAGGAAGCATAAATACGTTCCGTGGTGTCCACGGTTGGAAACACGTTCCGGATTTGTCCGAATTGTCTGTGACAGGATTCCTGGCCGAAAACGCAAGCCTCCAAAAGCCGTTTTCTGACCAAATTCTCGGGGGTCTCGTTTTCGCGACAAAAACTCAGAACCCACTTCATTCAGAGGTTGGAACCTTGTTTTCCCAAAGAATGATTTCAAAAGAAACATGTACAGTAACAAAGCATGAACATACAGAGCGTGTTCCACCCTTCTAACAATAGTAACTATTAGTTACTGCTTTCGTTCCAACCTCGTAAAAACTCACTATGCTAACCGTTCCAACCTTCTCGAAATAGTAACTATTTGCTTACCATGCTCGGAAGCGTAGTAAGCGTGGTAACTACGCATCTCTGTAACGTGATTGGTTTCATTCTCCCGTGCCATGATATTCTGCTGGAAAATTGAAAAATCGTTCCAGCCTTGACGGTAAAAAGCCAGAATTCGTGACTACGGTAAGTAAGATGGAACACGCTCATAAAGCGTATTCTCGCCGTTCCGCGAGGACTCGACTTGAGGAGTCCCCGCGTTTTTGTTTGTTTCCCACGGCCGGGGAATGCTCCGATTATCGTCACCATCATCAGAAAGGACTCACTTTCAGATTCAGAGGGGAATCAATTTTTGCTGGTGTTGGTGCAATGTAAAATTAATTAAAAACAATCAGAGTGAACAAAACCAAAAATAAAGTGGATCCAGAATAATTTCGTCAACTACATATTTTTTTTTTCTAACAAAATCAGTTTTGAAAGCATTCCCCGTGTCCTCGCTGTTTTCTGTACGCGGAATCCGCGTACAGGTATCCACGTACTATTCTCGCCGTTCCCTTCGATTCCCCGAGGAGTCCCCAGGGAACGGCGAGAATGTGCCTATAGTTGCTAGGATTGTGTGTAGCTGGTCTCTTGGCGGGTTCCAGCCCCATCCTGCCACGGAAGACAGAAGGTGACAAACTGGGAGGGTCACAGATCGGTCCGGTAATGTCCGATGTGTGGTAGTATGGATGAGAACTTAAAAGGTTTGTTGTCTGAATGTGAAAGTTTGAGTCAAATTAGGTTAGACATTTTTGGAGTAAATGTAAGCGGAGCGAATGGAGAATGGATGGGCAGCGTCATGGGGATTAGCTGTTTTGAAATTTAAAAGAGTTGACGAGACTCGTCAGTGTAGCCCTAGCAAGTAGGCATAGGTGCTTATAGGGTTTATTTTGTTTGTTTGTCTTTTTAAACCAAATCTTATCTTAAAACAGAAAATACCAGAATGTTTCTGATTTAAAGGCCTATTCCAAACATTAGGTTTACCTTCTCTTACTGATCGGAAGCCATCAGTTTATTTAGATTTTGAAACATGATTGCCGTGTTGCTGTTTTGGCTCGAGAAAAAACACACACAGAACGTCTTCTTTCCCAGATGATGAAATTTTCCGCGTTTGGTTAGCAAATAATTATAAGACTTTAACTGATTATTTTTGTAATGTCTTTAAGAGTACCACACTGGTCTTAGTTTTTTAATTTATTTGTATTTGTAATAAGCAGTTGGAGCATTAGATGGAAATTTTTATTTTGATCCTTGGCTCCCTACCTGCCATAACGGCTGTCCCGGATAATCGGCTGACATTTTGTCGAGACCGAATTATTTCAAACCGCATTTTTTTTTTTTTTTTTTTGCTCGTTGTTTGACGGTTTTTTTGTGGTTTTGAACATTCATGGTGGCAGTAGGGATGGTTATCATTGTGTGTATGGTAGAAAGACCAGTTTTGTGGTCCGCTTTAACAATCTCCCTCGTGACAATATACATTCGTTCTCCGCTACTACCAAGCTATTACGCCTGTTTTCACGCTTGTCAGTTTTACGCATTTGTCATGGCTCGTCAACTGTTGTGTCAAAACGATATTTCAGGGATTAAACCTATCGTATGAAAACTAATCATAGATTTTGCATCCGCGTACGACAAGGCCAGCCTGTCGAATTATTCGTCAAGCAGAATGTCACAACAATGTCCTTTGCAGGACACTGGAGCCGAACCAGTCCGCAATGAACCGAAGCGGATTCCTAATCGAGCGGATCCGAGTTCGCGAAGCGGAAAAGCGTTGAATTTCAATGGAACAAGTGTCAATCAGATTTTCGATTCAAGTCTGTTGAGGAGCTATGCCCCGAATACCCCAGTTGGAAAAGGAGGTGAGTTGCGAGTTCCGCAAACCCTAACAAGCGGCATCTTCAGGCGGATGTTTTGAAGCCTATTCCCTTTCCCTTTAAGTTAGAAATTTATGTTTGACTCGCCAACTTTGAAAGGCGGAGTAACAAAGAAAATAAAACAAATAAACACATGAAATAGTGACAAGATTTGGCTTAAAGGACCCTATAGTATTGACCCTCGCAACCCCTATGAAATTATAAGCTTCAAAGATCCCAACCATTCGCCATTGTCTCTTTTAGCCCCTACAAAACTTTTTAGTGCTTTTTCAGCTGAGCCGAGTTTCTTAGTGACGGAGCACAAACTTCGCCGAAAGCTTTCAAGCTCCGCGGACATATCTTTCAAAATTAAATATTTAAAAAGCTCAAAATGTGTTGTTCGTTTTTAGAAGACTTGCAAAGTCAGAAGTTTCATAACAGACAACATTCGCGGTTTCAACAGACAATGCCGAACATACAACACTCGGGATGTTATCTGTTGTGTTTGAAAACGTTATGCATGAATTCTTATGGATAACAAGCATTGACGGGAAGAGAAAAAATCAGTCAAAACTTTTTTGTTTGTCGTCGTGATGTCGGAAAATTCAGCAGATGCTTTTTTGGCAGTTTTTCGGCCCTTCATGCTGGTTATCCATAACATTTCATGCATAACGTTTTCAAACACAACAGATAACATCCCAAGTGTTACGAGGTAAGTGCTGGTATTTCCAGAAAACGGTATTTTATGAACCAGTTAAAAGAAAAGATCCTTTCTAGTAAGAGTTGTGCTATAACAGTTTGGAAATTAATAAATAAAAAATAAATAATACAGTTCTTCAGAAATAATCTTCAGTGATGAAGAACCACAGCCATAATCACAGCCTATCTATTTGGTGCTTGTGAACTCTTTTATGAATCGGCAGGCTTGAAGGTTTTTCTTAATCGTTTATACGGCAGTTGCCCTTCGGCCAAGTGCCATATAGCGATCGCAATTTCTGTCCGTCCGTCGGTCTGTCGGTCCGGGTTTTGTTAGTTCGGGCACTTCCACATAAGCTAGGACGATGAAACTTGGCAGGAATATCAGGGACCCCAAATGATTAAGTTGGAAATAGTCACTTCCCCGATCTGAGCATCGTGGGGGGAGTGGAGGGAGGAGGAATCCGGAATCTTGAGGTATTTATAACTCTTGAATGCGTGATCGGATCTTAATGAAACTTGGTATTTGGAAAGACCTCGGGTCTCAGACGATCCACGTAGAATCCGGACCGGATCCTGTGACTTCGAGGGGATTTGGAGAGGGGAACCGGGAATCTTGGGAAACGCTTAGGGTAGAGGGATCAGGATGAAGCTTGGTCGGAAAAGATAGCACAGGTCCTAGATATATCATTGACATAACCGGGCCGGATTCGGGCACTACGGGTCCGTGAGTTCGTTACTTCCTGATGTACTAGGACGATGGAAATGGGCTGGTATATAAGGGACTTGAACAAACCGACTTGACAATAGTCGTTTACATGATCCGGTCTTCGTGGGGAGAGTGGAGGGAGTGAGAATCCGGAATCTTGAGGTATTTATAATTCTAGAACGGGTGATCGGATCTGAATGAAACTTGGTCCCGATGAAAAATTTGTAGCCTGCGTAGTAGTATGGTAGTAGTACGAACACGTTGCATGTAATACCATGTAATAGCAAATAATACTATCATCTAATGTGCCTCAGACTGGTCCAATCTTATGTAGTAGTATCCAGTAGCATCCTGTCTTGCCATAGTATCATCCAGTCTTACTAATAGTAGCATATAGTAGTATGCAGTAACACGGTAGCCTTGAAGTAGAAGCATGTAGTAGCATCGTTAGTACTGCATGCATCTTTTTCGTATTACTTAATAGTACTGTTTTGATATCTGAAGAGCTGGGATCGGGAAACCTTGGGAAACGCTTAGAGTGGAGGGATCAGGATGCAACTTGGTAGGAAGAGCAAGCACAAGTCCTAGATACGTCATTGACAAACCGGATCGGATTCCAGCACTATGGGTTGACTTTGGGGGGGGGGGGGTCCGGATTTCTGATTATCCGTGAGTTCGGTACTTCCTTATGTACTAGACGCCCGAAAAAGCTTTGACCTGGGTGAAACTTGATAGCCGGTACGAGAAGATGCATTAGACCAGTGGTTCCCAACCGGTGGTACGCTTACCCCAAGGGGTACGCGTGACCCTTGCAAAGGGTACGCGAAGGAACCAAAATTGATTTAGTCTGTAGCGTCCGAATCACGCCTCGCTCATTTCTGATTGCCGAAAGCCGAATATTACCAGCAGAGGCATCACCCGCCAAAATGTATCTTAAGGGGCAAGGTATTTTTACTGGCCAACAGGTCAATTTTACCGACTGTTATTTTTTTTTTTTAAGTAACTGCTTTTACGAAAAATCGCGGCGCTTCGCGCCGACTCTTTTCTTTTTAATCGTCTGGCCGACTACTTGGGGGGAGAGTTGTTGCCAACCCTACCGTGTCACATCTGATAGAAGCAGATAGTGAAGGTCAGTGAAATAATGTTGATTCAAAAACAGCTAGCCTACTGTCGTAAAATCTGTTCATGTGTCAAACAATGTTGTTTCAAGAAGAATCGAAGACATTGCAAGTGATATTGTCAAGCAGGTTGTTAATTAAGCTAACGAAAAAGTTTGCGATGCAGCTTGATGAAATGACGGAGAACATGAAAACCAAACACAGAAACAGGCTGACTGTAAAAAATGTGCCACCAGAGACGTCGAGCCGATATTTGACAAAATATTTGCTAGTGATTGCCTCATTGATTTTGTATATATTTTTACAGATTTATGCCTTATCATTTATGACAATAACTATCGTCATTTTCACGTTCTGAAAAAGGGGGTACGCAATGTTTTCGAACCTTGATTAGGGGTACGCAGCACGGAAAAGGTTGGGAACCACTGCCTTAGGGCTTAGACAATCTGTACATGTGGCTAAATTAGATTTTTCCCTGGTATGGAAGTTTGAGGGCGAGGCGTAGCGGCAATAGTACGGCACTCCTAGGAATCAAACTAGTACGGTGAAACATTTGCTCTAGAATATCCGAGGCGATGCCAGAAATGCTCAGGCTTGCGTAAAATTAGATACCTTATTTCTAGGTACAATCCTAGGGGGGTTGAAGGGGGATTTTGTGACATTCTCATCTATTTTCCTGTACCACCTACTCGTAACAAGTGCCATATGAGCTCGTACTTCGGGGAAGGAAACGAACCTGTAATTACAGGTTTACAGGTTACTGAAGATTTCCTGTAGATTACAGGTTTGTTTCCTTCCCCGAAGTTGAACCAGAGAATTGACAGCCGGACGAGGACCCTTGCCAAGAAGGGCCGAAACATCGCTGATGAAGAATCGTAGCTGACGTATCCGTTGTAAACATTGTTTGAATAAACACTTTCATCAGATTTTGCCAGATTGGTGAGAAAGAAGTTTAGTACTTAGTAATGTAACTGGATATCAGTTTTTCTTTTGGGATGACTTCGAAAAGTGCAATTTTGGCAACAGTCGTTTTTGCAGAGCAACCGTGTATCAGATACCACGATAATTCCAAAGACGACTAATTGCAGATCAAGTTACCGTGGTAACAGATACCATGGTATCTGCAAAAACGCAACTTATGTTTTCAAATTTTACCAGTTGGAACATCTGCGAATCCGTGAGAACGTCAGAATCGCATTTGAAAGAATCTGAATCTGAATTTCGTAGTGCCCGCCATCTAAAGCATTGTCCTAATAGGTGTAATAAGCTGAATAACGGTATACGCGATGTTTACGTCTTAATACACACGCCCGTTCAAATACGAGCCCGAGAGGCTCTTATCATTTATCAATGCAGCGAGCGATGTTGCCAAGGTCATACAGTGTTTCGAGTTTCTGAAGATCAGAAAAGTGTTCTTAGTGCTACTTGAAGTACACCAGTACAATTTGACGCCCAGTATATTATAAAAAGCAGTTAAATCTACTGATGGGCAACGTTGGTCTTCGAAGTAGCATTAAGCAGTTGCAACAGAACAAAACATGTTATTTTGAAGAAAAGTTGTTTCTTCAGCTTCTAACAAAGTAGAACTTTACTGCTTCCCGTGGCAACCCTGACGGCGCTGCTCCTTCCTCGGCCCGCTGGCGGAACCAACCAAGTGATCTGATTGGCCCTGCATAAGCCAGAATAGAACGCTAGTCTATTCTCCTTATTCACCTTATTACAGTGCGCTCCGAGGAAAAGAGGAATCTGTAATATGTCTTATACGCGGTAATACACCTTATTACGCCAATTAGGACAATGCTTAATACCACTGAGATAACGTAAGATCAGTAGCATTCATGTGTTTTTGCACATTCTTCACTTCTAGAAGAAAGGTAATACACAAAAAATGATAATAATGCATACAACTTATTTTCTTTAGAAACAGTTTAGTTTAAATGGCTTTTTGCTTATTTTGCGTCACGGCCGATCTTGGTACGCTAGCTGTAAGACACAAAATTCATACATTCAAAAAATCGAGGCATTAAAAGAACATGTTCGCAGTCGAAAGCAGGGTCAAAAATAGATAAAATAGTAGTGATGATGAAGATATTTGTTGTGCACTGGGCAAAAATGGCAAATCATTTGGCTTGAAGAAGAAAGGAAAACAATTGCACCAGAATTACACTGAGCTTTCGACAACACTTGGAAGATGTGTGGAAGAAAAGAACAAAAAATGGAAGTAATTCTCTCTAGAAGGCAAGTTGAAAAATGGTCAAGACCAGAAACGTCCTGGGCAATATAGAGCGGGAGTCCATATAACGTCGAAGAATGCGTACAAGAAATTCCCGGTGTTTGGAGAAAAAAGGTTATAAAGACAGTTAAATTTATTTGAAGTTCATGGTAGCAAGCGTCCACAGGTTCGGGTTATTTTTCTTTTATATCAGAACAGTACTTAATTTTAGGCGGTGAGCACGGCATGGAAGGCCAGAAAATAGTAAAATAGAACAATCTGAACTTGAACCTGAGTGTCCATAAGATTAGCAGGAAAATCCTAATTTTAATTTCTTTATTTTTTATTCACGTCAAGTTACAGCTGAGTAATAGAAAACAAAGTAAAAGGCACAAATAAACACACACACAAATTCAAATAAGTGAACACGTTTACGTTCTTTCTGCCTTAAATTACTTTGAATTACCTAAATCGTTCCAACGAAATAAGGTCGCGAAAACAAGGTCGCTGATTAGTAGCTTAGATGGTATATTTTTGTTGTTACATCTGCTTACTGAACTCGGCTAAACGCGCTAAATACACAATAAAATTCTGGTATATTGACTACTCTGATGGCTGGGGCTTTAATCACGGTTTATTTTGCAGAGGGACACTGGTCTTTCATCCCGATTGTCCCAAGTTCAAATAATCGACGAGGAAAGGCCGCTACCCTGCAAGAGCGCCTTGTGGACAGTTCCGGTACTACTCATTTGCAAGGATACAAGGCAGTGATTACGATCAGTTGCGTTGTCTTATCGTGGTTAATCCTGTAATAAAATAGAGATTATTCGGTTTTAATGTAAATTTGCAAATTTAATTTTTGTTGTTTATAAGACTCAGTACAAAGACATATCGTAGCCTGATTACGTACTCCTCTTCCAGTGTAGGATTAAAATACTCACCGTTGCACTCAGGCCCGTATCCAGGACATTATTTCGGGGGGGGGGGGGGGTGGGGGGGGGGGGGGGGGGGGGGGGGGGGGGCCTGCCGGTCGCACAAAAAAGTACAAAAAAAGAAATAGATCAGAGAGAAAAGCCTATAAAAATGAGTATTTATGTATATTTCTGGAGGGGGGGAGGGGTAAACCCCCTACCCCCCCCCCCTCCCTGGATATGGCCTTGGTTGTATTGGTCTAACTATTCCGTCAGGTCAGAGGCGTATGTCCGTGGCACAACTGTGGGCTTCTGATTGTTTGTCGTGGAAAAACAATTGTGTGCCACACAGTCGAGCAACAAGTTGAAACTCGTGGAAAACACCGTTTTATCAGTTTTCTGTGCGTAATGCTCATGTCTGAAAATATAATCTTGATAAATCTCATAAATGTAACTTTAGGCTGACGTCCTTACCATTCTCTGCAACAAAAAAATCCCCAGTTTTATGCCTGCAGTCTTGACATAGTAGTTAATTTTATTATTGAGGCCTTACGTTGCTGCTAAATTTGAATCCCCCCCCCCCCCAATTTGAGCCACGTAATCGAAAGCCACCTCGACAGTTGTCTGTCGAATTCGGGCCACAAAGCGAGCCGCACAAATCTTGTTAGTCGCAGAAGTTGCGGGCCGCGGAAACTTTATTTTCGAGCCAAGTCCGAGCCACAAACACGCCTTTGGCTGACCTCGAATTATGTTTGGTTGCGCAGATTTACCGGCTTGATTACACTATTTGGCCCTCACAATCCCAAGGAAAAGTAATAATATGGAACAGGACAGGAGTCCTCTCCAGCACTCCCTCTTGGGAACTCCCTCACTATAATCAAGCTGTGCTACCACCAGTGAAACATCCCATACCGCTGGTAATGACAGGAATGAACAGACCTGGACACAATAGATGTCGTGACTGGCTCGCTTCTGAGCCCGCGACACTGCCACCTCCTCATCGGGATTCTACATCCATATAGAGAGATTGCATCGTACCCAACGAAAACGGACGGGGTCCTAACGAAAAAATTTAACATTAGGAAGTATAGGACTTTCGACTTTGAGACTAAATTACCGGCCTTTGATAGCCACTTTGAGCCAGGAAATTGCAGGATCGTTAATCTGGCTACTTCTTGCTGGAATAATATAACTTTTAATCTTGTCTTTACTCAGGTATGATTATCTCTAATTCGTATTAATCTTATCGCAGTAGAGGTAAGATTAATCCCAGTAGCCAATTCTACAGTTAACTTTAATCCTTATCCGGACAAATTTTTTTCAGTGTACATATCGGTCACTTATCCTGTTTCCTTAGGAAATCTTAAGGCGTACTCTCGCCGTTCCCCGAGGACTCCACTTGAGGAGTCCCCGCGTTTTTGTTTGTCCCGGAGACTCACTCCCCGTATTCTCGCAAGTCCCCCCAGAAGGGGAATGCTCCGATTATCATACCCGTCATCAAAAAGGACTGCCTTTCAGATTCGGAGGGGAATCAATTTTTGCTGGTATTGGTGCAATGTAAAATTAATTAAAAATAATCAGAATAAACAAAACCGAAAATAAAGTGGATCCAGACTAATTTCGTCGACTGCATATGTCTTATTCGAACAAAATCGATTTTGGAAGCATTCCCCGTGTTCTCGCTGTTTCTGTACGCGGAGTCCGCGTGGTGTGACTCCCTCTATTCTCGCCGTTCCCTTCGATTCCCCGAGGACTCCGGCGAGTCCTCGGAACGGCGAGAATACGCCTTTAGTTGTGTTTTTGCAGATACCATGGCATCTGTTACCGCGGTAACTAAACCTGCAATTAGTCGTTTGTGTAGTTACCTTGGTATCTGATACACGGTTGCTCTGCAAAAACAACTATTGCCGAAATTGCACTTTTAGAAGTCATCCCACAGTTACATCACTAAGTGCTAGACTTCTTTCTCACCAATTTGACAAAATTTGATGAAAGTGAAATGACTTTTCAGATACCAAAATCAGTTACCACGGTCGGACCGTGGTATCTGAATATCAGATACCATGATAACTGGCCAGATACCACGATAACTGCAAACACGCCTTTTGACCATGGTATCTGCAAAAACGCAACTCTTTATTTCCTCAGGGGGAAGGTCACGGACTGGTTACTGGGATCCGATAAGAGTGAAACATAAAGTTAGGAAGAGCACATACTCTAGAAATTTGCAGACTAATCGTGATAGAGTGTGTATGTGTGTGTGGGTGGGGGGAAGGGGTCAGCTTCGGAGTAGGCTCGAATGGATCATAAGTATCACATTCTATCTCGACAAGGAAACCATTGTCGGAGACGAAGACGAGACAATAACAATAAGGGCCTATCGTTTCCACGAATTTCAAGGGCATTGTCATGCGGCTACAATTGCCCTGAAAGAAAGAAATCTACTTTTGTCTACTTTGACTGTAATTTTTACCAACTGTTTTTGCAGAAAAAACGACAGTTTCGAAAAAATCGGAAAAAACGACTATTTTGACGAAAATTCGCCTGTTTTCATGAAAAAAATCCACTTTTTGGCGAAGCGCTTCGCGCCGACTCGGTTAATTTTTACCGACTGGCCGACAGCCCTGGGGAGGGGGTCGTGACGCCCCTGGCCCTTTGTTGTAGTAACATAGAGGCACAAGTTATTTTTCAGTTCTGAGAACGGAGACTAGGGGGGATATTCGTGTTTATTTTGATGCGTGTCCATCTCATCAAAACTACGTTTGTATCCCCAGCGTTCACCCGTAGAGAGGTAATATAGAGCGTGTTCCACCCTTCCAATAATAGTAACTATTAGTTCCAACCTCCTGAAAAGTTACTACGCTTCCCGCTCCAAGCTCCTGAAAAGTTACTACGCTGACCGTTCCAACCTTCTAGAAATATCAACTAATAATAACTATTTGTTTACCACGCTCTGGAGCGTAGTAGCGTGGTAATTACGATCTCTGTGACGTGGTTGGCCCGATTAGCCCGTTGCACGATATCTTGCCGAAAATAGAAAAATTCGTTCGAGCCCTGGTCAGAGATGGGCGAATCCAATCATGAAAAGATTCGAATCCGAATTCAGAGTTGGGTACGAATCCGATTTCAAATCCACCATTTCATGCTGAGGATTCGAAACCGACCTTAATAACAAGACCAAAGGTTTCGATGGGATCCCAAAAATTCAATATCTGATCCAGTTATCTGATCCAATATCTGATCCAGATCCAGTCATCGCCAGACTCCTTGAACATTTTTACAATTAAAATTCAGAAACAGATTAAGGCCAAATAGCTAATCATCTGAGAAAAACTTCCTGCCACTGCCGCCAATTTCCCGATTTCGGCCAAACTCCAGAACTAATTGTCCGGCAAAAAAAAGAAAGCTCAAAAATTAACTGAGGGTATCTTTTTTCCCCAATAATGAACATCTAATCAACTTCAAATAAAAATTTTAACTTATAACAAAATTTCCGACTCCAGCCGGATTCCGGTCGAACTATATGTCCGGGTAAAATATGATTGTCACACACGGATTCAGCATCTCTTCTTACCCCTAAATCGGTTATCTAATCAACTAGAAATCAAACCTTAACTTCTACCAATTTTCCGGTTTTGGCCGGATTCCGGACGAACTACATGTCCGGATAGATAATTGTTTTCATATAAGTGTTCAGCATGTCTTCTTGCCTAAACCGAACATCTAATCAACTTCAACTAAAACTTTTAACCTTAACCAACTTTCCGGTTTGGGCCGGATTCCGGGCGAACTACTTGTCCGTCGAGAAAATGGTTTTCACCACCGTGTTCAGCGTGTCCTCCTACCCCTAAATTGAACATCTAATCAACTAAAAATAAAACTTTTAATTTTAACAAACTTTCCAGTTTTGGCCGGATTCCGGGCGAACTACTTCTTCGATGACAAAATGGTTTTCACCATCGTGTTCAGCATGTCTTCTTACTCCATAATCGATTATCACATTAGCTGTTTCAAAATATTTTGTTTACCCCTTAATTTGAAACCCCTCCCCCACCCCTAAATGTAGGGCTACAAAGCCCATCTACGAACTTGACTGGTCCGACGACCCAACGAATCCTCACACCAAGTTTCATCAAAATATCTCATTCCCTTCGAGAGTTATCGTGCTTACAGACGGACGGACAGACGAACGGACGGACGGACGGACAGACGGACAACTTTTGCGATGTCATAGGTATCCCTCCACTTACGTTTTGGGATCCCAAAAATCAAATCATGTACATAGGAAAAATTTTAAAATCAGAGGTGACAAAAAAGCCGGGTTTCTGTAACTCTGACGAATTGTTTCTTTTCGCAGATACGGAGTATCTGTTACACCATTCCCTGCAGCAAAGTAATGGTACCCTTTTAAAGGTCTGTTTGAAAGCAAATTTCCAATTCAGGTTCTCAGTTCAGCAATTGACGACAGATTTGTATTGAGACACCATAGCCTCGTTTTTGTTGCAATAGCGCTGCAGCATCGCAGCTGCAGCACTTCTTTGCTTTTGCACAATATGCGTTTTTGGATTCACTTTCTTCTTGGTTGAAGAGGCAGCGCTGCAGCTTCTTGCAGGGAAGCAAGAGCCTCGTTTTTGACAACCACTTCCGAACCGCTTCCCAACCGATTCTGCGAAATGGCGTTTTTGCAACTGAATTGGAGTTGCTGCTTCATCGGAATTTTGCTTCGAAGCGTTTTTGCGCAGAAGCACTTCACCTCAATTCGGAAGCACTTCACCTCTTCCGAGGACTTGGTCAAGGATCAAGTCCTAAGTCACTTCTCTTCACACAAAAAAAGTTTATCAAAATGGAAAATTGGTATTTTGTTAATTATGACAAACAAAAATTTGCTGGTTCTTCCGAAAGAAGGTAGGTAGCCTATGCTATCAGGGAGCTGTCACTATGTTGTGGGACTATACCAAACTATGTTATGGGCCCATGGTGTAATGAAATTGATCTTCGTCACATTTTTTGGTTTGCCTGTCATCCAGCAAGCATCATTTTATAAACTTCCCTTATTATGTAGGCTATACTGTACTTTTCATGATTTGTTTAGTGCAAGCACTCCCAGCTATCACTGAGAGATTCTAATTTAAAATCCCCCATCTCTATTATTGCACCCACCCACAATGGAGAGGACTTTGATACAGTGCACGGGCAATTATTTTGTCGCCCTCTCTCATGGGCTTATTCGTCTGTTTGACTCCTAAGTATATTTTGTTTGTATGTGTTGTGTTAATTTCCCTAATTGTTTTCATATTTCTTTTGTACTCCACTGTTTTCGTCTTGTACGATTTGTCGGTTAAAAGTAAATTATTATTATTAATTATTGCGCACACAAAAATAGAAACTGACAGGAAAGGCTCGACTTTATGGAAAGTCCACCAAAAGGCGCTTCATTTGCGCAATTTAGCCAAGAGGCGTTTTTGCTGTTAGTGAAGCAGACTACTTGAATTGGTGCGCAAAAACGCCTTTTCTATGGCAGTGACGAAGCAGGTCGGAAGCACTTTGGAATTACGGAAGGAGCAAAAACGAGGCTCTTAGCCTTGTTAGCCTTAGGACTTGTGGTCGGTGACGGTGAGCAAGTCCGCGGTTCTCGAGAAGCGCTGCCGTCTTCCTTGGAAGCACTGCAGTGCAAAAACGGATGTAGAAAGAATCAGTCCGGAAGTGGCAGAGAAGTGGACCTGCAGCCTGCAACAAAAACGAGGCTCATGCCTTTGCTGCAGGGCATGGTAACCTGCCCCAGTCTATGAGCACATGCCCAAAATTTCAGGATTTGTGATGTCTGAACCGGGTTACTCATTTACCGGACACCAGTTATCGGCTTTTTGAAAACGCGGCAAAAGAGTCACCTAGAAGTCGAATGAGACCGTTTTATTTAGACTGTCGTCACAAGGTAGCGCCACTGGATGTAAACAAACAGCTTTTAAATGCAAAATTAAAATTCTATTTTAGTTTGTGATTTGGCTGTGGAACTGGTGGACTGCTTAACTCTTAAATTACATTTTGTAAGTAGTCACGCTTTCAGTGTGCGTATCATTTAGATAGTGAGTCAGTGGTACATATTTTATTCAGTCATGTCTCAGCTTTGTGTCAGTCTAACTGTCTGTCTGTGTTGTTGTCCAACTGATCTAGGCTAATCTAAATTGTCTAACTAATGTCAGACTGTTGTTAGCCTAAGTTTAACGAACACTGTGCTCAGCAAGGCTTCCACTTCTAGGATTTATCCTCAGATTCTGGACTTTAGGTCGGAAAATAAAAAAATTTGAATCCCGACAGGATTTTTGATGTTCCAGGATTTCTGGACTTTTCAGGATTTGCAGGAATTTGCAAGATTTATTGAAGTACAGGAAAGATATCCAGCCTCAAACAATATTTCAAATTTCCAGAGAAGTCTTTCCTTCAAAATAGGGTAACTATCCTATTTCCTGAATGCTGCCTGAACGTCCTACCTCTCAATGAGTTGGATGTGCATGAAACAGGCATGAAAAAAATAAAAAAACCTCTAGCTTCTGATTGCACGCTGGGATAAAATTTTGAAATTTCGCCTGTGTGTAGACTTTAGGACGCTAGATGTTACGGGTTCGGATCATATACCCATTAGGCTAGACATTGAGTTGAGTAGGAGTCCTAGGCCTATGTTAGCTCGAAGAGAAATTGGTGGTTATGATAGAGGAAAGGAGATAGTAAAGCGACCTATTAAGTTAGAAGGGGCTGAGGAAAAGATTTTTGTAGATAGGCTAGGTGCTATAGAAGTAGAAAGTAAATTAAATGCATGCATTGATATGGTAAGAGAGAGGAAGGTGGAGGAAGCGATAGATCAGTTAGTAAATGTTGTTCACCAGGTGGCGGATCTAGTACCAAGACATAAGAAGACAGAGAGAAAAAAATGGAAGGAGTATTTTGATGAGGAATGTAGGAGGAAGCGTGAAGAAGTGGTGGCGGCTTTAAGAAAAGTTAAAAGTAGTTGTAATTTAGAAGATGAAAAAGTTAAGTTAGAAGAATATCGTGGTGTTAGGAGAGTATATAAGAGAATGTTAGCTAGGAAAAAAATAGCGTCAGAGGTAGGTAGAGTGAAAGAATTGGAAGATAAGTGTAGGAAGAAGGATAGTAAGGAATTTTGGAAGTTGGTAAAACAGTCATTACATACGCCAGATGATATCCGAACACCACCTGCTGAGTCATGGCCTGATGTGTTGGAAGCAAAGGATATAAAATTAAGGAATCAGCAAAAAGAGTTGGATAATTTGAGTAAGTTGTATAGGAGCCCGACGTTTTTCCCTTTAGATGATATTGATTCGGAATTAATTGAGAGTGTTACAAGTGATGAAGTTTGGCAATCTTTAAAGGGAATGAAGGGAGGATCAGCGCCAGGTATTGACGGCGTTCCCTCTACGTTATGGAGATGGGGCAAAGCATACCTGCTACATATTTTGGCAATTGTTTTTTCTTGCTTGGTGGAAAAAGCATCATGGCCTAGCCAATGGGAGACGTCTATAATGATTCCTCTTTTCAAGAAGGAGGATAAGGAGAATCACAGTAATTATAGAGGGATTCATCTAGGAAACAGTATTAGTAAGATTTATTGTAGGATTATTGATCAGAGGTTAAGTGAGTGGTTGGGTAAGAAAAATATATTAAGTAGTATCCAGGCAGGATTTCGGCAGGGGTTTAGTACCTTAGATCAGATCTTCGTTTTAAAGGTGTTGGTGAAAAAACATTTGAAAAATAGAGGTGGAAAATTATACGTAGCCTTTGTGGATCTAAAGGGGGCTTTTGACAACGTTAGTAGAGCGTTGCTTGTAGAGTATTTAGTAAGGATTGGTCTACCGGTAGCATTTGTTTTGATTGTAGTTGAAATGTATAAGGTGGTGGCTTGTGTGGTAAGAGTGATGGGAAAATTTTCAAGGAGCGCAAGATCGTATATTGGAGTTAAACAGGGTTGCACCCTATCGCCAAAGCTTTTCGCCCTGTTTTTGAATGATATTGAAGAGTATTTGGAGGGACGAGGAGCTCCAATGGTAACCCTAAACCTTGTAAAATTATGTGTCCTTTTGTTTGCTGACGATATGGTCCTGGTCGCCGAAAGCCCGGAGAAACTTCAAAAGTTGATTGATTTATTAGAAGATTATTTAAGTGTTAAAAAATTAGAATTGAATACGGATAAAACGGTGGTGGTTGTATTCAGGAAAGGAGGAAAAATTAAAGACAGTGTGGTATTTAATTATGGTGGGAGAAATTTGAAGGTGAAGGAGGAATGGGTGTATCTTGGATGCAAGTTTAGCGCAAAGGGGAAAATGGGGAAGCATGTAGAATTTAGTGTAGCTAGAGGTAAAAGGTGTTTTAACATGATACTTAGAAGTGATATAAGAAGGAGTTGTAATTTAAAGGTATTTAAGGATATTTTTAATATGAAAGTGTTGCCGGCAGTCCATTATGCGGCCGAAATATGGGGTTTTTGTCAGGGGGAAAAGTTAGAACAGTTACAGTTAAGTTATTTTAAAAGGGCACTAGGCCTAAGTAATAAAATTAATGGATTGGTGGTTAGGGGGGGATCTAGGCTTAAGGTCGTTGAAGAGTATTAGATTAGTAAAAATGATTAAGTATTGGGAAAAGATATTAATATTGCCGGGTGAAAGACTATTGAAAGATGCGTATCTTGAGTCGTTGAAGGACGAAACACACGATTCCTGGGCTTTCCAGATTCGTTCAATATTAGATAGTTGCGGGCTTGGTTATATGTGGAATAGAGGGGAGGGTCCGGGGAGAGAGTTAGGATTTGTTTCAAAAGAAGTTAGTAGTAGGTTAATTGACCAAGAAATCCAGGTTTGGTTAGCTAGGATAAGAGATAGTGGATCTTTGAGTTTGTATGCAGAGGCTAAAGAGATTTGGGGTGAAGAAATTTATTTTAAAGCGGGTCTAAAAAAAGAGGAATGAAACTAATTTTAAATATGAGGGCAGATAGCTTGCCACTTGGTGAAAGAAGAAAGTATTTGGGAAGTGTTAGGGAGAAATCTGGTCCTTACTTTTGTCCAATGTGCGGTGAGGGAGATGAGGATCTAATTCATTTTATGTCTGGTTGTGATGAAATTGAGGATCTGAGGGAGGAAATTTTTAAGGGAGGGATTCATGGGAGGAAGTGGTTGGTAAATATTATGAGGAGTAGGGATTTTCTTAGTATAAGAAACCTGGCGAGGTTCCTCAGAGTGGCCAGTCGGCACAGGGAAAAGTGTTTGAGTGGGGTTTAGTGTAGTAGTGTGACCGTTTATTTTATATTTACATGTTGTTATTTATGTGTGTTTGTTATGGCCTTTGGGCTCTGAAGACAAATAAATATCATATCATATCATATCGTTCAGTAATGGTGCGTTTTTGTCCGTACTCGTTCCGTTCCTCCATCAACTCGCACTTGAAAAGAAGAAAAGAACCCAAAAGTAAATCTAATACTTGGAAAGAGGTCTTCTGCAATTGGTTTGCTTCCGTTTTGCTAAGTTTTTAAATTAAAAATTTTGACACCATTCAAAAGAGGGCATCTTTCTCTGCAAAACGTAAATCTAATTTTATTGATGTCGCATCCTATAACATATTTATAAAATTTTTGCTGAGGACACTGTCGTTGGGAAACCGGTTGCATGCGTTTTCGAGTTTCTGAACGAAATCCTCAAATCCCTATTTCTGTGGTTTCCGCCCCTCTGTTTAGTTTCATCGCCTAGGACCGCTCTAATAAATCATTTTATCAAGTTATTTTGCTTATTGTTCAGGCTTTAAAGAAAACGGAAAGACTGGATGTCGATCCGAATGACACATTTCCGGCCCCCCAACAGTCGAAGAAGAATCTTTCGGAAAAACAATCCCGGTTCTCGAACGTACGGTCTATGAATCCAAACGAGAAGAATATGTGGGATGAATGTTCTGGGAAGTGTTGTGCCAAGTACTTCCATGTTTTACTGAGGTACAAGTACCAAGCCTACTCCAGATGGGCCTCTAGATGTAAGCCAAGATTTAATTTAAGGGTGAGATAGGGTTGAAAATAAGGATGAATCTGTTTTCATACAGGAATATTAATTCATATGAAATCTGGCAAAAAAACGACTTATCGGTACTGTTTAGGATTCCTTGATCAAGTGGTTCGAGTTTTGAAGATCTTACATTCTGAATTGATCTTTTTGCTTACTGTGCGTGGTCCATAATATGGACAAAGTCAGGTGAAGACCAGAAATTCAGTAGGCCTTGTGTTATAACTTCGTCGAACAGAGGTCCTCTCTGGAGACTGATGACTTCATATCATCCTCTCTGGAAGCTGATGACTTCATATCATTCTCTCTGGAGGCTGATACGACTTCATATCATCCTCCCATTTCCACCACTAATTTTCTGTTTGAAGGTTATCGTAATAATACTTACGGTGTGTCATAGGACGATATACATTACATACCTGTTCGAGAAAAACTAAACTTGGTTAACAATTCTTTTTTTAGAATATTGAATTACCAAACCAAAGTACTGAAACTTACTTTCCACCTTAGTTCGTCGTTTCATTAACGATGAATGAAACGGCAGTTCAACCGAACAAATAAAATATCTTACTCTCGGCAGTCTAACGCCGTACATAAACAGCGTTAGAAAAATATCCTTGTAGTAAAACAATGGTTGGAATGGCGAAAACGAACACAGCTAACCTTCAACTAGTGTTACCCAGGTGCTGCGGCTATGAAGACACAGTTTGCTGTTTGGAAACTGAACCGACAATCAGTTTCGGTTTTGATTCTAAATTCGGTAACTGAGATGAAAAATTCGAGAACTGGAACAAGGGTTCCGAACATTGGTTTCCGAACGGTTTTCTGATCTCTTGGCGTTCGGAAACTGAGAAATGTGGCTATAGTTCGGAAAATGTACTGTTATGGCCATCCGCTTCAAACTAGAAAGGTGGCATGTACCAGTAAGTAAGCCAGTTTTACAATGAATGATCAGTTGATGAGAGTTTTCTTCTATCTGCTCGGGGAAATTTATTGCAATTTTTTAAAAAGAAATCTGCCAGTAAATGTGAAAATCGCTCGGGAACTAGGATAGTTACCCTACAGTCAGAATAATCTATCTGGCTTCAAAAAGGAATCAACAAATATCACAAGCATACTAGATTGAAACTGATTGAATGGCTTACATATTGAATAAATAAATATTGCTTCAATATTTCTAGTTAAACACATTTTTCTTTTTCAACAAGACCCCTTCATTCTAAGCTGACCATAGACTACCTTGATTGACTACAAAATGGTGAAAAAGGTATAGTAGCAAAGTCAATAGCCAAGAATCTGTTTTCAAAGCAGCTTCAACAAAGAAAATACACAGAACCTGAATACTTTTTGACACATGACTGTTTGAAAAAGTCATATTTTGCCTCTTGACTGTCAGGACAGCATGTACATTTTAACATTTTCTCGGCAAAAATCAAGGTAGTGTAAAAACAAGGTCGGTTACCCCTATGTAAGAATTAGTCATTTTGGAGGAAACATAACCATAATGGAACAGTCATACACAAATCCTCAATTTTTGGGCATGGTGCCCCAACGTCTGGGCATGGTGCCCATACTTTAGGGCACCATGCCCTGGAGCATGGGCATGGTACCCCTGTGAAATTTGATTAAACTGACACTGGCTACATACCTAAATAGGGTCTTCTTCCTGTCCTAGATCAAAAGATACCTTATTTCACTGTCTATCCAACCTCATTTTCCAATTTCCAAATTGTTAGAGCACTTCCAAGATACAGAGAATTTTGTGGAGGCCACTTCTTTCTCAGATAGTTTACTCTATCCTTTTCCAGGTAGTTGCCACTAGGTTACTCAATCCTTTCCCATGTTGTCAAAATGTCAAAAGTCAGAGTAAAAAAAAAATAAAAAAAATAAAAATAACTCAAAATAAATACAGTAAAAGGCAAACAATCTAAAGGAAATATTTGCTCCAGTGAACAGATTGAAAATCTTGCCTCATCCATGCTAACTAGCATCAATTTTCGGAAAAAGGATAGGATAAACCCACTAGAAGAGAAGTGGCCTCCAAAAAACTTGGAAGTGCTCTAGCATTTTGTAAATTGGAAAATGAGGTTGGATAGAAAGTAACATCAGGCATCTTTTGATCTAGGAAAGGAAGAAGACCCTATTTAGGTATGTAACCAGTCTCAGTTAAACCAAATTTCACAGGTGCCCCAACGTATGGGCACCATGCCAAAAAATTGAGGATTTGTGCATGACTATAATGGAAGCTCTATTTTAGCTATATGGCTATGTTTGACATGCCATTTTTGTCCAACTTTGAGTTTGACGATGTCAAACCCAAGTCAAACTCGTTTTTATTAAAAAAAAAGGCATTTTATTCTTTCGTTTGAAAGCTATGCATCTGATTGTATCATCATTTCGGACCGCGAATAGACACTTGGATCATCAGTGTTTCCAATAAATCTCTCCTACAGTGCATTCTTTAGTATATATTCCCTATTTGGTAGGATGGTGCGTCACGTATAAGCTGTTAATGGCTTTGAATATTTGTGAGTTTAAATCACAAGTTAAATTTTTGCCAGAGAAAAGGCATATTTAAAAAAGGTCCCTGCAGCGCCTAGTATAACTTGTCTCGGGTACAGTCATTGCATCTCCTCTGTACATTTTAAGGTCCTGTCTAGTGACTCCCTCTTTAGGTATTTACAATACAATATTCATTTAGTTGTTATGGCAAACACATCCTTGTCCTACCGAACAATAGGGCCGATAAATTCAGCTGCGTTTGTTCAAATCTTGCAGCCATTGTCTGAACAACCATCCCTTCAACTAGAACAAAAAGTTTTTTTTCAGGATTTTTGGACTTTTCGAGCACAATTTTTCAGGATTTTTGGAGTTCCAAGCAGGATTTTCTGAGTAGACTAAGTGGAAGCTCTGTGTGTCAGTCGCACGTCGTAAGCCTCATAAAACTCTTAGATTTTCTTTATTTATTGACTTTTGATCATCATACATACGCCTAACAAGTCAGCAGAAAATTGTCATTTTGATGTTTTATTTTCAGTTCTCAGAGAACTGGGAAAAACCGAACTGGGGACATTCATTCTATCCCTGTCAACTTTTGAGTTTACATACTTTATGTTCTTTATTTGCTTTTCAAAATGCTTTAGTAGGCTTTTGATAATTTTCCCTTACTTTTTCAAAATTGGGAGTGAAGAGAAACAAATATAAAAAATCAGGCTTTCAACCTGGGAGTCTTGCCAACTAATGTGTTCCATTTTTGTTAGGGAGTGCGTGTTCCTTTTTTCTTTACAAAAATGGCTTTAGAAAAGCATTTTACTCTTTTGATAGACGTAAAAGTAATTTATTTCTGATCGACCATTTCCAAAAGCAGAGTACGTAAAAAAAATAAAGAGCTTAAATAAGACACAACAAAAAGCAAATACAATAAACAATTTTTATTCTTCAGCGAGAAAAGATTGTAGAATATGTCATGCGATGGCTGGGCCCAGTTGTGAATGATTTTTTGCACAGCCAACAAAGTTAATTTCATCTTTGCTTTTCGTGATGTCAGTGTAAAACCCGTTGAAAGTATTGTCTCCCATTGGCTCATTATTAAGAAACACCACATTTTGAAAGAAAAATTTGCCCTTTCTATGATCTACTTACAAAGAATTTTCGACCGAAAAATCCTAGCGTCCCTTTTAACTCTGATGCAATACCCCACTTTCTTTGTCTAGGTACCTTCTGGCGAATATTCTCAACTAGTTAAAAAAATAAAATCTGTTCCACTTTCTTCAGGTTCTCGTAATACTTTATTCGGCTCCCCCCTCGGACAAGAAATACTAAATGATTAAAATATATAACAAAAGTGACCCTGCACTTGCCATTTCTAACCTGACTAACAAGTGCAATTCAAAAAGTGTATATGTATATATGTATATGTATGTAACCATGTTCAGTTGTTAGTCAGAGTTTTTAGTTTGTAATTGTCGATTTTTTTTTGTTCTCTATGAAAGTGTAACATATAATATTGTCCAGCCGTTCAAATAGATTCAGATAATTAATAGTAGTAAGTAAAGCAGTAAGTAATCAAATCAGTAAGTACGCAGTAAGGAATCAAATCAGTAAGGAAACAAAACGATTGGCGCTTCACGATCCATAACGGGGTACGGTGAACCACTGGTTCATTCTACCCCATGGCAAGTGGTTCATCGATCCCCTATGGCACAATAATTGCTAAAAAATGGTTAACTAAAAAAGTAGTAAACGGAACGTAAATCGAAATCCACAATCTTAAAGCTATGATATTATTCCATTACAAACCCAACAATTATCGTGATCTGACAGGGATTTTTACCTTAACAGTAAACAAATAGTCTGAAACAAAATTTTTACTTTATCACCCCGAAAACACTTTTATTGCCGTAACAAGTGGAGCCTTGGTCCATAGTGAACAGAAATACATGAGAACCTAGAGGTACCAGTGGTCGATATTGGAGGAAAAGGAGGAGCAATCACAGCAACAGGAAGTGGGTGATACAGCCCTGGTTTATGGTACCCCGTGGTTCATGGTACCCCGCTCTCCCCTACTAACTCACAGACAGGCCTAGTCAGTATATGAAAATGTGTCTATAGGAAAGAAATCCTGATGAATCCTGTTGATGCCGCACATGAGCTGTCAGAACTTGTCCATTGAAGCATGTCATATTCAAAAGCTGAAAAGTCTTAAGTTTTCGGAACCGAGCCTGATCAGGCAAACTGCAAAACAAGAAACACAGTCTTGTGTGCTGGCTTGTACTTCATAATTATATGGTATGGGGTTGTAAATTTGAATAATAAGTAGCAGTCAGTTGTTATATTAATAATTATTATGGGGCTGGAGAAGTAGTACTCGGACTTCAGTTTCAGTAGCCTGCTTTTGCTATTTTCTGTCACTTTATTCTAGCACTGTACTTCAGTCCATTTTTATTAAATACAGAAACAGATGAACTGAGTAAGTTTTGACACCTACGAAACTGCATGGACCGTTACAAGGGGTGAATACAAAATATAGTCAACAAATAAACGAATCTCTTCAGTATCGAAACAATACAAAAGGAATTGTAGAATTTATTAGTAGGGTAACTTATCCATATTTTGTCTTTTCAGTATTGTCATGATTCACTGAGATGACAATCAAGATGATTGAAAAAATGGAGCTAGCAGACAACAGTGATATCCTAGTCCATGCTGTTGAAATCTTGAAAGGTATGTTGTAAAAAATCCAGTTTTTTCCCGTTAGCTTTAGAACCAGATCATTATGACCAAGAAAATATAAGCTAATGAAACCTCCGTCTTTGGTCCCATGCAGCGACTATGGAGATACCCCGACAAAACTGAGCTGAGCTAGAGGTACTTAGTTGCTGAGTTGCTGCCGTCTACTTCCCTCTTCTGCATTGCGCATACCAGAGGAATTATCGTAGAAGGCGCGCTGACCCGCTAAGCAGTGCGTCCAGACAACCAATTGGCTTTTACTTTGAAAATTTCTTCTTCGAGGCTTTACAGCGATTGGCTATAGCTATTTGTAGAGGTAACGAATTGTGATGTTCTGCGTAGCTCCTACCCTCAGCTCGTTTGTATCGGGCAGGGTACAGGGATTTATTCGACTCCTTATGGTCGTATTACAGAGATAGGGAGACGGAGGTTCTGGAGCTTATTTGTTCTTGTTATGATCGGAGCCTCTGTTTTTTTTTCTTAGTGGGAAGGTGGAATTCATAGGCTAATGGCCGAATTTGGCTTCACGGTGATAATTTTTCATTTAAATAAATTATTCTTCCCCAAAATAAGGTATCATATCATAGGTAAAATTAGTTACAGTTGACTTTTAAAACTGCGGCACGGTTACTACCAAAATGGTAAAACCCTTTAAAGCTCATCTCGCACTATTTGATGTTTGTGTTCCAGTATTCAGAAGTATTCGAATACTGTAAAACTAGGCTATGCATTTAATAAATTATCCACGGCTTTGGCTGTTTTAAGCCGTTTCCCAAGCCCATTGACTTCCATCAAAAACTCGGCAAAATTCTGATAACCGGTTTTACGCTTCAGATAGCATGATGCGCGAACACTTGTCTGGAGAAAAATGCGCAGTGGAAAATAGTGAATCGTTTCAAATGCAAAGGTTAATGAGGTATCGTTAGTGGGTTTATAATTTAACATATGAAATGTGTGTCCTCCGTGCTGAAGGCAATATGGACACAATGGGAACTCCTCACAGTGGAAATGCGGGCCTTTGTTGAAATTCAAGTTCTCCGCGTCTGGATGAGTTTTGGGGTGTCGTGCACATGGCCGTCCCGAGGGAGGGGGATTCTGCAACCCCCCCCCCCCCAGAAGTTCTGTGGAAAAAACTTATCAAATTCACCTGAACTTGATGATTTTATGGAGTCTACCGGGTTATTGCTCAGTCAACCTACCGGAATTTTGCTCAGGGCATCTGACGAAATCTTGCCCAAGGAATCTACCGAGACTTGTCTTAGGGAATATGCTGGAGGCTGGATCAGGGGATCTACCGGACTTTGCCCCACGGAATCTACTAGAATTTTGAAATCTACCGGAATTTTGCTAATCTACCGGGGCTTGTCTCAGGGAATCTACCGGAATTTTGCTCAGAGAATCTACTCGAATTTTGCTCAGGGAATCTACCGGAATTTTGCTCAGGGAATCCACCGGAATTTTGCTCATTCAATCTACCGGAATTTTGCTCAGGGCATCTACCAAAATCTTGCTCAAGGAATCTAACGGAACTTGTCTCAGAGAATTTACTGGAGACTGAATCAGGCGATCTATTGGACTTTGCCCAGAGGAATCTACTGGAATTTTGGAATCTACCGGAATTTTGCCCAGAGAATCAACCAGAATTTTGCTCAGAGAACATACCGGCATTATGCCCAGGGCATCGACCGAAATCTTGCTCAAGGAATCTACCGGATACTTGTCTCACGGAATTGACTGGAGGCTGGATCAGGAGATCTACCGGATTTTGACCCACGGAATCTACTAGAGTTTTGGAATCTACCGGAATTTTGCTCATGGAATCTACCAGAATTTTGCTCAGAGAATCCATCGGAATTTGCTGAGGGAATCTACGGGAATTTTGCCGAAGTCTTTCTCAAGGGATCTATCAAAGTCTTTCTCAAGGAATCTACCGAAGTCTTGCTCAAGGTATTTATCGGAACTTGTCTCGGGGAATTTACTAGAGGCTGGATCGGGGAATCTACCGGACTTTGCTCTACGGAATCTATCGGACTTTGCTCCACGGAATCAACCAGAATTCGGCTCAGGGAATCTACCGGAATTGTGTTGCTTACCGGATAAGTATAGACTCACAGCTTACCAGGATGACCCCGGCACACAACTTACCAGAGTGATTCTTGCAGACAGACAACATAGCGTACCGGAACATTCATCGTGTGATTCCGGTAATCTCCTAAGTTTCTATAGCTTTCAAGAATTAGGCAACCTACTGAAATCCGTCATATCTGACTACAAATACTGGTCCAGGAATAGTTTCACGGCACTGTCTACTCCAGTTTCGACAGCTTTCTCGACTCCTCACCGGTGATAAGCCAAGAAGAGTTCAAAGACGAGTTAGCCTTGTTCCGACATGATCTCAAAAGTCGACAGGACAGACTCGTAACGGACAAAAAGAAAATATTCCAAGTTTTTCGTGAATTGATGTCTTCACAAGTATAGAAAGCTTTCAAGATGGCCAAGACAATCCTGTTACCTCATTCATTCATTCATTCATTTATTTATTTCCCTCAAAGAATATATAATGAGGAGTACTAAAATAAATTTAAAAAACACTGTTACAAATAACTTTCATAACAATAAATAACAATTGACGTACATTAAACAAAGCACTGTACTTCATTCACTGTACTCAGCAAAAGGGAAAAGATGTTTTAGCAAGATGAGTGTTGGTTAAGTCCACTTTGCGTTCAACATTGGCTGATAGGCATCTGTTACTAATCGCATTTGCAACCGATCTAGTTGACGAATGTGAAATTGGATGTGTTGTGAACAATTCGAAAACGTGATGAAAAAAAAGTGTAGGGTGGGTTGAAGGTCGAGGACTTTTTAGTCTTAACTGACAATCTTAAAGTTCAACCGAATAGGTATAAGGTCCAATACGTCTAGTAACATATCACTTTTTCACTTAAATATTCCTGAAATCCCGATAAAAATGCATTACTTAGTTTCTGCGTTATTCTGGGTTAGTCGATTTCATGGAATGAACTTATTATTTGGGATTTGTGATACCTCTATGTGCTTGTCCATCTACGCTTGAAATATTCACCAACTAGAAATGTAAGCCATTGCCGAAACATGAAATAAAAATATCAGATTCATTGCAAGACATATCCTAAAATCATTGTCTTATTTGATAGTACACTAGAGCTTACGAGAGCCATATTTCGGCCCTTCTTGGCAAGGGTTCCTCTTCTGGCTCAAAGCCGCTCAAGTTGGAAAAAGTAACTTGTGGGAAAACCAACAAGTTCGTTTTCCCACAAGTTTTGTTTCCCCACAATTTCGTTTTTCCAACTTGAGCGGATTTGGGCCTGAAGAGGACCCTTGCCAAGAAGGACCGAAATATAGCTCTTATAAAATTCAGCTGATGTATCCGTTTTGCACTATTAATTATGATTAGCAGTCAGCTTGGGCTGAAGGAACATTCAAAATCATTTTTCTACTTTTCTACAGGCTTAATTTCTCCGATGTCGCAGCCCTGGAAAGGCAGTCCTTTGTTTAAATTCAAATTCTCCGCGTCTGGATGAGTTTTTGGTTTGCCATGCAAGCAGCCCACGCTCTGAACGTTAGTACGACAACTACAAAATCCCTCAGATGTGTTTCAAATGATTCAGTATTCAAACATCAGAATGAAAGAAAAAGCTGCCTTTTCAGTAAAACTTTAACGAGCCTATTTTGTGTTATTTGTAACACATAATAGAAGGGAGAATACAACAGTGGGCCAATTCCAGAGTTTCTGCAGAGATGTTCTTTATGGAGACATATTTCCGGTAAAACCTGAAAAAAATCCGGTAAAACTTCGAAAAATTCCGGTACAATTCCGAAGCTACAACCCCCCTATCAGGATGGTATCGGAACGCCCCTGTACTCGTGCAAGCAGCGCACACTCTGAATGTTATTGCTTGAAAAAATGCAAAATCCTTTAGGTGAATCAATGTTTTCATTGTACTCAGATATCAGATGTAAAAATAAACTGCCGTCCAGTTCAACTTTAAATGGTTTATTCATCCCCAGAGGACCAATACAACCACCGGCCATTATGTCCTCGGCGGGACTGGCGGGAGGACTCTGGTATGGCAACGTTGCAAACCATGTTGGTAAATGTGAGTTATTTCATTTCAGAGGGATTCTTCTTCGTTACTCTTCAGACTGACATCTGCCCGAAATCTACTGCCAACACTCACTACTTTTCAATCGATGAACAGCTTTTGTACCTGAATTTTTATGCGGATTTTGGTCCTTTGAATTTGGCCATGCTGCACAGATACTGCCAAAAAGTGAATCGGAAATTGAATAGTGTTAATTTATCCAAAAAGAAGATTGTGCATTACACAACTATGAACGCCCAAAAGCGGGCAAATGCAGCATTCCTCGTTGGGGGATACATGGTAAGTCGTGTTTTTCGTAGAAATTCCCTACGGATCGACTGGGTCCCGTCACCTCCCGTCCATTTGATCCATGTGCAACTGGGCTCAAGTTGCCTTTTTTATGCTTGATAAAGACGCTCATCGTAAATACTATTGGCAGGCTGGTTAAGCACAAAGTGGTTTGTGCGTAAATGTTGCTATTTTTGTTTGGGGGAGGGGGGGGGGTAAGACTAACGACTCTTAAAGTTCAATGGGCACACCAAACTACCCGTAAAGTTTTGCCATTATAGGTGATTTACTTGAAAAGTCAACGTCATTTGCTGTTTCTATGGCAGTTGCCCTTCTGCCAAGTGCCATATACCAATGGCAATTTCTGTCCGTCCGTCGGTCTGTCGGTCGGTCCAGGTTTTGCTAGTTCCGGCACTTCTACACAAGTTAGGACGGTGAAACTTGGCAGGCGTATCAAGGACCCCAAATGATTAAGTTGGAAATAGTCACTTCTCCGATCCGAGCATCGTGGGGGGGGGGGGGGGTGAAGGGAGAGGAATCCGGAATCTTGAGGTATTTATAACTTTTGAACGGGTGATCGGATCTTAATGAAATTTGACATTTGGAAAGATCTCACGCCTCAGAAGACCTACTTAAAATCCGGACCGGGTCCGGTGACTTTGGAAGGAGGTGGAGGGGGGGAACAGAAATCTTGGGAAACACTTGGAGTCGAGGGACCGGGACGAAACTTGGTGGGAAGGTTAAGCACAAGTCCTAGATACATCGTTGAAATAACCGGACCGGACCGGATTCAGACACTTTGGTGAGAGTGGGGGGGGGGGGGGGGCGGAATTCGGTAATCCCGCCAGTTCGGTACTAGTTTGATGAAATATGGTAGGCATATCAGGGACCCGAGCAGACTGCCTTGAGAATAGTCGTTTCCCCGATCCAATCATCGTAGGGGGAGTATTAGTAGCATGCATAACTTTGGAACGGGTAATTGGACGTGCATGAAACTTGACAAGAACCAAGAATAAGTGCCTCAGATGCGCTCAGATTTTCCTTTTCAAATCTGGACCAGATACCATACCGGAACCCTTCTGAAAGGCTCAGAGTCGAGGGATCGGGATGGAACTTGGTGGGAAGAACAAGCTTAAACCCTAGATACATTACAGACGAAACAGGACTGTATCGTGTCACAGTGGGGAGAGTTGGAGGGGGTTTACCGGAATCCCGGTGATCTCAAGTTAGGGTACTTCAAGATGTGCCGGCACCATGAAACTTGGCAGGCATTTTAGGAATTCTACCATATTGACTTGAAAATAGTCCGTTCCAGGATCCGATCATCGTGGGGGGAGTAGATGGGTGGGGAATCTGGAATCTAGTGACATTCACAGCTTTGGAACGGGTGATCGGACGTGCATGAAACTTGATAAGTGTTAAGAACAAGTGTCTCGGATGTTCAGTTTCAAGTCTAGACCGGATCTGATCACTGGGGGGGGGGGCCTGAAGGTGGACAAACTGAGAAACATGCTAACGCTTCCGACAAGTACCATATGAAATTTCAGCTCTTGTTTTGAGGATACCTCAGCTGAATTTTATTAGAGCTTTATGTTGGCCCTTGTTGTCAAGGTTTCTCGTCAGCCTGATGCCGCTCAAACTGGAAAATGAGCTTGGGGAAAAACAAACTAAAGATTCTAGCTTAGCTTTGAGTATCTGATTTGGTGAATTCCGTATGATAGTTGCTTGGTGTTAAAGTTGGTGGTGTGATTTCGTTTTTGGCACGCTGCTGTTTTTGCTTTTTCCCATTTTCCAAGATTTTTCTGCATCTTGGTTGACCTTGGTTTGGTTGTAGAGGAGAGCTTGGGGTCTGAATTTTGTGTTGTTTATTTCTTTTCTTGGGGGCGGGGGGGGGGGGGGGGTAGAGGGAAGACTAACGACTCTGACCTTTTGCCTTTATAGGTGATTTACGTGAAAACGTCATCAGCACATAGATACTGAGGGTGCTGTTGTTTTGTTGTTGTTTTTTTGGTGGGAGGGGGGGGGGAGGCTAACAACGTTTAACATTTTGCCATTGTAGGTCATTTACTTGAAAAAGTCAGCAGAGGAAGCGCATTCCCTCCTGACAGGAGGATCGAGCCCCCAGTTCGTCCCCTTCCGGTAAGTTCAGAGCTGTTTTACTCCGCCTATCAGGACTGGGAGTCATGTAGCCCGTGTCCTATATATCCTTTCATTTGATTATCTGTCCTTTGTTATTGTGTATTGACTCAAAAACACTATATTGTCCAATATTTAAGCTTTTGCTCAGGTTTTTGCTATATTTTTTATTCAAATTTAAATTCAGGCATTTGCTAAATTTTCCAAGTTAAGTTCCGAAAACCTGCTCAAATTCCCTAGTGAGTATCAAGTTATTTTTGTCTAATCATTTTGTCTGTATTTTTCCTCCCCCGAGTCTCTGCGTCTTGGATGCTATCTACTTTGTTTTAGGCCAGTTACTAAATGACGTCACCAGAATCATCGTTTATTACTTGAACAAAGGTTGTTTAGTTGGAATTTCTAGCCAAATAAGCCATGTTTTCTCCTATGTTCTTATGTGAAATATCCTGTATTTCCTATTTTAGTTAAAGTCACCCCCAGCCTTGTTGCCCATAATGTACGTTGTCCCATTGTCCCAGCCAGACGGAATGGGAATCTGTAATCACTGAACCTCCCTATTTGTCTTCCGCTTGAACAAGACCAAAGGTTTCGACGGGATCCCAAAAATCTAACATTTGACTCGAACAATTGGTCTTCATCAGATTCCTTGAACATTTTTACTGTTAAAATGAAGTTCAAAAATGGATTCAACACGTCTCCTTGCCCCGATACCGAATCTCTAAACGATTTCAGAAATAACTTTGAGCTTCAACCAAATTTCCAGTTTCAGCCGAATTCGTGATGAACCATTTGTCCAGCAAGAAAACTAAGTTCAGATATGGATTCAGCGGACCTCCTTACCCCTTCAGTGAATATTTTATTAGCTAATAAAACATACATGTTTTTACCGTAAATTCAAAACCCTCCTCTGCCTCTAAATATAGGACTGAAGGACCCACCTACGAACTTGACCTGTACTTCACCAATGAATCCTCATACTAAGCTTGAACAGCCAACATTATTCGCAAGTAGAAAAAATTAACCAACTGTCTCCTCAGTTTTTGTCCTTCTTTCTCGCTTCTTGTTTCTTTTTATTTTCTCTCTTATTTATATTTTAAAGTTGAAACCATAGATTATTTTTATTTTCCTCTCCTCTCTTCTTTGTTTCTCCTTTCTTAATATATTAAGTTAGTTC